>JAJHSJ010000017.1:47432333-47485157 GCA_021015155.1 Magnolia officinalis
AGGGTTTAGGGACTTTCACCCAGGGATATCTATAACACCCCATGTAGAATAAGATTTTTTATATCCAATCCTGTCAACCACTATGGAGGCTACGGCCCTGATGTCACTAGGGCGTACAGTAGTTATGTCACACAATGCGAAATGCATGATTCACACTATCCAGTCATGCAGCAATCCTGCGAGTATCGTGTGCTCATGTAGGGCAACACCGCCTATCCGGGGGCCGATAAATAATCTGGCTGAAGACATATGCTATGATCAGTCACTTCTCGTATCAAGCATATATATGATGCGTATGATCATGAATCATGGAACTATACTAAACATGTTATATGGCGATGGATCCTTGTTCGTAACAAAGATGGGCCTAGACGGCCTATACACTACAAGTATGGGCCTAACAATGGGCCCTAGGGAGAGTTACAATGCAGACATTTAACCATCATTACATCTACAATGTAGACGTCAAACCATCATTGCTCCCAGGGCATAGCCGCCAAAAACATCATTACATACATCATGGTAGAATCCCTAATCAAATGGGCCAAATCAAATTAGCCAAATCAATGGGCCGATTTAAATGGGTCGATCAATGGGCCAAACTAATGGGCCGGATTAATGGGTCGATCAATGGGCCGAACAAATGAGCCAAATCAAATGGGCCGAGCCCAACTCATTTATTTTTAGAAAATCCATATAGAGTATTATATAAAAATGAACCATATCAAAAGATCAACTGGACCATATCGTATTTAACCGTGGTAATAATGATTTCCACAGTTAAATTCTAGTGGGCCCCATCATAGGGTTCATTTCCCATCCATTCTATTGATAAGGTCACAAAGACCTAGATTTAGACAAAAAACAAATATCATAATGGTCCAAACTTGGTGGGCCAAGGGTTTAATGGTGGACGTTCAAACCCACTGTATTCTGTAATGTGGTCCACCTGATCCTAGATCTGTCTTATTTTTAGTCTTAAGCCTTAAAATTATCTTTCAAAATGGTTGGACGGCTTGGATGCAACACATGCATCATGGTGGGTCCCATAGGGATGGACATCATAGATAAAGCACATACCTCATGGTGGGGGCCACACTGATGGAAGGTGTGGATACAATACATACATCAATGGGTCCCACGTGGGGCCCACCATAACGTTTACTGCCATCCAATCTGTTAATAAGGTCACCTAGACCCTGATAGAGAGGAAAAACAAATTTCATATGGATCCAAAACTCATGTGAAATCCAAAGGATTTCAATGGCAAACGTTCAATCCTCACTGTTCCTAATGATGTGGGCCACCTGAGTTGCAGGTATGGCTGATTTTTGGGGTGGCCCACAACTAGGAGAGGGGCCCACCAAATGCACGGTGTTGGCGTCCAACACATCACGGTGTGGGCCATAGCTAGGACCCATGGTCCCTGGCCTTTGTGCCTATGCAGCGTCCTGCTGCTGCAGCAGCAGCAGCAACGTCAGCTGCTTTATATTAATATATATGTTTTTAAAACAAAACAGAGGTGGGTCCCATGTAGGGCCCACCACAACAAGTATATATATTATATACTATAATATATATATATAATGAATATATATAATATAATATAATATAATATATAATGTATATACAATGTCCAGGCCGTCCAGGGCCTAGACGGTCGCATGCAACATTACAGCCCCACACACGTGGGGTGGGTCCCACCGTCTAAAGACAGTGGGTGGTTTGGATAAAAACATACACTATGGTGTGGCCCATCCGAATGGATGGAGGACGCGGATGGGTCCCGTGGACCCCACTGTCAACCCACACTTCACTTGTAGCCACCGCCCTAGGGAATCAATGCCAAGACCTCAACATTGAAACGAGGTATCTTTCACTCAGTCTACCACGTGAGCTATGGATCTGGGTCCCACTGCCAGATCATACTTCACTAGCAGCCACACGCCACCGGGTATGGATACAACACAGGCATCATGGTGGTTCCCACAAGGACATGGCCCACCTGATTGGATCAATCTAATATTTGTGTTTCCCTTTCATCCGGGCCTATGTGATCGTATGGTCATGTAGGCCCCAAACAGGGATCAAGGTGGCCCACTAGTTGGATGGCATGGGTAAAATACACACATCATAGGTGGGTCATGATCATAGAAAGAAAGAGAGAAGAGAGATCGGAGATAGCGGAAGGGCCCCCTCCACTATGGGCCCCTCTTGGATACAAGCATACATCAAAGTGAGTCCCACCATATGTGGGCCCTTAGATCTCAAAAGACAATTACAAAAGAATAAAAATGTGGGTCCAAGATCACTCACCGTCCACTTCTTCTTAGTCCGGTGGAAAGGTAGTCGCCTAGGCTTCGATTTCAATGGAAGATGATGAAGTTTTGATGGTTGAGATGGGAGATGAGAGGGTAGGAAGTGGACCACATACAAAACTCTCTCATGGAGGTTTGGGAGAGCTTGGACGTGTGATGTTTTGGGTTGCTTGGAAAAATGGTTTGAGAATGAGAGAGAGGGTTGTAGAGAGAGAGAGAGAGATGGGTGATGGAGTGATGGATGTGGTGAGTGATGGGTGTGTAAGAACTTTTTGACTTTAGGGGTAGATGGTGTAAGAAGGGTATGGGGTGTGTAAGAACTTTTTGACTTATGAGGTTGCTTGGGGATGGGTGTGAGATGATGTGTACTTGACATGTACTTGACCATTGATGGGATTGATTGATTGATTGAGGTGACATGTTGTAGAGATTCTCTTGGGTTTTGCAACGCATGGTGTTTTCCTCGAATTGAACGCGGGCCCACATCTCCTGTCCTGTGTATCGCCTCGGTGCGCGAGACGCGGCATCGGAACTGCGGCAATGACGCGGTCGCTAGGGTACAAGTCTCGGGTTGAGCCAACTCTGGTTGACGGCGTGTAATTCAGGGTCGTGCATAAACGTTAGATAAAGGTCAAAGGTTGCCGAAATTCGATTGAGGGGACTGCGAAAACTTACGGAATGGTATAGACTATGATACGGGTCTTACAACAAAGCTTAAATTTGATGATGTGGCCGGTCTAATTCTCAACGAAGAATTTAGAAGAAAGGTATCAGGAGTTTCAAGGGATTCAGGGAATGCTCTAAACGTTGAAGGAAGAGGAAGATCGCTGAACAAATGAGGCAATAAATACGACGTTCTAAGTCGAGGAAGAAGTCAAAGGGACCGAAAAACAAATACGGGTGTTGGCATTGCGGTAAGAAGTGACACATGAAACTTGATTGCAGGGCGCTTAAGAAACAGGAAGGAAGCTCTCAAGGCGGAAAGGATTCAGTGAATCTATTTGAGGAGAGTGACACAGATGCGTTAATTTTATCTCTTGATGCGAGGAATGAGTCTTGGGGTATAGACTCGGGTGCTTCGTTTCATGCTTCTTCATGTAAGGAAGTTCTGCGTAATTATGTGTCAGGTGACTTTGGGAGAGTCTACCTGGGTGATGATGAGCCGTGCAGTATTGTTGGAAAGGGAGACGTTCATATAAATCAGAAAGACGGAACAACTTTGAAATTGAAGGATGTCAGACATGTACCGAGTTTGAGACTGAACTTGATCTCAATGGGGCAGTTGGCCAATACCGGTTATGTGACGACACTCACCAGTGATTCCTGAAAGATCACAAAAGGTGCTTTGGTGATATGTCGAGGCAAGAAGGAAGGTACCTTGTACGTGACATCAGGATCGTATAGTTCACTCGCAGTCGGATCAACTGGAGTGAATGGGCAGTTATGGCATTAGAGGTTGGGACATATGAGTGAGAAGGGGATGAAAGTACTATTGTCAAAAAGGAAGCTATCAGGGCTGAAGTCTATTGACTTGGAATTCTGTGAGGAGTGCGTATATGGCAAGTAGAAGAAGGTAAGTTTCAAGAAGACAGGACGCACTCCAAAGACACATCTGTTGGAGCTTGTACACACTGATGTGTGAGGACCAACACAGATATTATCTCTTAGTGGCTCACGTTATTTTATTTCTTTTATTGATGATGCTAGTAGAAAACTGTCCGATACTCACCCTCCTTATATTATCTACTGCTGACAAATAATGATGAAGCATAGTATTTTGAAGAGGCATTACAGTCAGATACACGGGTTAAGTGGGAGTAGGTCATGGATGATGAGATGGACTCTCTTGAGTCTAATTGTATATGGGATCTAGTCACTCTACTTAAGGGTATGAAAGCTCTTCATGACAAGTGGGTTTACAGATTGAAGGAGGAGCACGATGGTTTGAAACGGTACAAGGGCAAATTGGTTGTGAAAGGGTTTCAACAAAAGGCGGGTATCGATTTCACTGAAATATTTTCACCGGTAGTGAAAATGTCTACGATTCGCATGGTCTTGAGTATAGTGGCTGCAAAGGACTTACATTTAGACCAGGTAGATGTTAAGACAACCTTTCTTTATGGGGACCTTGAAGAAGAGATATATATGCATCAACCGACATGATACGTGACACCAGAAAAGGAGAACAAGGTGTGCAGACTGAAAAAGAGTTTATATGACCTGAAGCAGGCCCTGAGGCAGTGGTACAAGAAGTTTAACAGTTTCATGTCGGGAAACGGTTTTAGGAGATGTCATGCAGACCACTGTTGTTATTTGAAGAAGTTTGATACGTTATACATCATCCTTCTTTTGTACGTTGATGATATGCTTGTAGGCGGTTCAAACATGAAGGACATCTCAGATCTCAAAAGACAACTATTTAGAGAATTTGCCATAAAGGATTTAGGAGCTGCAAAATAAATCCTAGGCATGAGGATAAAGCGTGACAGGGAAAATAAGAAATTAATTTTGTCATAGGCAGAGTACATAACCAAGGTACTTGATCAATTTAATATGGGAGGTGCTAAGCCGGTTAGCATTCCATTAGCTAACTACTTCAAGCTATCTAAGGAGCAAGGTGCAAAGACATACGAGGAACAAGACTACATGACTTAAGTCTCATACGCGTCAGCTATTGGGAGTCTCATGTATGCTATGGTGAGCACGAGGCCAGGCATTACTCAAGCAATGAGAGTTGTTAGCAGGTTCATGAACAACCCCGAGAAGGAACATTGGGAAGCTGTGAAGTGGATCCTTAGATACCTGGTAGGTACTAAGGATGTAGGGCTGTGTTATGGAGGATCGAAAATCAAGCTACAAGGTTATGTGGATTCAGATTTGGCAGGAGATATTAACAGCCGAAGAAGCACTATAGGTTACGCCTTTACTCTGGATAGTGTTGCAATCAGTTGAGTCTCTCAGTTACAAAAGATAGTATCTATCAGTATGATGGAAGCAGAATATGTTGCGGCTACAGAATTGTGCAAGAAGATAGTGTGAATGCAATGTTTCATGGAAAAGTTGGATAAGAAGCAAGCAGATTGCAAGTTGTACAGTGACAGTCAGAGTGCAATACACTTGGCTAAGAATTCTGCCTTTCATTCAAGGACCAAGCATATTGGCATCAGATATCACTTCACACGTTCGTTACTGGAAGATGAATTGATTGCTCTGGAGAAGATTCATAGAAGTGAGAATCCTGCAGATATGCTGACCAAGGCGGTCACACAGGAGAAGCTGAAGCTCTGTTCAGCTTTGATTAGTCTTCACGCTTGAAGTCGGGGAGGTAGTACACTCCAGATATAGAAGACGAAGGTTTATGATGATGTGTCTCCAAGTGGGAGATTGTTAAGATGTGGAGCCACATCTAGGGGCTGCTCGACCAGTCGAGTACCCTGCTTGACCGGTCGAGTGGCCCACTCGACCAGTCGAGGATTGGCTCGACTCAAAGTCTAGCGAGCATCAAGTTTTGGGTTCCGAGTTGCTCTACTGGTCAAGGCCCATGCTCTACCAGTCGAGGGTCTGCTCGACCAGTCGAGGTTACACAGATTCATTTCCGGATTTGATGCGGACTGCGGATTTTTTAGTCGGTTTTCGCAGAAATGCGAAAGAAAGTTGCCTAAACTATAAATAGGAGTTCCTAGGGCTTTTCTAAGTATTATGAGAGTTATTCCAAGGTGTGGGCAAAGGGTTTTCTTTATACTTCCAAGGGAGAGGTTATTATATTGCCTTCTAATCTTCGTTTTCTTTCATAATGGAAGTTTACATCCGTGGTTTTTTTACCCTTGTTGGGGTTTTTCCATGTATATCTTGTCTTGTGGTTTATTTGGAATGCTTTGATTCTTTTTCTAGTTTATATTTCTTCTTGTTTATCGTTTGTGGGTGAGACTGGAGATCGGATTTCAATTCACTGCGTTGTTGGCGTGCTGCGCAACAAAACGCCCCCTTAGGTTATTGAACTTATTCAAGTGTTCTTATAAAAAGGATACTTCATCTTCAAGTTGTATAGTTGTTGTCAGAGCAAGATCTTGTTTGACATTAACTTCCCTTCATAAAAGTTTTGTAATGTCTCCAACAAACCTTTTAAAGTGATTTGATCAAATGCATTAAGTAAAATCAAACTATTTAGTGCAAGAAGATATACCATAACTAATTGATTTTCTTTTCAAATATCTTACCTTTCATCTCTACATGTTTCATTTCTTTTCCCTTTACCACAATTATATAGTCTTGGCCTTCACCAACATTGCATTCATCTTTAGTTTTCACGATGTAAATTGAATCCATCGAACTTCAGTACCTCAAATCTAGTAGAAATCGATTAAGCCATCTAAAACACAATTGCAACAGAAATTATACCAACACCAATCCTATGCAAAAATGCTCCTCAACCTTTAACTTTGATACCAATTGTTGAAGAAAAATGCTTATATGTGATTGATGCAAGTAATGTAAAACCACAAAAAGAAAAAGGCTAAATAAAAATCAAAGGGCTAAATTATTATTATTTTTTATTTTTTATTTTTTTAAAAGAGGATAAATATTTATGTGGTTTGACAATATGCTCACTACTCCATGAGATAACAATATAGAGCTTTCATCTTCATTAAAAACTAAGAGAAGCAAAATACAAAACTAACTCATCTCTTACTCTTTTACCATACAAGAACTTTCTACCAAGAAATACTTTAAAAAATGAATGAATGGAATACAACCCAATACATTTACTCTTTATTTAGACTATAGAAGAGAGAGGCCAATTGTCAGAATCTAGGGCAACTAAGACTCACCTGTATTGTATGTATGTATGCAATGGGTAACACTATGGAAGAGAGAGAGAGAGAGAGAGAGAGAGAGAGAGAGAGAGGCTTCTTTGTATGACATCTCCTTTGAACTGTCTAATATAGGCCATGGTGTAAAAATTAGGCCACGCAACGTATCACAAAAGAGAAAGGCTAGAAAAATGTTTCAACCGTATATTTGTCTTGTATGGTGGCCCACGTGAGAATAAAAAACTTTGACTTTTCACAAGATCAAATCAGTGTGACGTATGTGGTGGAAATCTCAGATCTTGCAAACATGTACGTATCATATTAGGACGTGTTCTTGGGTGTAGATGGAAAGTACTTGTCAAACAACCACTTTCTCTGGAAGCTCCCGAGTTAGAAAGATGTATATAAATGTATATCAAGGGACTTTAACAATACTCTTTTAAGGTGTGGGTTCCGGGAATCCCTTCCAAAGGTTATAGGGATTTTTGTAAATAGCTATATCAATAATAGCATATTTGTAAATAACTATGTAAAAATGTTAGCTAGCTTTGACATTGCCATTAGCAACTCCCTACTAGACGGTGCCTTATGGACCCCACCATGATGTATGTGTTTAATCTATAATGTCTATTTATATTTTCAGCTCATTTTAAAGCATGAGCCCAAAATAAAGGCAGTCCAAATCTGAGACACCATAAGAAACGATGGTGATTGAACACCCACCTTCAAAATCTTCTTGGGATGGCACAAAAGTTTTAGATCAAGTTGGTATTTGTTCTGTATTAATCGAGTCCATATTTGTTTTTTTTTTTTTTTTTCCCTTCATTTAGGTCAGCGTGAACGCATTAGTAGGTTGGATGGTAAATAAACATTAGCGGGCTTTAGGAAAATTTTGATGGTGAGTGTTCAAGCGGTCCACCATTTTCCAGTAATGTGGTCAACTTGAGATTTGAATGTCTCATTTGGACTTGTAATCTAAAATAAGTTAGCAAAAGTAATGGACAACGTAGATAAAATGCATGCATCATAATGGCGCCGAAAAATTAAGCACTGTCCTATCCTTACCGCAATGTCAATATGTAACTAAACTCCCTCAACAACCTACATCGATCAATTAGGATGGCATGCTAATAATGAATCATGATGATGTGGCCTAGTAAATATATAGAGAATAGAAATGTGACAAACAGAAGATCTAGACTCACTAACAATATGTTTGTATGCAGCGAACTATGGTATAAATTTTTACCAAACCTGTTAATCTAATAACTTGAAGTGAAGATACAAAAATCAGTGTGACACAAAACTGGTTTGGGCCACACTGCGTGAATTTATAGGGGTAGGAGCAATTTTAATTATTGTTCCATTTATACGGCATGTGGGAATTTCATGGGTTTGATTTTTATTTATTTTTTAATCTCTAACGAGTTTATATATATATATATATATATATATATATATATATATATATATATATATATATATATATATATATATATATCGCATACGCATTCCACGCATGCCTGTGCACTCACACCACAATGGGTGCTCGAACCCATGACCTCATGTTGAAACTCTCGTGATTCTAACATGCGACCTAAAATAAAACGTGGTGGAGCATACACGTTGACGGACTATTTGGGTCCTAAGCACCTCCGTCTCTTTCTCTCCTTACACCTGTGATCCAAGTTGCACACGTAAGGACCAAGGTATGTTCACTATGCAGGAAGCCGGTTAGGTGGTTAGTGGGTGTTTCCCTAACCGTGGAGCCAACCTTAATGTATGTATTGTATATCCATGCCATCCATCAGTTTTTCACCTCATTTTAGTGAGTAATCCGTATAATTAAGTAGATCTAAATCTCAAATGACTACACCATAAGAAAAAGTGATAATTGGCCATTAAAATAATCTTGTTAGCTAAAAACTATTCATTCTGTTGAGATTTGTTCCACGGAATCACGCAAAGATGGATCTAGGATAGCAATCCAAGAGCACTAAGCAAACACAAGAGAACACAAAGATTTAACGTGGGAAACCCTTTCAGGAAAAAACTGCGGCACAAAACGACAGAAATCCACTATGAAAGCATAAATTACAAAGTAAGAGGGACTAACTTGATTCATACAACCTCGAATCTCACCCTTGCTACACCCTTTGAAACCCTAGAATTCCTTCTAAAAACCCTTAGCATACCTTTAGAAAGCCTTAACATACATGTTTTAGAAAGGCCCTACAAAGTCCTATTGATAGTTTAGGGAACCCCGTTTTCGCACCGACTTGGAATAGTTTGGAAACCGCCTCAAATTTACATAGTTCGTGTACTATCTGCGTAACCTTCGACGAGTCGAAGCAGATCTTTGGCGAGTCGAGGATCTCGAAAATTTCAATATACTTTGTTGCTGAACTTTGAGCCCAACTTTCTTGGGCTAGTCGAACTTTTCTAGATTTAAGACATCTTTTAACAACAATCTCCACCATGTCTTCAATCTTCAAATATGTAGCTTCTTGACCTCTTCTCTTATCTCTGCATTACATCATAGTTTCAATCAATGCTTCTCGTGTACACTCCGTCCTTCTTTTACGCCATTAAGCCTAAAGAAGTTGCACATAACTTGAACTTCTCTATAGAAATGACATTGGTGAACATAATTGCTGGATTCACGCTGGTGTGAATCTTCTTCAAAGTTACGCCTCCTTCTTCAAGCACTTGTCAGATAAAATGGTGACGAACATCAATGTGTTTAGTACGTGAGTGATAAACAGAATTTTTAGCCAAATTGATAGCACTCTCGCTGTCACAATTAACTGACACAGTCTCCTGCTGAAGTCCCAACTGATTTATCATGCCTCTTAACCAAACGTTTTCCTTAAACTCTTCTGTCACTACCATATATTCTGCTTCGGTGGTGGAAAGAGCCACCCAGGACTGAAGCTTCAACATCCAACTAATTGCTCCACCCATTAGTACAAACGAGTAACATGAAGTCGACTTTCTGGAATCCACATTTCCTGCGTAGTTGAATCCACATACCCTACCAACTTTGCTCCTGTCTTCTCAAAAGTTAAGACGTAGTCTTTTGTACCTTGAATGTATCGAAGTAGGCATTTCACTGCCTCCCAATGTTGTTTGTCGGGGTATTTGCTCATAACACCGATTGCTTGTGAAATAACCGGTCTAATACAGACCATAACATGCATTGCCAACCGCATTCGAATAAGACTCATGAGACATATCCTGCTTTTCCTCATCTGTTTTGGGACATTGTCCTAAGGAAAGCTTGAAGTGAGCCGCGTAGGGAACAATCACCAGCTTTGCCTGGTCCATCGTAACTTGATCAATACCTACTTAAGGTATTCTGCTTGAGATAACCAAAGCCTACTCCTCTTCCAGTCTCTATGAATATTAATGCCGAGAACCATCTTTGCGACCCCCCCATCCTTCATCTTGAATGTCCCTATTAACCGAGTCTTCAGTACATTGATTGCAGACATATCATTACTGGCGATCAACATATCATCAACATACAATTATAGGATGATGAACATGCCATCACTTAGTGTCTTGCAATAGACACAGTGATCATATTCACTCCTAGAAAATTTTTGACTCACCATCAAGGAATCAAATATTTATACCACTGCCTAGGCGACAGGTCATACAACGACCTCCTACAAGCTTTTTTTCTCTGCCCCTTTAAACTTCGAACCGCTTCAGTTGCTTCATGTAGAACAACTCTTCCAATTTACCATGTAGAAGTGATGTCTCCACATCCATTTTTTCAGTTCAAGATCGTATTGGGCAACCAACGCCAACATGAATATAATAGACACCTGCTATACCGTCGTCGCGAATATCTCTGAGAAGTCGATCCATTCTCTTTGAGTTTAACCCTTCGCTACCAGCGTCGCTCCATATCTATGATGTAACCTTTTGAAGATCCGCCTGCATCCAACCGCTTTTTAGCCCACTGGAAGCTCCACTGGCTCTCATGTGTCGATCTGGTACAACAAGTCCATCACATCATCCATAGTTACCTTCCACTTCTCAGTACCAAGCTCACCAAGAGCCATCTGAATAGTAGACGGATCCCTCTCGTCTGTAAGAGAGCATATGCGATATTGGAGTCGTCCATGTACCTCGTCAATTACCTGCGATTATGTGGTATGATTCTTCTCATAGGTGGCTGCTCCACCTGCTTCGTATCTCTGTTGCATCTCAGCCTTCATGCCCTACCCGCTTATGTGGTTATGCCTAGCATGTCACACACATGCAGAGGTGGAATCTGCTACAGCTATCTTAGCTCCACCTGTCGAAGTGCTCCTGATCAACCTATAAATGTTACTAAGTCATTGCGCTTTCATGATTATGAGTGTCCCCTTAGATACTTTAAGGGCATCATCAATACATGTGAGCTTGCACCCTATAACTTCGAGTCCACCAAGAGAAATCAGATTCTTCTTAATGTCGGGAACGTGCCTCACCTTAATCAGGGCACGCTCTGTCACATCAAACATCTTGATGTACACCGTACCAACAGCCACAACATTACATGCAATGTCATTGCCCATAAACACCTGTCCACCATCGTACTCCCTGTAGCTGGCGAACCAACTCCGATGAGGAGTCATGTGAAAAGATGTCTCTATGTCTAGAATTCACTCATCTCTATGATCACCGTATAAGTATCTGATCGTAAACGCAGACAAAACATCACCTTCACATTCACTCGTACTTTCATCAGACGTGGCAGCGTTGACCTCCCTATACGAAGCCTCAGATTCTTCTCTCTTAGATTTAGGATTTGTATAATCCTCCTTCATATATCCTTCCATCCCACAATTCCAACACTTTAACTTACCTTTGCCTTTACCCATGGACTTAGATCTTGACCTTGAAGATGTTGTACCTTGCTCAGAATTTCTGCCTCTTGTAAACAATGCACCAAAAGATGTCCCTACGTCATTGTTTATCTTTCTCATGGTCTTCCCTTGAATGGTTGAGATAACGGTGTCCACACTTAGGGATTTATTTGTTGTGCGCAATGAGTCCCTGAATGACTCGTACAACGTTGGAAGAGAATTCAACAACATACATGCTTGTTCCTCATCTTTGATTACTTCCTCCATATCCAGCAATTTGCAAACCAATTTATTAAAGTTGCTGATGTGAGCCAACAGATCTCCGCCCTCTGTCATCTTCAAGTTATACCACTGTAATTTCAAGTGTAGGTATATATCCTCTAACTTCACCCATAAATTAGCCACAATTTTCTCCCTCAAGACATTGTAGAGAAACTCATTTGTGAGACACAAACGGATCGAGGCTAAGGCATTCTTATCAAGAGTATTCCAATCATCATCTTTCATAGTCGGCTTTCACTCCTCAAGAGCACCATCTTCACCTTGCTTAGTTAATAGACTAATCATCTTAATCTTCCATAACTCAAAATTATTTTTTCCTGAGTACTTCCCAATATCATACCTAGTGTTTCCCATTGATGTTAATCATGCATATCCAGATCTGTGCCTTAACGATAACTTTGATACCACTTGTTGGGATTTGTTCTGCGGAATCACACAAAGATGATTTAGGATAGCAATCCAAGAGCACTAAGCAAACACAAGAGAACACAAAGATTTAATGTGGAAAACCCTTTCGGAAAAAAACCATGGCACAAAGCGACAGAAATCCACTATGAAAGTATAAATTACAAAGAGAGAAGACTTACTCGATTTGAACAACCTCGAATCTCAACCTTACTATACCCTTTGAAACTCTAGAAACCCTTAAAATACCTTTAGAAAGCCTTAACATGTTTTAAAAAGGCCCTAGGAACTCCCATGTATAGCTTATGAAACCCCACTTTCGCACCGACTTGGAATAGTCCGGAAACCGCCTCAAATTTATGCAGTCTGTGTGCTGTCTGCATACCCTTCGACGAGTCGAGGATATCAGAAATTCCAATATACTTTGTTACTGGACTTCAAGCCGAACTTTCTTGGACTAGTTGAACTTTTCCAGATTTAAGACATTTTTTAACAACACGTTCAAGCTAATACTTGTGTTTCCCCTTATCAACAAATAAACATATGGCGCACCCTCAAAAGCTTTTAATGGTGGGCTGATGTAGAGCGGGTCGCGGACAGTTTCATGGCCAAGATGGATCAAAAAAGGCCTGGTCAACGACAGAAGTGATCCAGACTGCCAGACCTTTAAATCGGGTGTATCTCGCAATCCACAATGAGCTATTCAACGTAGCATATATGATTTTGGGGTAGGACGAGCTACTTTAGCCACCCAACATAACATATATGATTTCGCACGCTGAATTTGTGAAATTCCGCCCGATCGACGGTCGAATTCCCATTTTATTTTCGTTTTTACTATTTATAGTAAGTTTTAGTTTCAGTATAACTCTTTATCCGTTGGGCTTTAGGAGTTGTGCCCAACATTAAAAATTCTCAGAATAATTAGGAGAATGTCATGGTTCAGCAAAATAGGACACTTACTATTTTTGGCCGAAAACCTTGCGCACTAGTAGACATCACGAACATCTATAAATAATAAGTTTACTAATTATAGTCAGTTGCGAATTCTATGAGTTTTAGTTGGAATTTGATTCCGAAACCTCTCTCATGGCTTAGTATCCCTATTTAAAGGGTTGTGAACTCGTTTATTTCATTCATCAATCAAATTACGTATTTTATAGAATTTCTTTTCTATTTTCTTGCTTTTTTCCTTGTGAATTCCAAAAGTCTCTACAAAGGGTCCAGAGAAACTTCGTGGATTCGAAGTAGTTGATTCGAAGTAGTTATCCTTGAGGAAGACGGTAATAGACCTCATCACGTCCCCGAAAATCATATATGGTACGTTAAATAACTCATTCCGAGTTGCGAGATACGCCCGATTTAAGGTCTGACGATATGGATCACTTCAGTCATTGACCGGGCTTTTTCTGATCCATCTTGGCCATGAAACTGTCCGCGACCCGCTCTACATCATGGGCATTCAATAATTACTATTTCCTCTTGTGTGGGCCACTTGAGGTTTGATTCTTCTTTGTGATATGTCTTAAAATCATCTGTAAAGCTTATGGACTGCGTGGGACGGATTTCCTGCTAAAGCCTTCTAAAGGAAGTTCCTACGCAAGGATGTTGGTGGTGCTCATCAAGATGTTTGTAAGAAATCCACTCCGTCCATCCGGTTCGCAAGCTCATTTTAGAATGTATGACAAAAAATTAGTTTTATCTAACACTCAAGTGGGCCACACGATAGGAAACAGATAATTAAGTGAGGACCGTTGAAGCATTCTTATGGCCATAAAAGTATTGTATCATGCTATCTTTTTAGTGTTTTAACTTCATCCCATTACTAATGACCTTATAAAAGGTTTTGATAGCATATAAACATCAAGGTGAAGCCTAGGAAGGTTTCTACGGTAAATATTTATTTCCTATCGTGTGACGCACTTGAGTTTTTTATCCATCTCATTTTTGGTCGCACGTCCTAAAATGAGATCGCAAAACGGATGGATGGAACAGATTTCTCACGTACGGCCCACCGAGCATACTTGTGCAGGAACTTCTTGCGAAAGCCTCTGGAAGAGTTGCGGGTACGATGGTAGCAGATTGCGCGCACCCCTGACTGTGGGGGCCACCTTGATGTATGTAACTACATCTACTCCGTTCATCTGTACTGAAAACTTATTTTAGATTATGATCTATAAAATGAATCAGATCCAAGTCTCTGATGGAGCAAAGTACAGGAAAACTGTAGTAATTGACCATTAAAAACTTTTTTTGGGCCACAAAAGCTTTGTATCGAGATGATATTTTTGTGATGTCTTTATATAATTCCTTGTGACCTTATCAACAGGTTGGATGGAAAATAAACATTCAGGTGGACTCCATTAATTTTTTAAGGTGAGGATTCAATCATGACTATTTCTTGTGGTGTGGTCCACCTAAGATTTGGGCATGCTTCATTTTTGGAGTCATTTCCTAAAATGATCTTTGAAAATGATTGGACGGTGTGGATTTAAGGCGTATACATCACTATAAGAGGGGTCCCACCCACCTCGGTGTACCCGGGGTCACACCTAATCGGGTCCCACCTTAGTGGGTATTCCCGTTGGAAACGGATTGGCTACTCCCTCTGCCACCAGCTCCGTGGCTGGTGGTCAGTGCTCTGTGGGCCCACCATGATGTCTGTGTTTCATCCATTCCATTCATCCATTTTTACATATCATTTTATGGCTTGATCCCAAAAATGAGTTGGATATAAATATCATGTGGACCACACAACATGAAAACAATAGTGAATGGATATCCACCATTAAAATCCTCTTGAGGCCCACATTTGACATCCAATCTGTTGATTAGGTCATACAGGCCCAGATGAAGAGAAAAAACAAAGATCAGCTAGATCCAAAACTTTTATGACACCCTCATTCAACACTGTTTCCTCTAATGTGGTCCATTTGATATTTGGATATAACTCATTTTTGGATTCGCATAGTAAAATGATCTGTAAAAATAGATGGACGGCATGGATGAAACACATATATCATGGTGGGGCCCACATAGCACCGACCACAAGCCATTGGCCGGTGTTAGGGGAGTAGCCAATTTTCGTTAGCTTGTTAGTACACCCCAATCCACTGTCAGTTGACACTTCACTGTTAGCCACCCCACTGGGGATCGATGCCAAGACCTCAAATGTTGAAACGAGGTATCTTTCACTCAGGCTACCACTTGAGCTATGGATCCACTCCGTCCATACGTTTTAACATATTATTTTAGGATGTGACACTAAAAAATTAAGCAAATCTAAATATAAGGTGGACAATGCAATTGAAAACAGTGGTTAAAAGCTTTTCATGGGCCACAAAAGTTCGGGATCAAAACGATATTTATATTTTCCATTCATCAGGTCTATTTGACATTATCAACAGTTGGATGGAAAGGAAAAGTTACTGTGGGCATTATCGTGGGCCTCACACGAAGTTTCTAACGGATACCACCGTTTCCTTTTTTGTAGTCAACTTGATAGTTGGATCTACTTCATTTTTTTGTAACACTTCCTAATTGGGATAGAGAAACGGATGTACAGCGTGGATATACAACACATAATTAATGTGGGCCCCACCCAATAACAACATGGCCTGAATTTTGGCTCAGGAAGTCTTCTTGGTGGGGCAAGCACAATTAATGGCTTGGATCTTTCGTATTGGTAGGGATCTACTCCTCGTTTCCACTCATCTTTTGATACATTTTCCTTGGATTGGCCTTTCAATTATTGGACGTCACTCCTCTATTGGACCATGTCGTGTAGTGAGACACGCGCTACCGAGCGGATAAGGTGGGAAATGGATTGGCTACTCCCCCTACCACCGGCCCGGTGGTCGGTGGTCGGTGCTCTTTAGGCCCCACCATGATGCATGTGTTTCATCCATTCCATTCATCCATTTTTACCGATCATTTTAGAGCTTTTTATAAAACCTAAATGGGATATAAATCTCAGGTTGATCACACCACAGGAAAACAATAGCGAATAGATATATACCATTAAAATCCTCCTAAGGCCCCCTGTACTGTTTATTTCACATCCAATCTGTTGATTAGATCATACAGACCCAGATGAAGGGAAAAAACAAAGATGATCTTGATCAAAAATTTTTATGGCCCCCAAAAAGTTTTTAATGGTGAATGTTCATTCAACACTATTTCCTGTAATGTGGTCCACTTGAGATTTTTATAACCACTTTTTTTTCTTTTTTTTTTTTTTGTCTCATACCATAAAATGATCTAAAAAATATATGGACAGCATGGATGAAACACATACATCATGGTGGGGCTCACAGAGCATCGACCACCAGCCATTTGCAGGTTGAAAGGGGAGTAGCCAATCCGTTTTGCAATTATTGCATGTCACTCCTAGAGCTGGGCATTTCATACCCAAACCGGTGGATCCGACCCGATCTGACCCGATTCGAACAGAACCGATGGTCAGGATCGGGAAGCATAATCCAGATCCGAATTATTTTCGGGTCGAATCCGGATAAGCCCTGTTCCGAATTGACTCGATTCGGACCGACCCGATTCGGACCGTGTGTGTGTATATATATATATACTTTTACCGCCTAGGCTTTACGTTCGGCGCCAAAAAATCCCGCTCAATGTACACGTGAACCCGTCAACTCTATCTCTCTATCTCTCTCTATATTTCTGTTGAAGAAGAAGGTTTTGGAGTTTGGATTTCTTTGCCGGAGAGATACGAAAGAGAGAAAGAGGGAAAGAGAAAGAGAATCGCAGCTCAATCAAAGAATGGTGTACGAAGCAGTTTTTATGGGTCTGATTACGAGGTATGTTTTATATCCAAACCATCCATCCATTTGGTGAGCTCATTTTAACGCGTGAGACAAAAAATAAGACAAATCTAACCATCAACTAGACCACACTACAAAAACTAGTGGGAGATTGAACGTGTACCATTGAAACCCTTTTCAGGGTCACAGAAGTTTTGGATCAATATCAATTTTTTTTTCCTCTTCATTCAGGTACGTGTGACCTTATAAGATTTATTTTTCCTTTTCAATCAGGTACTTGTGACCTTATGAACAGATTGGATGTAAAATAAACGTTATGGTGGGCCTACAAATTTTTTAACAGTGAAAATCATTATCTCTGCCACTATTTATGGTGTGGTCCAGATGATTGTTGGATATGATTTATTTTTTGGATAATGCTCTAAAATGATCTTTAAAATTAGATGAACGGTGTAGATATAATAAATACATCACTGTGGGGCCCATGTAACTTTGATCTCCTTTGAACCGTTCTCACAACTCAGAGCTCGAGGAGCATCCGTGTTGTCTTCGCACGACACGTACGAGAGCAGCTATAATACAGCTGGTGCTAGCTACAGGCTAGCTACAGCCAAGCTGTACTTTTATAATGGGTAGCGGATTGCGTGCTGAGTAACTCAGTACGCTTAGCGTACTGAGTAAACTCTGTGGGGCCCACCGTCATTTATGCATTTTATCCTTTCTGTCCGTCCATTTTATTAGTTAATTTTAAGCGGTTAGCCCAAAAATGAAGCATATTCAAAGATCAAGTGGACCACACCACTGGAAATCGTGTGAATTTAACGTCTACCGTTGAAAAGTTCTTGATGGCCACAGAAGTTTTAGATTAAGCCAATTTTATTTTTTTTCACTTAATCCATGTCTTTTTTTTATCTTACTAACAGGTTGGATGACAAATAAATATCACTGGAGTCCTTGGAAAGGTTTCAACGGTGGAAATCAATACTTCCACTGTTTCCTGTGGTATGGGCCATTTGAGCTTTGGATATGATTCGATTTTGGGTTCAACCCCTAAAATGATCTGAAAAAATAGATGGACGGCGTGGATAAACCAAATGAATTCATGGTAGGCCCAATAGAGTTTACTCAGTACGATAAGAGTGTACTGAGTACGCAATCCGATTTCTTTATAAAGCTTCTTGGAGAAGCTATATAGCGGGTGTAAAGCTTCTTCAGGAAGCTATACAGCTGTACATTTTTATCTCTCTAAGTAAACTGTGTGGGGCCCATCTTAAACTTTTTAGTTTATTCACAATGTCCATTAGTTTTTTCAGATCATTTTAAGGGTTGATATTAAATTTTAAGTATATTTAATAAACAAGTAGATCGCACCATAGGAGACTGAGAATAATGATTTCCACACCATTGAAAGAAACGAACGAACCGAGTCTTACCCAATCTGATCCGACTCGGTTTTCCTGACCGAGTCGGACTCGGATCGATTCAGGCCAGCAGGAGTTCGGATCTATTCGGGTTAGATTACCCGGACTCGGTCCCGGATCGGATCGGGTTCAGGTCAGGCCCTGCAAATCTCGAACAGAGTCGAGTTGGACCGAATCCGATCCGACTCGGTCCGATGCCCAGCTCTAATCACTCCCCTATTGCACCATGTCGTGTAGTGAGACGCACTACCGAGCGAATAAAGTGTGACCCCAGTCACACGTTAATGGGGGTTGAGTCGTCTGACCGTCGAACTCATTTCGATACATGTGTTATATATCCACGCCATCCGATGCGGATTTCCTTCGAACTGGGGGGAAATTCATTCAATTCATCTGTTTTGCTATCTCATTTTAAGGAGGTGCGAACAAAATGAGATGAATCAAAAACTCAAATGGTCACGCAATTGAAAAAAATTAGGAAAATAAAATTTTACTATTAAAACCTTATTAGACTCCACCTTAATGTTTATATGCTATCAAAATCATTTATAAGGTCATTCATTAGCAATGGGAAGAAGTTAAAACACCAAAAAGATAACCTGATAAGATACTTTTATGGCCATAAGAATGCTTCAACGGTCCTCACTAAATTCTCACTGTTTCCTCTCGTGCAGGCCAATTGAGTGTTAGATACACTGAGTGGGGCCCAATGCAATGTATGTGAGAAATCCATTTTGTTCATCCACTTTGCTAAGGGCGTGTTTGGATTACCAAATATGGATGCGGATCTTTCACAGGAAGTTCTTGTGCAAGCATGCTAGGTGGGGCCCAATGCAATGTATGTAAGAAATTCATTCCATCCATCCATTTTGCAAGCTTATTTTAGAACATTCAATAAAAAACGAGGTGGATAAAATACTCAAGTGGGTTATGCCAGAGGGAACATTGGGAAAAGAAATTCCTACCATTAAAACCTTCCTGGGCTCCACCTTGATACTTATATGCTATCCAAACCGTTTACAAGGTCATCAAAAGTATAGCTTGATACAAAACTTTGATGGCCATAAGAATGCTTCAACGATGCTCACTGAATGCCCACTATTTCCTCTTGTATGGCCCACGTGATAGTTGGATGCACCACATTTTTTGTTGCACGTCCTAAAATGATCTTGTAAAATAGATGGATCGAAGAGGGTGGATTTCTCAAAAACATATTGGTAGGCCCCATCTAGCATCCTAGCGCAAAAACTTTTAGCTTTTCGCAAGAAATCTACATCATAACAATTACCATGGTACTATGTAGTAAAAATGGTCATTATTACTTTTTAACCATGCTGGGATAAAATGCAAATCTCAATGAATTTCACTCACTCATTTACAGTCACATCAATATTAATCAATGACTCTCATCTAATTCCAATACAAATTACCACTCTATCTCTCTGGTGAGAGAATTGACCATTAAATGGGTCTAGTGCATTCATGTACACTTAATTAGAAATGCTCCATCAAGCTCTTTTTATTAAATTAGTAATGTTTTCGATCTTTATCTCACAGGCCATTTTCTATAGAGAATGAGAGAGTTTCATTCTGATTTAGCCTCTCCACCTCATTGCCGAAGACCATACACGGGCAACTACCTTCCTCACACTTACCTCCCTCTTTTTAATTACATTTCTACTACTTCGGCCCATGGATAAAGAAGTCTAGAGGAGAGATCCCACCAAAGCAGCAATAGCCATAGCAAGCTCTTTATCTACTTCACGTCTGACCATATCCAAACACGAATATAAAGTTGCTTATGTACACTGACATGCATTAGAAAAAAAGAAGAAGAAAATAGCGTTCGACATCCAAACATAGTTATGGCGTATACGTCTACATCCAAACATACATCTACAGCCGCCACTCGGGTTACAGCATAACCAAACATCGTTAAAAGATAGCTGTCCAACCGCATCGGATGTATACCATATGATATAAGATATAAGGATATATATTAATATACGACCGTATTTGGTAAACTTAACCGGCCATGACATTAAATCGTGGGAAGCGGATTAGCCGGTGTACCAAAGGCCATCAACATAAGTGGCGTGTACGGGCGTGCAAAGACGAAGGCATGATGTCCTATAGAGCTGCCCAACCTATGATCGGTGGAAAAGAGATCAAAGTTACATGGGCCCACAATGATGTATATCCATGCCGCCCATCCATTTGGGGAGATTATTTTAGATCATCAAGTTAAAAATGAGTTATATCCAATGCTCAAGTGGACCACACCACGAATAGCAGTGGACAGTGATTCCACCATTAAAGCATTCGTAGGGCCCACATAATTAATGTTTATTTTTCATTCAATACCTTAATAAGGTCACGTAAGCATAGACAGAGAGAAAAAACAAACATCGAATTGATCGAATACTTCTTTAATGGAAGCGGATTAGCTGGTTTATCACACAGCACAGCACCGATCTGGGTACGTGTCGTGCGAAGGCGAGCACTGATGCTCCTCCAGCTCGAGTTATACGAACGGTTGAGATCAAAGCTATATGGCCTCCAAAATGATGTATTTATTATATCCACACCTTTCATACAATTGACGAGATCATTTTAGAGCATGAGTCCAAAAATGAGTCATATCAAAATTTCAAGTGGACCACGCCACAAATAGCAGTGGGCAATGATTCTTACTGTTAAAACATTTGTAGGGCTCACCAAAACGTTTATTTTCCATCTAATCCGTTCATAAGGTCACACAAGCCTGGATGTAGAGGAAAATCAAATATCATATTGATCCAAAATTTCTGTGACCCCAAAAGGGTTTCAATACTATATGTTCAATCCGCCACTGGTTTTTATAATGTGGTCCACTTGATCTTTGGATCTATATTATTTTTTGTCCAAAGACTTAAGACTAGTTCTCCAAATGAATGGACAGTTTAGATATAATACATACCTCATGATGGGACCCACGAAACTTGGTGACGTCAACCCACTGGCCAAATCGATGGTGTGTGGTACACCAGCCAATCCGCTTCCTTCTGTAACGCCCGTGAAGGTTTCGATGGTATAATGTCTGTCACCATCCTACCAACTCCTCTTTATTTCGAATCAGCTTTTTGTACCGAGGAATTTGGACCGTGGAATAAGCATATATCACACGCGGATTGCGTCTTATCCCTGCCCGTCACCACGTGGGAACGGGCAGGAGCTTTGAGTGACCACCATGATGTATGGGTCTTACCGACACCGTTCATCTATTTTTTCAGTACTTAGTACCATTTTAGGTTTTAATGCCCAAAATGAGACGTACCATAGGCTCAAGTGGACCACACCACAGAAAGTAGCGGTGATAATGATTTTCACCATTGAAACTTTTCTAAGGCCCCAGCATGATGTTCATTTTCCATTCAAGCTGTTTATAAAGTTAAGTAGACCTGGATGAAGAGAGAACAAAACTATCAGCTCCATCCAAAACTTCTATGGCCCCGGGGAGCTTTCAACTACGAGAGTTTAATGTTGTAGCCAACTTCAGCCTTATATCTACCTTATTTTTTTAGCTTATACCCTAAAATAATAGGAAAAAATAGATAAACCGTTTGGATAAGACACATACGTAATGGTGGCCACTCAAAGGTCTTACTAGTCTCTAGCTAGGAACCGGCATGAGCTTTGAGTGGCCATCGTGGTGCATGGATCTCATCCGCACCGTTCATCTTTTATTATTATTATTATTATTATTATTATTATTATTATTATTATTATTATTATTTTACCATTTTAAGCTTTAAGCCCAAAAATGAGACATATCCAAGGCTCAAGTGGACCACACCACAGGAAGGAAGTAGCGATGATAATGATTTTCACTGTTGAAACTTTCATAGGGCCCACTGTGAATTACATTTTCCATTCAAGTTATTTATAAAGTTACGTAAGCCTGATTGAATGGAAAACAAAAACATCAGCCCTATCCAAAACTTCGGTGGCCTTTGGGAAGCTTTCAAGTGTAAGAGTACCCCGTTGTGTGATTAACTTCGACCTTGGATGTACCTCATTTTTTTAGCTTATACACCAAAATAATAAGAAAAAATAGATAGAATGTGTGTATAAGACATGCATAATGGTGGCTTCTCAAAAGTCCCACCTGTCTCTAGTTAGGAATGAAAAGCAGCTTTGAGTGGCCACCATGATATATGGGTCTTATCCATACTGTCCTGTCCATCCATTTTTTTAATACCATTTTAAATTTTAAGCTAAAAAATGAGGCATATCAAAGGTTCAAGTGGGCTACACCATAGGAGGCATCGGTGATAATAATTCTCACCATTGAAGCTTTTCTATATCCCACCATGACATTTATTTTCTATCCAACTTATTCATAAAATTACATAAACCTGGATGAAGAGAAAACAAAATTATCAGTTCCATCCAATACTTTCGTGGTCATTGAGCTTTCGAGTTTAATCTCCACTGTGTATTCCACCTGAGATTTGGATTTACCTCACTTTTTGGCTTACACCCTAAAATAATATATGTATAATATATATATATATAAAGTAGCCACTCAAAACTCCCGCCCGTTCCCAGCTGGAGACGGGCCACGTCCCACTCATGTAGTATGCCGAAGCGGATTGCACGTGCGATATATCCACATGCTCCCTTATTTCAACATCATTTAAGGCACGATCCATAAAAGGGGAGCGGATTAGGTGAGACCCGGCCTCACTGAAGATGGAGCGGCCATTTGCATGGGGCCTTCTTGATTTGTGTATTCTATATCCACGCTGTCCATTCGTATCTTCAAGTCATTTTAGGCTAATATTAAAAAAATGAAGTAGATCCAGTTATCAGGTGGACCATACCATAGGAACTAATGGTGATTGAACATCATGCCATTAAAAACTTCTTATGGTGGACATAATGTTTTCAGAATGTTTATTTTCCATCCAACCTGTTGATAAGGTCATGTAAGTAAGGATGAATGATATTAATTTTTTTTTTTTTTTTTTAAATAACAAACAAACATGGATTTAAAACTTTTGTGGCCCATTAGTGATTAATCACCACTGTTTTTTACAGTATGGTCTACCTGATAATTGAATTTACTTCATTTTTGGGATATTGCATGAAATGATGCCTAAATATGAATTCTTGAACGGGAGAACAACTAAAGCCACTTACTTACTGGATTAAATAATTTTCATCAATGAAATATGCAGATCCATTTGAAGATAAAAAATGACGCATGTCCAATGATTTAGTTGTTACCATATGCTTCAATTAATGGATCATTTGTATTAAAATGATCTGTAAAAATGGATGAACGGCATGGATACAGAATACATAAACCAAGGTGGGCCCCACAATAAGGACTGCACTGTCGTAATACCACTACCGAGGTCAGTGGTGTGTGGCAGACCATGCAATCCGCCTCCGTGGTACTGCTTTGTTAGGTTTTGACATTGAATAACGGCAGCAATCATTCTCCCACCCAGCCACAAAACATTGTAAGAAGAGGCATATCTCATTTCAGCTTCTGAGTTTGGACTTCTCTCGAAGACAGTCTGCTTTCCAAGGTTGAGTAAGTGAAATTGCTGCAGTACTGTTATTTTTATTTCTACAGGGATGCTTCAGTGCTCTTTGTTGCATCTATTCATTTGGACCCTCGAATCTAATCTGTCCATTAAACCCAGAACATATTTCATGGTCTACCACCCAAAAATCATAGTAATCAGATGATCTAATCCATCCAAGCCTTGGGTTGGACGATTATGATTACTTGACATAAGTCGTTCTTTAAAATCATAGGCAATATAGGATGGTCCCCAACAGATAGATGGAAGAAATTGTGTATTGGACTTGTTTTCGTGGAAAATCATAGGCAACTAGGAGCACTGTAACTTACAGTGATGTGGGATTACTCTAAGTTACAGTTCTCCTAATTGGATCAGTTAAGTTAGACAGTCCAATCAATTGATCTGAACCGTCAATTAAGTTCAGAACAGAGTTTTAACTTTTAAGGCTGCCATGCAAAAATCGTGCTGGTGATGGTCGGATGATACAATTCATCCTTGACTCAGGCCTTATTTTCTATAGCCATCCTTTTTCCCAGCCATGGATGGGATGGCTAGGATTGCCTCTTTAGAATCACAAGCAATCCATGTTGGTCTCTAACAAATGGATGGATGTGAAACTGTTGATTTGACCTATTTCAGTGTAAATGATTTTGTCCATCCATAATAAAAGACACTGATCGAATGGTTAATATTTGTCTGATTGTTATGATGCTTGCATGGTTGTCCACGGAATGTGCACTGGACTTAGCGAACAGTTTAGATCAATGGATCGGATGACTAATGCAACTAAATGCAAAGAGGAGCATGACGACTTGCAGCACTTTGATATCATTGGAGCATTTCTCTACAATTTCCATTTCGATAGATCTTCTTTTCAATTTAGCTAGCATGAATCTTCAACATATAAACGTATAGATGCTTGATTAAAGTTAGGTATGTCAACTAAAATTAGGGATGTCAACTAAATAGCAAAATAAATGGATTGTTTATGCATTAATAATGCAAAATCATAAATGTGTACTTTGGTGGGAAAAGCATGTGTGATGCCATGCTGGCACCAAAGGAATGTTTGATCTTCCACACTTTATACTCTCTCTGGAAAACCTATCAATGGAATTAGGAACTTTTGTCTATATAGGTAAGGAGATAGGTTAGAAAAGCTCACCCATCACACTTCTCTCTAGATTCCTTATATCATATATATTTACATCCATTTGAATAACCATGTATAGGGACCATGGTGTAAGCATTTTGCACCAAACCTATCTACATTGATCATAACTATAGTGGGGCCAACATGATCGCTTAATTTGAATAATCAATGGTCAGATAAAAAATTATGATCATGTGTAGCCCACCTAATAGAAGCCTTACATTCTCCTACTTAGGTTACATTAATTTATTAAAGAAAACAAAATCGTTTTATTTTATTTTATGAAGAAAAAATTTCGTAAATATATTTATTTCAAAATTTTCTTATGGAATCTCGCTAGATTTTCAAAATATTATTGTTAGATAATATGAACAACGATTTTCAAATCCGGTCCATTAAGACAATTGGTATTTGATCATGATAGCTAACATAATATTTAATCTTTTCAAAGTGAGACAAATTATGGTTGCAAATACCAATAACTTTAACGACATGGATCAATGATATAATTTGCGGTACGAAGATTACACGTCTAAAAATTCATATATGCCTATCTTCAAGTGGTCCTGCTGTATGATTTATGTCCTACTTACTCAAAACCAAATGTGCACATTGAAGGAAAAGTACAATGTAACTGAATGGTAGAATTACCAATATATGTAAAAGAGATATTTAAATATCTATACAAAATTGAAGTTGCCACTAATCAAATACATCATTAGGATCTGCAACTCCCATAAATGTCACATTTTCCTTAAAGAGCATGATAAGAAGGTCATTAGTGAGTGAATTTGCTATTATCTACTTTGTGCTAATGAGTTTGATAGACACTCGATGATTTTAAACACTTTCATCCACAATCTTGTATGCCAAACATTTTTTATGACCCTATCGATATAGGCACTTTATGATAGACCAAGTAGTTGTCATAATATATCTCAATGCTTATGACAAAGAAGGCATTACCAAGATCTTTCATTTTTTAATCCACGGAACTTCTCTGGACTCCTCACGGAGACTTCTCGAATCCACGAGAAAAGAGAGCAGAAAATAAAAATAAATTCTAAATAAATTCGAAATAGCTTAATGAATAATTGATGAATGCTCTAATGCGTCACCTTACACCATTAATAAAGAAAAAAAAAAAAAAAAAAACTAAAATTCGTAATTACCAAAAATAGCAAAATTCTAACTCTAATAAAAATCCTAATTCTAATAAAACTCTTCTAAGGCCTAGTTTCTAAAAATAAAAATTACAAATAAACTTTCTCTAGAAGAGTCCTAGTATAACTAAAAGTTATTTCTAAAAGGAAAGAAAATCTAGAACTCTAAAAATATTTAAAAATTCGGAATTACTAAAAATAGTAAAATTTTCCTAAAAATTCATTTTTGAGCTGAAAGCGCGTGCTTTCTGACGAAACGGACAGATACGACCCACTTTGTGGGTCGGTTCACCTCGGATGGCCCGTTTCAGTAAAGATTGATAGGTTGCGCGCCCCATAACGATACCTGGATCAAAAGTTATGGTCAATTTACAATCCATCTTCTTTTGGCCCAACCATGCTAGGAACGTATCTGTGACACGTTCTACATCAAGTCCTAGTTTATTTGAGAGGTTCTCCCAAATGAACAGGTTCAATCAAAGCATTTGGTTTAAGGTTAAGAGTGTGGTTAGCTAGTTTAGGTGTTGTTGTTGAGAGGTTCTCACAAATGAACATGTTCCATCGCAGCTGTTGCTACACTATCCCTACAATCACTACAAGAAAAGGGGGCTTTAGTCTCAGTTCAAAACAGTGGCTAAAAAGGTTAAAAACTGAGGCTAAAGCCTTTAGCCTCAATTTTGCCTCAGTTATCCAAACCGAGGTTGAAAACCCCGTGGCTAAAGGCTTTAGCCTCAGTTTTAGGAACCGAGGCTAAAATAACTTTTATAGCCTCAGTTCTTCAAGTGAGGCTAAAAGAACCTTTTTAGCTTCAGTTTTTACGAAATGAGGCTACATAAAAATTTTAGCCTCTATTGTTTCCAACTGAGACTAAATTCAAATGTTAGCCTCAATTGCCTCCAACCGAAGCTAAATCTATTTTTAACCTCGGTTCTCAACAACCGAGGCTAAATCCTTTAGCCACAAGAATTTCAGCCTTGGTTCTCAACAACCGAGGCTAAATCCAAGCCTCGGTTACAATTGAGGCTAAAAATGTTTAATTTTTAAAATATTTATTTAAACTACTAATCCATTCATTCAATCCACTCATGAACAATCAATCATGAAAGCCATAATACCAACAAAATAGTTAACAACAGTCTACTTAAAGTTTTCAAAACAAACTCAATCAAACTGTTACACAACATTAGGTTCCACAAATATTTATATTCTTATCTCTTCTATGATCTCTCTTTTCCTTTTTCTTTGACTTTTCCTGCATCTGTTTTGAATCATCCGGTCTTTTATTGACATTTCTTTCACCTGAAAGCTCTTGTAAAAGGGTTTCTATAGCAGCATCAGATTTCTCTTGGGCATCTTTACCTGCTAGATCCTCCAAACGTTCCTGCCAAAGGAAGATAACCACCAACAACATTTAAACTCAACCTCAATGAAGCGATTAAACTAAATCAATACAAACCTGCAAGAACTTATTCACTAGGAATAACATAATTCCCCGGTAATCAACGGCAGAGATGGCCTCAAGCTCACGTTCCAACTTCTGCATGGTAGCAAGCTTCTCAGGTTCTCAATTCTGCGTAAGTGGGGCCCGTGGTCTGTTGTGTCAACCACTGACAAGCCATCCCTGAGAAACCTCATCGATATAGCAGTCTTAACATTTTGATTTGTGGCCTGCATACAGAAAGTTACAAAGATAAATACAACAGGCAATCCGCATTCATTTGAAGGTCCTAATATGGGTCATCAGGTCTTCTATCTGGGGGACTTCTGGAGTATGCTGCACCCATGGTGTGACTCAACAGACCAGCAGTTTGGATTATCAAACCACAGGCCCCACTTCTCATAATTGATAGCACATAATATTGCATAAAGATGCGCCCACATATCATATAATTCCTCATCATAATGTTGAATCAACATAAAATTCACAGTACCACAGTTGACCGATAAAGAATCAACAATAATGACACATTAATTTAATGCACCCGCTAACCACATTTAAAAGTTACAATGTACAATTGTCGAAGTTGTTCTTGACTTCCATATAGTTTGGATTCCAAGTTATTGAGGTAGAGATGCTTGGCTACTCTTCTAATGACCCTGAGGTTAAAGCTGTCAATGAGCTGGGCTGGCCCATTACACTTTGAAGCCTTGCCCGCTTTGGGTTGGACTAGGGATGGCTATCAAGCTTGAGGGCCAGGACCGGGGCGGACTGGTCCTGGGCCTAAAATTCAAGCCGGTTTATTAATTAAGTCAAGCTTTGGTTGCATCTAAAAGCCTGTCCACCCACCAAGCCTGTTTGGTGCTTCGAAGGACATTTTGTAATATATCATATATTACATGTGTGTGGGTATCGGATGATTTTTCTTTTGCAAATCCATAACCTAGCTTACGATTGGACGGGCCGTGGTACATGCACAGTGGGCGCGTCTATCTATTTTGGCCAGTCACCACCTGGGCTGGGCTTGGACCTACATTTTACTTTGTGGGCAGGGCCTAGACAGACCTCGACAGAACCTACCATGGAAGAATATTATTATGTTGTGTTGATTCCTCAGAGGCCTTGAATTGTTTTATGTAACTTCGCAAACAGCTCTTTGCATAACTACATTCTTTAATATAACTCGATAGGAGCTCTTCTTTAATATCATTCAATAGTCTCCCTCTGAAGATTTTATTCAACTTACATTTAACTGTTTGGGCCCTGAAATTTTGTAAATTTTATGTTGCACCAGGACTCCACAACCAAATCTAACAAACACAGTTCAAGCAAGAGCGTTATTCAATATGCTGGATGTGTATGGCACTTGATACACAGGCCCTTAGACATGGTACAAGTGGGACACATTAACCCAAATTAAACCAACTAGATTTTGAAACTTGACATCGTGAAGTTACCATCCGAAAATCAGATTGGTTGAATAATGTTAACCACTGATTCACGGATACTTATTTTCTAAAATCCAACCATTGTATTTTTTTTCCAATTTTAGGTAAACATCCACCAATCTGATGATCAAGTAATCAAATCATCATCATCATCATCTAGGTCTTATCCCTAATAATTGGGGTCAGCAGTAAGGTAATCAAATAAGTAATCTTTTGGCTCATGATATATAGAACCTGATATCCAGAATTTGGATGGTTTCATTTAAATTACTTGTATTCTGATTTCCATGTATGCAATTCTAAGTAATTTCTAAGAATATGTGTATCATCTATCACACTCTGCCAAAACATCAAAGCTTTCATCTTTTAGCAATTGCTTAATGCCGCCAAGACAAAAACTCAAGAGTTGTATAGCAGACACAAAATATGTGGCATTTGTAATGTTTTCCAGACAACTAAGATTGCCTGAAGGTATTTGAGCCAAGAATGACAAGGGAAAAGCATGTACATACATACCTGCTGCTTCTGCTTCTTCTTCTACTGCTTCGGTGACACCTTTAAGAAGCAAACCTGAAAAGGTAGAAAAAAAAGGTAGAAAAAGATGAAAGTGAGGTTAGAAAAGTCTTCACAGGCTATTCTGCATCAACATCAAGCAAACAAAGAACCTGTTGTTTCGTAGGTTTCCTGAAGTTGAGAAGCAAACAGTAGTTAAGCTTCTGACTGTAGCGGTCATTACAGATAAAAATGATAGGAATTTTGGAAATCTTAATACTAGCAGACATACCATCAACCTCGTCCATAATCAACACAGATTTTGGATGCTTTGACCTGATTCAGAGATAGATAGCATTAGAAAAATGTCAATTATTCTCCGGAACATTAGAATAAGCAGAACAAAGTAAAGACCAACCAGTCCATGTTAAGAACTCAGAGCTTCGTCTGAGAGAGAGAGTTGGCAGCATTTAAATTCCCACTAAGGCAGTTTGCCTCCCTACTCCAACCAAAGCCTAATGAATGGTGCTCTGATGTCTTCATTTTCCACTAACTTAAAATGCTTTAGCTTTTGGCAAATTAGAAAATACATATGAATAAATCTACCCTAGAATGAAGAAACAAACCCCAAAATTTTTCATATTATCAGCAAACATAACTTTTCAAACAAATGTGGGTGTTTCATTTTGGGTCCTTTATTTGGGGTTGGTTTTACATTATTTTTCAAGAAGACTGTGAATCTTTAGTGAGAAGTTACATCTAAAAACAACAGTGTTTAGTGCCCAAGAAAGCTGAGGAGATTCAACTCGTCTTAAGAAATGCTAAAGGGGGAATTTTAGTTACAAGAAAAAGAAAGAAAAGTTGATAAGAGCACACGAGAAATCAAGTACTAAAAAACTTGATCTTGTCTTTGAAAGTTGAGAAAATAAGATCATGCAAAAGATTTCAAAACTCAATAAATTCGATCAAGGACTCAAAATGACTTGAAGAAAGAGATATAATAAGATTGTTAAACTGGAAAGTCAATTGAGCGTGCAGAAACTTGGAATTTTATGTTATTAACCTTAGCATTCTAGTTGTATGAGAACATGGTCACTTTGGACTTTTGCTCCCATCAAGTCCATGATGAAAGACCAATAATTATGTTTGTCATACATGAACAGATTGCATCAAAAAAAAATTTAAAAATTAAAAGCAAACAAGATGTTCCATAACTCAAATAGTGTTTCTTCTATCAAGATTTGAAACAGGAATTCTCATGACTGCTTGACAGAACTTCAGGCCGGCTACCTACATGACATCAACCCTCCTTTTACCTGGTCTGGGGACTGGCTGGCTGAGAAATTGCTAAGAAGGACATACATTATGGTGGGGGCATAGAGCTTTTTCACGGACCTGATATAGATGGGTCACAACCGAATCAAACCATATCCTTTTAAGGCACATTTGGATTGCCGGATTGTAATGTGGCGTATTCTAACATTGCGTTCACCAAAATTCAATATCCGCCTGCAATTCCATATGGGAATTTTGACCATTGAATACCATTTACGAAGGAAAATTGCCAAACCGAAGGAAAACTGCCAAACCGACCTCACTAAATGCTATAAATTCCCGTCAGGCCATCCAAACGCTCTCCATCCCAACTTCCTATTTCTCACATACCAAAGATCAAACACCTTGCCAGCAGAACCCCTTTCTCTCCCATTTCTCCACCGATTTCAAATCTCTTTTGCTCTAATGGCAGACGAAATAATCCTCTTGGATTGCTGGGCTAGCCCTTTTGGGATGCGAGCTAGAATTGCCATGGCCGAGAAAGGGATCGACTACGAATACAAGGAAGAAAACCTCCCAGACGAGCCCTCTCCTACTGAAATCCAACACCGTTCACAAGAAAATCCCTGTTTTGATCCATGGTGGAAAATCCATCTGTGAATCTCTCATCATCGTCCAATACATCGATGAGGTGTGGAACGGGAAATCACCGGTGCTGATGCCCTAGAAACAGCAAATCTCGGGCAGGAACCCTAGAAAGGAGCGGCGAAGAAGGATTCCAGCTCTTTAACAGAGATTGAAGCTGAGAGAGTAAAATCTACGAATCGGAGGTCTTGACAGGTTCTTCAAAGATCGAAGAAATCAAAGAGATTTGTAGAAAATTAAATGAAAAAAATAAAAAAGAAAGGACGATCGAGGTGTGAAAATCCCAGGGAAAAACCCTAGAAAGAGAACGAAGATCTCTCTCGCTCGCTCGCACAGCGAGTGAGAAAAGGAGTCAGCATCCATGCGCGCCCGTGAAGTCGAATTAGACTTTTTAGCCTCGGTTGGCAACCGAGGCTAAAAAGTGAGCATGAGGCCTTTGTGTGAAATCTTTCTTTCGCCCATCCGATTTCGTTTGGAATTTCTTAATTTTTTTCCGAATTTTCAATTATTTGAAATTTCTCAATGTTTTTCAAGATTTTCAAATTCAAAATTCTTTTTTTTTTTTCAAAATTTTTTAAATTCTTAAATTTTTTTAAAATCTCAATTTTTAAAAAAATTCATACTTTTTCATAATTATCAATTTTTTATTCTTAATTTTTCAAAAAAAATTCTTAATTTTTTAAAAGTTCTCAAAAATTTTAAAAATTCTTAGTTCTTAAAAAATTCAAAATTCAAATCTTTTTCAAAACTCTCAAATTTTTTTTTTCAAAATTCTAAATTTTTTCCCAATTATCTCCATTTTTTTTCAAAATTCTCAATTTTTTCCACAATTGTCAAAAATTTCAAAAATTATTAATTCTTTCAAAATTCTCATTTTTTTTTTCAATATTCATAAATATAGACTTTTGGCCTTGGTTCTTATACAACGGAGGCTAAAAAGTAGACTTTTGGCCTCGGTTCCTATGCAACTGAGGATAAAAAGTAAATTTTTCACCTCGGTTCCGATGCAACGGAGGCTAAAATGTAGACCTTTCGCCTCGGTTCCTATGCAACTGAGGCTAAAAAGTATACTTTTCGCCTCGGTTCCTATGCAACTGAGGCTAAAAGGTAGACTTTTCGCCTCGGTTCCTATGCAACTGATGCTAAAAACTAGATTTTTCGCCTCGGTTCCTATGCAACTGAGGCTAAAAGGTAGACTTTTCGCCTCGGTTCCTATGCAATTGAGGCTAAAAACTAGATATTTCGCCTCGGTTCCTATGCAACTGAGGCTAAAAGGTGGACCTTTTGTCTCGGTTCCTATGCAACTGAGGCTAAAAGGTAGACTTTTCACTTCGGTTTCTATGCAACTGAGGCTAAAAGTTAGATTTTTCGCCTCGGTTCCTATGCAACTGAGGCTAAAAGGTGGACTTTTTGTCTCGGTTTTTATGCAACTGAGGCTAAAAACTAGACATTTCGCCTCAATTCCTATGCAACTGAGGCTAAAAGGTAGACTTTTTGCCTCGGCTCGTATGCAACTGAGGCTAAAAGGTGACTTTTCGCCTCGGTTCCTATGCAACTAAGGTTAAAAGGTAGACTTTTTGCCTCGGTTCTTATGCAACTGAGGCTAAAAACTAGACTTTTCACCTCTATTCCTATGCAACTGAGACTGAAAGGTAGACTTTTCACCTCGGTTCCTCTACAATTGAGGTGAACGATGAACTTTTAGCCTCAGTTCCTTAATAACCGAGGCTAAAAGACACATTTAGCCTCCATTTTTTCAATTGAGGCTAAAAAATTGTGGCTAAAGGCCTATTTTCTTGTAGTGAATCCCAATCTTTTGATATGATGTACTCTAGAAATGGGGTGTGATGTTGTTGTCGATGTCTATTTACTTGTTTGTTCATTGTTGAATTATTGGACTAAACCTTGCTTTTACGAATTTTTAAGTCTCATCCTTTTGTGCTTGGTAAGGTTTGGAAAGATCGAAGATGCATTGGCACTAGCTTGGGAAGATGGACAATCCATTGGGACTAGCTTTGTAAATGGCAGAGCATCAAGACTTCGCTTGTTACCTCCATTGTTTGTTGTAGCCTGTAGCTATAGTATTTGTATGTATCGTGTTCCTTTCTTTCTCCGTAGTTCTGTATGTCATTCAGATATTGTTGAGTTGTGATAGATAGTTATTCGTGCCTGGCTTTTTTGTTCGGGGATTCCTGGCACCAAGTGGTTGTATAAACTGTATCACAAATGAAGTATGTGAATTGAAATTGGACGTCAATGTATGTGAAATGAAGGTATCGTTTTATTTAAAGGATTTGTGGAAATCCTTTCATTGATTGTTTTTTTTTTTTTTTTTTTTTTTTTTTTTTTTTTGATTTTTTTAATACAAAACAGACATCCAGATCCATGACAGATGCAGAAAACAACCCAGCCAAGGGCATTCCAAAGCAGACCTCTCTTCATCTAAATATGGAAGTAGGGCAGCCAATAGCCGGATTGATGATGCAATATTGGTTGTTAAATGAGCAATATTGTACCAATTCTTGAAGTTTATGTTAAATGTATGTAAATTAAATTTGAAAGTTACTATACACGTCTTGGATCATTATGAATTGTTTGAAGTGTTGTGTGTGTGTGTGTGTGTGTGTGTGTGTGTGTGAATTCTTAGAATTTATTGAATGATTTATTACAAAATCATTTGGATGTTGTGTACAAATACGTTAGTTTGAATTTTAAAAACACTTTTGGTGATCCATTTCTTAAATTTGAGATGACCATCCATTAAAAGTCATTTTTGAATTTTGTTGCCATGTAAGAAAATGAATAGCCTCACTTGAAAAGTAATGCTTATTATTTTTCATGATCGGGGCATTGCTCACTTAGACTAAAACACAGAAATATTCATTTTTCCAAATGATTTGCTCGCATTTTAAAGGGGTGGGCCGGCACTTAGTTTGTCATAGCTCTTGTCCACGACTAGCTCCATGAAGGAATTAATGGTGACCCACGTGGATGTGGTGGTCTAGAATTAAAAGATTGAGGTACAATTATTATTTTATTTTTATTTTTATTATTTTTATTTTTATTTTATTTTTTGTGCTTGAAATTGAATATTTGGGTGTGAGGTTCAATTGGGGTATACTTAAGGGAATTGAATTTAACTATTATGACATCGTTTGTGTTTTTTCGATATTTATAATTTGAAGGATCCAACGGCCTTCTATTTTAAAATCAAAAGGAAATTAAATGTTGAAACTAGTTGTTTAGAAAACTAGTTTATATCCAAGTGTTTGCTCATTTTGATATTCGGAGAATAAACAATGCATAAACATTCATAAGACATTGCCCAATCCATAAATTAAAGACACAAGAGCGAGTAGAACTAAAAGGCTTTTTATTAATATCAAGGTTCTTATTACATTGTAGGTCATGACATACTACAATTCCTTAATTACATTCTATGGAATTACGTACCTTTGATTCATAGGAAAAATAGAAATAAAGCTTGAATAAATAAACAAATGCAAGGAACTGAAATAATACGAGTATATAAGAAGTCTATGAGACTATATCAGATAGAACCCTTGATATACAGTTGAAAGGGTTAACTGATACGGGCTGCAAGATTGTCAAAGAAAGAGCCAAGCCAATATCCATGGGATGGAGATTTAGATGGTTTGGCATTTGGCCTAATAAGAGCTCTTATTATAATAGAGAGAACGAAGCATACAAATGTTTTTTTTTTTTTTTGGATCATTTTCTTTACAATCATCCATCATGGCCTCGTGTTCCCCTCATATAATGAGATATTAATATATGATGATGCATATGAAATGCATTATGATGCATAAATGTCAATTGACTAGCATGTACATCAATAGAATAACTACATGCATAAATAGTTTGTTGATCACGATTTAGGAATTGATTATAAATATTGCATAAATAGTGCATTGGGTACACCTATTGACATTCATCCATAGGACATTGATAAACATTCACATCACATTGCTATGAACAAGAAAGGAAAGAGCACATGTAGTTAGAAAGCCATTATTATTATTATTTGGGTTCTTATTACATTCCATGCAGTGAATTATCATACATCTTTAATTACATCTCTTTTCTAATACGTTTAATTTTAAAGTTGTTCAGCCCATAACGGTCGTACCCTGCCGAGACCGATCAGAGCAGGTTATGTGTGATTTGTACAAATACGCATGCTACACTCAGATATTGGCCTATAGATATGTACGGAGGTGTCTCGAGAAGCGGAGCCACGACGTATAAGTCGGTGCCGTATAGCACTGAGTGGTCAAAAGGAAAGCGGCCGAGCTAGAGCGGTCGCATGACAAATGGCACAAGGAGAAGTGAATAAAGCAGAACGTGGGAAGCATCCAGAAGCCAAGTAATGGAGAGATGTTACAACAACCGTCGGAACATGAAAAGGATCTAGAACAGCTAGATCAGAACTATAAATAGAGAAGGAATATAGCGAATAAAGGCGTCTCATACCAACCTGTTAAGAGAAGTCTTTAATCTGAAGTTTTTGAGGTCGTTCGACCGGTCGTGGGACAGCCACAACTGGTCGTGGGAGGCGCTCTACCAGTCATAGGTTCGAGTCCTGGCACGACTCAAAGTACAGTGACATTGTACTATTTTTCTCCGAGGTTTACGACCAGTCGTAGGAGAGCTACGACTAGTCGTAGGTTACGCAGATTCGTTCCGCGATTTTGTGCGGATCGCGGATTTTGAGTCCTTTCGCAACAAGGATGAGGAAGGAAGTTGCCTAAACTATAAATAGGTGTTCCTAGGGTATTTCTAGGGTAATGGGAAAAAATAGGAAAGTATTTTAAGGCTTCCTAAAGGGGTTCTAGGGAAATCAAAGGGTGTAGCAAGGGTGAGATTCAAGGTTGTTCGAATTGGGTAAGTCATCTCTCTTTGTAATTTCTATTTCATAGTGGAGATCTGTCGCTTTGTGCCGTGATTTTTTTTCAGAAGGGTTTTCCACGTTAAATCTGTGTGTTCTCTTGTGTGTGCTTGGTGTCATTGAATTGCTTTCCTAGATCTAGATCTGTGTGATTCCGCAGGCCAAAAATCCGAACAAGTGGTATCAGAGCAATCGTTGGGCACAGATTTGAATCTGAGGGATTAGTAATAATGGCGAGCACCAGGTATGATATTGAGAAGTACTCAGGAAAAAATAATTTTGAGTTATGGAAGATCAAGATGATGAATTCCTTAATCAAGTAAGGCGAAGATGGTGCTCTTGAGGAGCGGAAGTCCACTATGACTGATGATGAATGGAATACCCTTGATAAGAAGGCTTTATCATCGATCCGTTTATGTCTCACGAATGAGGTTCTCTACAACGTCATGAGGGAGAAAACTGTGGCTAAGTTATAGGCGAAGTTAGAGGATGTCTATGCGAAAAAATTCTCTGAAAATCGCCTACACTTGAAGCGGCAATGGTATAACTTCAAGATGGCAGAGGGTGAAGATCTGGAGGCTCACATCAGCAACTTTAATAAATTGGTTTGCAAATTGCTGGATATAGGGGAAGTGATGAAAGATGAAAAACAAGCATGTATGTTGCTGAATTCTCTTCCGGCGTCTTATGAGGCATTCAAGGACACTATGTGCAGTACGAATAAAACCCTGAGTGTCGACACCATTATCTCAGCCCTTCAAGGGAAAGCTATGAGAAAGCTAAACGGCAACATGGAGACATATTCTGATGCACTATTTACAGTGGGTATGAATTCTAAACAAGGTACAGGTTTTTCAGGTTCTAGATCCAAATCCAAGGGCAAGGGCAAAGGAAAGGTAAAGTGTTGGAACTGTGGGAAGGAAGGACATGTGAAGAAGGATTGTGGAAATCCTAAATCGAAGAGAGAAGATTCTGAGGCTTCATGCAGGGAGGCCAATGCTGTCACGTCAGATGGATGTGATGGTGTTGTTTTGTCTGTGCCTACTATCATGCGGTCATACGATGATCGTAAGGACGAGTGGATGCTAGACACAGGGGCATCTTTTACATGACTCTTCATCGGAGTTGGTTCGCCAGCTATAGGGAGTGCGATGGTGGACATGTATTTATGGGCAATGACATTGCCTGTAATGTTGTAGTTGTTGATACGGTGCGCATCAGGATGTTTGATGGGGTGGAGCGTACCCTGACTGGTGTCAGGCACGTTCCTGATCTGAAGCAGAATCTGATTTCTCTTGGTGTACGTGAGGCAAAAGGATGTAAATACACTGGTATTGATGGTGCTCTTAAGTATCTAAGAGGGCACAAGTAATCATGAAAGCGCAACGACTCGGTAACTTGTACAGGTTGATCGGGAGCACTTCAAAAGGTGGAGCTGTAATGGATGAAATGGATTCCATCTCTGCACGTGTGTGGTATACTGGGCATGGCCACATGAGCGGGCAGGGTGGGAAGGCTGAGATGCGCGAACAGGGATACAGATCAGGTGAAGTAGCCACCTGTGAGAAAAATCACACGGCATGATCGCAGGATAATGCAAGGTACATGGACGACTCCAATATCGCAGGAGGATTCATCTTCTATTCAGATGACTCTAGGTGAGCATGGTGCTGAGAAGTGGAAGATGACTATAGGCGATGTGATGGATTCGTTATACCAGACCGACATATGGGAGCGGGTGGAGCTTCCAGTGGGCCAGAGAGCGGTTGGATGCAGGTGGATCTTCAGGAGGATACAGCATAGATACAGGGCAAGATTGGTAGCGAAGGGTTATGCTCAGAGAGAAGGGATCAGCTTCTCAGAAATATTCGTGCCGACGGTATAGCAAGTATCTATTAGATCCTTGATTGGCGCTGGTTGGCCAATGTGATCTTCACCTAGAAGGATGGATGTGGAGTCTGCACTTCTGCAAGGGAAAGTGAAGAGCAAATCTACATGAAGCAACCAGAGCAGTTCGAAGTTAAAGGGACTGAGAAAAGACTTTGCAGGAGGTCGTGGTTCGACCTGTCGCCTAGGCAGTGGTTTGATTCCTTCATGGTGAGTCAGGAATTGATGACATGTAGATCGCCAATTATGACATGTCTGAAATTAATGTACTGAAGACTAGGTTAAATAGGACATTCAGGATGAAGGATCGGGGGGCTGCAAAGATGGTTCTCTGCATTGAGACTGAAGGAGGAGTAGGCTTTGGTAACCACAAGAGGAATACCTTACATGTAAGTATTGATCAAGGCTATGATGGGCCAGGTAAAGCCGAAGAGCCTATGCGTCTCTCCTCAAGTTTTCCTTAGGACATGTCCCAAAACAGATGAGGAAAAGCAGGATATCTCATGAGCCTTATTCGAATGCAGTTGGCAGTGTATGACATGGTCTGGTTTAGACCGGCTATTTCACAGGCTATCATTGTTGTGAGCAAGTGCCTCGGCAAGCAATATTGGATAGCGGTGAGATGGTAAGAAGACTACGTCTTTCAAGATGGTTGAGCATGTGGATTTTTGATCTGGCAAACATGATCAACAAGAAAGTTTCTGCAGAGAAATTTAAGTTCTGTGAAACTTCTCTGGGCTTGGCGATGGCGAAAAAGAAGGACGGAGTGTGTACGAGAAGCGTTGATTAAAGCTATGATGCGATGAAGAGATAAGAGAAGAGGTCAAGGAGTTATACGGTTGAAGATTGAAAACTTGGTGGAGATTGTTAAGAGAAGTCTTTAATCTGAAGTTTTTGAGGTCGTTCGACCGGTCGTGGGACAGCCACGACTGGTCGTGGGAGGCACTCGACCAGTCATAGATTCGAGTCTTGGCACGACTGAAAGTACAGCGACATTGTACTGTTTTTCTCCGAGGTCTACGACCAGTCGTAGGTAAGCTACGACCAGTCGTAGGAGAGCTACGACTAGTTGTAGGTTACGCAGATTCGTTCCGTGATTTTGTGCGGATCGCAGATTTTGAGTCCTTTCGCAACAAGGATGCGGAAGAAAGTTGTCTAAACTATAAATAGGTGTTCCTAGGGTATTTCTAGAGTAATGGAAAAAAATGGGAAAGTAATCTAAGGCTTCCTAAAGGGGTTCTAGGGAAATTAAAGGGTGTAGCAAGGGTGAGATTCGAGGTTGTTCGAATCGGGTAAGTCCTCTCTCTTTATAATTTCTGTTTCATAGTGGAGATCTATCGCTTTGTACCGTGGTTTTTTCCCAGAAGGGTTTTCCACGTTAAATCTGTGTGTTATCTTGTGTGTGCTTGGTGCCATTGAATTGCTTTCCTAGATCTTGATCTGTGTGATTCCGCAGCCCAAAAATCCCAACACAACCCCAGCAAATCAAATCTATTTTTCAATTACCTTTCAAATTATCAGTCAAGTTACATTCCATAGTGTAATATTTTATCGTTCCTGCCAAGTAAATTACATTTCTTAGTGTAATCCTTTACTTTCCAACATTTTGTTTTACATTTCATAGTGTAATCTGTAGCAGTAATCAAGTAGCTGATAATTTTTAGCTGTAATTTGAGTTCACGCTCGCGTGCTAGATTTAGTTCATCTATCGGAAAGAAGTTCTTCAATTGCTCTTCACAACTAATTATAAGAATTTATTTCTCATTTAATTTCATCTGTATTGAAAAGTCCTTTTGTATGGAAGACAAATGAGTAACCCATCATCAGAGGACAAACCCTACCCTTTGAAAATTTCTTGATCCAATTTGCACATCGAGCGAGTGGCTGAATAGGTGACCAATCTCTTCATATCTCGGTCATACATCACGTGTCTGCCTACCTCGGCGCTTAGGGTCATTGTTGTTCAGTTCAAATTGGAACCGCAACTCCAATTTTGGCCCGCCCACATACTTAGTGTGAGAAAAACAATGTCGAACAAAAGTAAAACATAATATGGTGACAAAAATAGTGATAAATATTTCTACAATGATAAAACAATGATATTTAGTAAGATGCAAAGAATGCATGATATTTAGTAAGATGCAAAGAATGCATGACAAAAATCTGCCCTATTCTGGTCTTTCAAAATAGATGGGCGGAGTGGATTTATCACAGACATCTTTGTGGGCCCCACACATCCCCGGTCACAGAGAAATGTTCCAGTGTTCTCATGGCATTATGAGCTACAGTGCTCTTAGTTGCATTGGCATACTAGGACACTTGAATTAATCAATCTGTACCGTTTAATAATGGACAACCATGCAAAAAAACTCAAGTAATCAGATTGATCCAGTCCATCCTTGTTTTGGCCTTATTTTCTATAACTATCCCTTTTCCAAGCCATGGATGGTATCATTACGTTTGCCTAACAAAAGTTACTCCCCTATATTATAAAAACCGATGGTGGGCTCTAACAAATAGATGGATCAAATTTCCGATTGGACCTATTTTATGTAAACAATCTCAACCGTCCATATTAAAGGCCATTTACCTAATGTTATTTTTTTGTGAGATTGGTAAAATGTTTACATGATAGCTAATGAAATGTTAACTAGAACTAATTAACGGTCTAGATCAATGGATTGGACTGTCTAAATGTCCCAATATAACCAGGAACATTATAACTTGTAGTAGTATGAGAGCACTGGAGCATTTCTCTTTAGTTACATAATAAGAGTATAAGACTACAAGCATTACTCAAAACAACATGGAAAACATCTATCAGCTTGAGGGATGACTGAAATAGCCTACTACTGCAACTTAGATTATCGCATCAACATTCCCTCATGCAGTAGCAAAAGGGTGAGAGGATTGAGCATTTTCCAAGAAAAAAACTATCTTCGATGCAAACCTAATTGCATTGATCTGGGTTCCAACATATCCCTAGGAATAGATCTTTCTTGGTCTGGCATAGAACTGCATGAACGTGCGAGAATACGAAACAAAAATGTAATAAAATGCAACGTAAGAAGTAGATTATTCAGTAGGGTATCAGTAAGTCAGGTTCAGATTGGGTCCATTACCTGTACCCGCATTGATTGTCCGGGTTTAAGATTTGCTGGGTCTGGGTCTAGTTCTTGAAGACCTGAACCACATCCAATCGAATTCCTGGTACCTATCAGATCTTTGAATGGTTTGGAGTTGAGTTTGAGAAAAATAACAACTTTTATATGATTGGGTCTACTCAATGGATGAATTAAATTGCATACATATGAGCAACTTTAACACTTAATATTGGTGTGTGGTTTAGGAAAACTCATTTATTTTGCTATAATAATCAATATGGATTCAGCACATAAGTATGTTTTGCAAACAATGTGTTAATCAGTCAAAGATTCAAGAAGTAGAAAAGCATACTTGGTTTCCAACATCATAAGTAATTGTCCCTCGAGTTTGTTTAGTCCCCCTCACATCCACCATTTATCATGTGAGGCCAACCTTTGATGTGGATTGTTCATTGTGTGGGGCCCACCTTTGATGTAGATCATTCATCATGTGAGGCCCACCTTGAATGTGGGTCCTTCATCATGATCAGGGGCTGACCTTTAATGTGCATCGTTTATTATGTAGGGCCCACATTTGATGTTGGTAATCCATCATGTGGGGCCCACCTTCAATATCCACACACCCATCATGTGAAGCCCACCTTTGATGTGGACCATCCATCATGTGGGGCCCCACCTCTGATGTGGGCCATCCATCATGCGGGGCCAGCCTTAGATATGGGTCACTCATCATTAGGGCCGACCTTTTATGCGAATCGTTCATCATGTATGGAGCCCACCTTCATATGGATCATCCATCATGTGGGGCCCACTATTATTAATTTACCATCATGTGGAGCCCACCTTTGATGTGAAATGTCCATCATGTGGGACCCACCTTCAATGTTGGTTGCCCATCATGCGAGACTTGCCTTGGATGTGGGTCATTCATCATTAGGGGTCGACCTTTGATATGGACCGTCCATTATGTGAGGCCACGTTAATTTGGGTTATCCATCACATGGGACCCAGCTTTAATGTCAATTGCCCATCATGTGGAGCCCACCTTTAATGTCAAAAGTTTATCTTGTAGACCCCACCTTTAAAGTGGGTCGTCCATCATACTAGCCTACTTTGGATGTGGGTTATTTATAATTATGGGTCGACCTTTGATGTGGATCACCTATTGTGTGGGCCCACATTAATATAGGGCTCATCCATCACATGGGGCCCACCTTCGATGTGGACCTGTGAGCCCCACCTTCAATGTGGACAGTCCATCATGTGGGTGGATATGAACTGTGAAAAGCTAAAGAAAAGAAAAAGAAAAAAAAATGGTATTGAGATAAGTAGCTTTTAGTACATATGATTACTTCTATAATGATAGTTACTGTAAATAAGTGAAAAAAGTAACTTAGGAGGCTAAGTTACTTAAGATAAGCTACGTATGCCTTAAGTAATTTATTTTGGTTTCTACTTATTAAGATGAAGTGATTAAAAACCTTTTAAAAAAAAAAAAAAAAAATTTAAAAAGAAGAAGTTATAATTGACCTTAAACCAGGCCTACTATTTATCTATTGTTGTAACTGAAAGAAGTAATTTATTCAGTGGTATCCAAACAACCTTAATGACTTAACATAAGTTAAGAAGTAACTTATTTTGTGGTATCCAAATCATCAATAACCTTATTATTAAAATTAACTGAGCCCATTCCAAACCCTACCAAACTTGACTTTAGCCGAGTCCATGACCTGAACCTGAATGGAGTCAATTTTGAACCAGGTCCAAAAGATGAAACCAAACCCAACCCTCTTTCTTCACAGGTCCAAAAATAGGACCCGGACCCATTAAAATCAAGCCTGGTCCACCACTACAGGTCCAGGCACCCATTGACAGCCCTTTTATTCAGTTGCGCATAAAATTCTGTATTTTGAAGTGCACCACGTCTTTTATGGTAATGATTTGTCCAAGTAGATTGCACGAAATTGGGACCGAGAGGATTATCTAGAGGGCTGGGTACACAGTGGTCTGGCTCGTGGGGCCATTTACAGCCCTTCTTTAAAATGACATTGTATAAAAGTCCCACCCATAGGGCTGATCTAATGGCCCCACCTGGCTGCAAATGGTGGGTAGAAAACATGATACAGATTATTAATTACTAGGATTAGGCCACGCTGAAGGTGTAAGGGTCCAACCCATGAGGGAACGACTGGCGCCAAGCCCATTGAAGATATTATGCATGAGAGAGGTGTTAATGTACCTTTCAGTCCGAGCTCCTGACTCGATCATAGACAGATTATGTCTCAACAATGAAACCTTTAGAGCCTAGGCCGGGGCAAGGGGATTCCTACAGCCCTAAGCTCCATGGGCCCCCATGATGTGTAAGTTATATTCACTCCATCCATCCATTGATGTAAAGTGGGTCGTAAATACTTTCATGGCAAAGATAGACTAAAGAAGGCCTAATTAGAGGTGGAAACGATCCGGACTATCAGAACCTTAAAACAATCATATCTCACAAACTGGGATGAGTTTTTCGACATATCATATATAATTTTGGAGTAGGAGAAGCTACTTTAGTCAACCAACTCTGCCATGCCGGGTTACCCATGCCAGATTTGTGAGATTCCATCAGATCAATGGTCAAAAGTCCAATTTATTTTCATTTTTACTATAAATTGTAAGTTTTAGTTCAAGTAGATATCGTACCCACCAGTTTAGAAAAATTAGGAGAATAATGTGATTGGGGTAAATTGGATACTATGTTTGGTCGAAAACCATGAAGTCTAGTAGGAATAGATGTCATTTATAAATAGTAAGTTTATTATTTATAGTAAGTCACTTTTTGAGGGTGTTTGAGTTGGAGTTTTGAGTCTAAAACTCCGTCCTAGGTTTAAACCATTATTTAAAGGATTGTGATTTCGTTTTTTTATCATCAGTCAATTTATTTCAAATTTATTAGAAATTATTTCTACTTTTAACCCATGTAATAATTATTGTTTGTGCATTCATGGGATTGGATATTGATGCTTCCAAGTGTTAAGCTTCTTATCCCATGCACCTTGGGTTGGAACTCAAGTGAGATTGCAAGTTGGGTTCTCTTGAAACTCCTTTCTTTCCCAACACTCACCATGGGTTGGAACTCAAGTCGGATTGTAAGTTAGGTTCTCTTGAAAATCGTTTCTTTCCCAACACTCATCAAATTATTATTTTTTGTATCACATTTAAGTTATTTATAAGTCAATAAAGACCATGTGAAGATCTTCCTTTTTTTATATTTCTCCATAAATTGTCCAAAAGTTTAACATCCTGAAAATTCCACCCATTAGTGTTTTTCTACATGTGTATTTTAATTAGTAAAATAAAAATAAAAATAAAAATTGCTTAGATAAAGATGCATGTACACGGTCTCATACTCACATACACAATATACTGAACTTTAAACCCTCATATATCCTAATATTTTCGATCGTTTATCAAACTAACCATTGAAATATCTAGCAACTAGATAACAATACCCAATCGTCCTTATCGCTTTTAGACCACCTAATTATAGTAAACTAACTACAAGATATTCATATCCGGTCGTGTAAACATCTATTTATGAATCAAATCCATGCATCTTATACCTACTTTTATACATCCCGAGCCTATATAACTTAACACGCTTGAACAATTATCAATCCAACCGTTGAGATAACTTTTTATAGGCCGGTTAAGTTATCCGACCACTTGATTTCAATCTATACCCTTACATCATCATTAAATAGACAAATAATCAATTTTAGTCATTTATATTCGATCATCCTTTATTCTGAACTTATCATCCTAAGACCGGTATACCAAGGAATACTTTACATTGTTAAAATCATATTTTAATGGATACCTATACACAATTGATCATTTAAAGTTTTTATAGTGTATACATTTCTACCTAATACCCATCTTCAGAAAATCTATTTCTAAGAACTCAATCACTATGAAATTTCAAACAATGTTTATACAACCTAATTAAACCGTATATCTTCAATCCCGACATCTGATTCACAAGATCTACCGTTCAATGAAATTCACGACATGTCTATTAGATGACTTGCCTAAAAATTAAGTAATAACCATCTTTATGATCCGCGAACAATCTCCTACAAATCTAACATTTTATATTTCACACACAGGCACGACTAGACTTATTTTCAGTGCCCTGGACTACTCAGTGAGAATCCTATACTTTCCAAAACTTAAAGAATTAAGTGATCATGTATACACCCTACACGGTATATCTTCACACAAAAACTTATGATCCAACCGCTCATCTATAAGATTGTTTATACATGTACGCTATGACACCCTAGGAACCCTATGAAACATTCGATGGTAATGTTAACGACGATCTAAAATACCAATGTCATTCGAAAGAATCTGTTTGAATGTTCTGTTAGTGCATTGATTTATGCACCTATTTGTCAATCACATGAGTTTATGTCACAACCCCAGTCATAGTATTTAGATGTGAACACTTGCGCAAACAAACATTCTTCGTAGGGAAAGTGGTGAATCCTGAGAGGCATGGAAAAATGAATTGTAAGGTAGGAGTGTTGAATTTCGGGGACGAAATTCTCTTTAAGGGGGGTAGTTTGTAACACCCCGTACTTTCCAGTACTCGAGTATTACTATGTAATCTAATTTAGTATAAATACAAACATAGCTTAAGTGAACATTCACGTTCATTCTAACCTAAATCCAATCGTTGAAAATAATCCTCATCCGTATATTAAGTTATCCATCCGTTGTTGTTCAAGATGAACCATCACATCGCTAGAGAGATCTATTTTTAGACTTCCAATTTCATTGGTGGACAAATCTAGCTGACCCTTTTGGATTTAGAACCCTGAATCACGAAATCCACTGTTAACACTCGGGTTTTTGGAGAACGAGTCATATACTCAGGTTCCGAAAACTCGGGGCATTACAATTCATGTGTCAGTAAGTTAGTTGAGCCCTTAGAAGCTGAAATTGGAATACACAAGTTAATGGGGACATCATGCGCACACACGCGAGCACACCACCCCCCTTATGCACGTACGTACGCAGAAGGAGGGCCCCACCATCGATTTGGCTTGACGACGACGCCCAGGGAGGGCCTCTTAGTTAGAAGACGAAGTTTTTGTTTAAAAGGGTAGGCCCGATAGTCAAAAAAAGCCCATCATGGGATCTCATGATCATGGCCCACTCATCGAATTGATTTCATATTTCAGGTTTTGTTTATTGTTATTATTTAGAATATCACGAATGCGTTAGATTTCTTTATTTGATTTTTATTTTAGTTTACTTCATTGCCAAGTAATAGGTTGTGCACATGGTGCAAGTTTTTGGGGTATAGAATTTTTCCTATAAATAAGCACTCCTTGTAGTTCTTTTCATTCATTGAAGCTTAATAAAAATTTCTACTTTATTTTTCTGCTCTCTTAGTGAGTTGTGGAATAATTCAAAAATGGGTGCAAAGTCACATCTATCTCCATCCGCCCTTACTCTCTTCCATCCATATCTCTCGTCTTCTATCATCATTATTGCTTTGAATTTTTCAGCTTTTGTAGCTATTCATCTCCTACAGCCAGTTTTCAAAATCTAGACCTGTTGGAGGGCTGAAACTTCGGCGGAACGCTACGCCTCGACCTTACGTCGGATCATCGTCAAACTTGAAGGGATTAGAGGTCTCCCCTAGCCGACAAAGGCTTAGGTGTCACTTTGGGGAAGCGGGCTTCCATCACACGTGCGGCCAGCCCACCCGCGCACGTACGTCAGCTTCATGTCACCATCTGCATGTAGGAACTTTCTTCAGGTCAGGTTTTCCTCTTTTCATTCATATTTCCTAAACTCTAGCCTTAGTTTGCATTAGCCCTAATTTATTTACCCATTTTTTCACTATATGGTTCCTTGAATTGAGATTGGGGAATTCCTTAGATTGTGGACTGTTTGCTATGTATGTATGGTTGATTTCTATTTCCCTTTGAGTATTGTTTGGTTCATAATTTTTATTGGTCCAGCCCTAATATGTGTAGGTCTGGGCCCACATAGATTCCCCTTAATTGAATATTTGAACTTTTGTGTGGGATGTGGAATTTGTGTAATTGTTTATGACTGTGTGATCTGAAGCCTAAAATCTTGCATCTCATACTTAAATTTCATGTCCTACATCAAATTTGATATCAGAGCATAGGGTTCTTATAGGGGAATACATTACATGTTTAGGGTTAGTTTATTTGAGTTTATCATGCATTCAATTCATCATATGTAGCTTTTAGGAGTCCAAAGTCCCTGATATTAGTTGCTGAAATTTCTGTTAGCAGGAAGTTAGCAATTTACATTGTTGTAACTTTCTGTTATTCCTTTATTTTGACAACTATATTGTTAAATTTTAGTAGCACTGCGTACTTTCCCTCATATAGAGTCTCATAGGATCATTTAGTCTCATATAGTCGTCGTAGAAAGTCCTTAGGTGGAGTTGCAAGTTGTATGCCCACATGTACGGGTCATGGTTTTGGCTAGCACCCTACACTAAACATGGAACAACTGCTATAGTCACTAAACAAGTTGTCCCAGCTAATCGAGTCTTGGGGTAAGCGCTTGGAACAAGACATAAATCAACACCTTGACCAAATAGAGGCCTCCCTCAAGACAAACCCCACCATTAGAGAAGATGGCCAATCTCAGGCAGGTGACCAGGAGGATAAATTAGTGAATGGAGGTGGCCAAGAAATCAGTCATGGGCGTGCACCTGTACCCCCACCCCATAAAGGATATCAAGACCATTATTTTGAGGGGTAAAACATGTGCTACCTCGTAGCTAGAGAGAATGCACCAGAGGCTAGTGTAGAGTTACCTACTGAGGCCATTCCGGTAGTGGATGAGTTTCACGATGTCTTTCCTAATGATCTACCGGATGAATCTCCCCCTAGGAGGGATATAAAGCACACCAAAACATGGGACACCGTAATACCTACATCCGAGTTTGCGTTTAATAGTTCTGTCGATATGTCCACAAGTCTTAGTCCTTATGAAGTCGTTACTGGTTATAAACATGAGAAATCTGTTGATATTGCCCCTATGTCACTATCTCATAGGCCGTTAGAGCCTGCAGAGTTTTTTGTATATCACATTCATTCATGGTATCAAGAAATCAGGCAGAAGATCACTACTAGTAATGAACATTACAAATTTTCTGCAGACCAGTATAAATGTTTCAAGAAATTCAATGTAAGGGACTCTGTGATGGTCCGCATCAAACCCGAGCAATATCCTCCGGGGTCGTTCATAAGTTACACGCGCGTAGCACTAGACCCATCAAAATTATAAAACGAAACAGTCTCAATGCGTATGTGGCAAATCTTCCACCTTCCATGAAAATTAGTTCCACATTCAATGTGGATGATCTAATTGCATTTCAAGGGGTCATTGATGCATTGTCCAACCTTTTGCCTAACCATCCTGATTCATCAGACCTTTCCCTTGAGCCATAGCCCCCTCCCGACCCATTTTTCCAACTTCTACCTCTCATACATATCCGTCCCACCCATCTTCCCAGCTACTACGTCCCATACCTACACCTCCCGACCCATTTTTTCAACCTCTACCTCCTATACCTACCTGTCCTAACCCATTTTTTTAGCCTCTACCTCTCATACCTACCTCTCTTGACCCATCTTCCCTGCTACTACGTCTCATACCTACCCTTTCCGACCCATTTTCTCAGCCTCTACCTCACATACATACCCTTCCCACACCTAGAGAGGAAATAGAGGATATTCTGGACCATCAGATAATATCCACGTCGGACGACGGGTTTCAGAAGTACTTGGTTAAATGGAAGTCACGCCTAGCTTCATACAGCACGTGGCTCACTGAAAATGAGCTTTAGAGACTTGATCCTGATATCCTGGATCGGTTCAGGAGTTTTATTTCGCCAATGATGAAATTTTCGCAGCCGGGGAGAATTGATGGGGACATCATGCGCACACGCGCATGCACACCACTCCCCCTTACGCACGTACGTACGTAGAAGGAAGGCTCCACCATCGATCTCGCTCGATGACGACGTCCAGGGAAGGCTTCCTAGCTAGAAGACGAAGTTTTGGTTCAAAAGGGTGGGCCCGATAGTCAAGAAAAATTCATCATGTGATCTCATGATCGTGACCCACTCATCGGATTGATTTCATATTTTAGGTTTTGCTCATTGTTATTATTTAGAACTTCGTGAACGCTTTAGATTTCTTTGTTTGGTTTTTACTTTAGTTTACTTCATCGTCAAGTAATAGGTTACGCACATGGTGCGAGTTTTTGGGGTATAGGGTTTTCCCTATAAATAGGAACCCCTTGTAGTTCTTTTCATTCATTGAAGCTTAATAAAAATTTCTGCTTTATTTTCTGCTCTCTTAGTGAGTTGTGGAAGAATTCAAAAGTGGGTGCAAAACCCTCCCTTTTCGAAGGGCTAACTATCGTGGTACGAAATCACATCTATCCCCATCCGCCCCTACCCTCTTCCATCCATATCTCTCATCTTCTATCTTCATTATTGCTTTGAATTTCCTAGCTTTTATACCTATTCATCTCCCTACAGCCAATTTCCAGAATCTGGACCTGTAGGAGGGCTGAAACTTCGGCGGAACACTACGCCTCAACCTTATGTCGAATCATCGTTAAACTTGGAGGGATTGGAGGTCTCCCCTGGCTGACCAAGGCTTAGGTGTCACTTTGGGGAAGCAGGCTTTCATCACATGTACGATCAGCTCACCCACGCACGTGCATCAGCCACGGGTCATCATCTGCATGCAGGAGCTTTTTACAGGTCAAGTTTTCCTCTGATTTTTTTCTTTTCATTCCTATTTCATAAACCCTAGCCTTAGTTTGCATTAGCCCTAATTTATTTACCCATTTTTTCACCCTAGGGTTCCTTAAATTGAGATTGGAGAATCCCTTGGATTAGGGACTGTTTGCTATGCATGTGTGGTTGATTTCTATTTCCCTTTGAGTATTGTTTAGTTCATAATTTTTATTGGTCCAGCCCTAACGCGTGTAGGTCTAGACCCACATAGATTCCCCTTAATTGAATATTTGGACTTTTGTGTAGGATGTGGAATTTGTGTAATTGTTTATGACTATGTGATCTTAAGTCTGAAATCTTGCACATCATATCTGAATTTCATGTCTTACATCACAAGTAAGGAAGTGAAGAACAGGCAAATTGAGGTGCCTTTGTGACCCTGTCATTATACTCAACACAACCTAATCTTTAAACTATTCTAACCTTAATAGGTAAACCCCATTTAATCATCCATTAACCTAAAAAACCTTATTTGAACATGTTTAAACAGGCCTTCAAAGGTTCAAAACTGTCATAAATCATATAGCCCAAAACAGCAAGCTCATAAGTGTCGTCGACTCTATCAATTGGTAGCCTAATTGATCGATGGCACTAGTCCGATCGATCGATGGCTACTAGAATGTCCAGCAAGCAAACATATATATATATATATATATATATATATATATATATATATATATATATATATATATATAAGTTGTCAATCAAATTGACAGTCCTTTAATCAGTCTCAGGGCTCTAAAATGTCTAGAGAACTTTCTGTTGAAAAACAGCTCTTGCTCGATCGATCGAGGGCGCCTATCGATTGATTAATTGTATCATTTTTTGCTCGTTTTTTAACCTTTTGAACTTGGTTCCTTTATATAGGGTATTCGGTATTTGGGCATTTTGATGGATTTTTTTTGTGCAAAATAGATATTTGGTGATTCATCACTCATATCTTTCATCTATGCCTCTAAACTATGATATTTGATTCATTTTCTTGAGCTTTACTACTCTAATGAGGATTTCAACATTCATGTTGAAGATGAACTTAATCTCCACCTTATAACTATCCATTTAGATGGTTAACCTTTGGACAATTTGGATAATTTTACTAGTGTGATTTTAGAGATTAGTTGATAATTAGATTGTTTTGAAGTATTATAAGCATGCCACATGTATGGCAGACATATAAGTACTTGTGTAACTCTCCAAAGAGCTCAAAAAGGGCATCTCATCCGGTCCAAAGACCTCTTTGGTTTCATCTTTCTTAAAACTTCTTTTATTTCAAATATCTTAATCTTATGAAAGTATTCATAGACTCCATCATAAGAATTTATTATTCCTTTTATCTATATGCTCTCAAGTTGATTGTCATTTTATAAGTTATGAAAATAGTTTCGCCACCTTTCATTGATCTTATTATCCATAATTAATTAGTGCCTTCTAATTTTACTCTTAATTACATCTACCATTATCTAGGTCCTACTCTTCCTCTCTCGTTTTTACAAGTCTTTTGGAAGATCTCACTTTTAAAGTTTGAAAGTCCATCTCTCACCTAAATCTTTTTTTTTTTCTTTTTTTTACACACGCACACACACCACCACACATGCTGTAGTGGGATTTCACCACCTATGGGTACTCGAACCCTTGACCAGGTGTTGAAACTCCTGAGAGTCTACCACCGGAGTAAGAGCAAGGACCCATCTCTCACCTAAGCTTATCTCTTACCTTCTCGTCTCCAATCAATTGTAAAGATCCTTTTGAGCTTTTAGTTTAGTCTTACTACTTTCGTTGCAATGTTTTTAGCAACCTTCTCTATTGGCAATGATTTTCATTGAAATGTTTTTAGCAACCTTCTCTATTGGTTAGGATTTTTTTTTAGCAACCTTCTCTGTTGGTTAGGATTTTCATTATAACTAGTATCTTGTCAAAGCTTTGAAACATACGGGAAATGTTTCCATACTATGTTCTCACATTCCACTTTTCTTCTTCCATCAATTTATTTTTTT
>JAJHSJ010000017.1:48102325-48200665 GCA_021015155.1 Magnolia officinalis
AAAAAAAAAAAAACAGAATGCGGCCAAGAAGATCGATCGAGTAATCGAAACGAAAAGATGCAGAGAGAAATCGAGTGAAGCACAGGCAAGCGACTAACAAAAAAGATACATCAAATATGTAGTCGAATAATGAATACCGATCGAGAGAAATAGAGTTTGGTCAATCAAAAGAGGTACAATCACAAAATGTAAACGAGATAACAAAAAAAAAAAACGAAAGAAAGAAAGAAAGAGAGGCTTTTCAACTACCGTGAGTATTACAATAATAGAAGAAGGATATTAGTTGGAGGGTTCTTACTCTTGCTCCAGTGGTAGACTCTCCACAGTTACAACACCCAGTCAAGGGTTCGAGTGCCCTTAGGTGGTGAAATTCCACTATGGTGTGTCCATGTGCTCCAAAAAAAAAAAAAAAAAATAAATAAATAAATAAAAATAAAAATAAAAATCTAGCTAGCGTACATGTCCATATTAAATGTATTTGCTTATTTTAACGCGTTTATTTTGATATTAGGGTCAAAGTTTTTCGAATTGGATACTTTTATGCGTTTATTTTGACATTGACGCTGTATCGACTCCGTCACGCTGGCACAATAGAAAACAAACCTAAATGTGGATATTATCAGAAAACGGGCCCACCCGTTGGAATTAAAAGACCGTGAGTATTGTTTAAAGATAAGGGCCACGCCTACTCACATACGTCTAATTTTGTTGTCGTCCACGTACGAAATCAGGGATCACGTGGGCTGTCATGAGTTGATAGAAATACGGTGGGGCCCACCTCGACTTAGCTGGGGACCGATTGATTGTAGGTGGGTCCCACCATTTCCACCAACGGATACCAGCGTTGTACCTAATTCGGTACTCCTTTGGCACGATATTTAAATCTATTTAGCTGATACCGCTACACTACAACAGATACCCTCAGACATTGTCGGGCTTGGATTGCGTAGTGATCCCTTTCCTACCCAAGTCGGTGGTGTAAAAGCTATGTGATCCCCAAAATCATGTATGTGTTTCATCCAAACCGTCCATTCATTTTCCAAATACATTTAGATATGATTAAGAAAACTAGGCATATCCAAAGCTCAGGTGGACCACACCAAAGGATGCATTGGGGATCTAATGCCTACCGTTGAAAACTTCTTACAGACCACAGGAGTTTTTCTTGAAGCTGATATTTGTGTTTTCCAGTCATCCAGGTTTATATGACTTTATGACGAGGTTGAATGAAACTAAACATTGCGGTTAGGGGTGTACACGAATTGAGTTAGCTTGGTTAGCTCCCTTGATTTTACTCAAAAAGGCTTGATTCGGCTTCGCTTGAAGTTGAGTTCGAGCTGATTTTTTGAGCTCGAAAAACTTTTGAACCGAGTTCGAGCTTGCCCGAGCTTGATTCGACTCAGATCGAACGAGTTTGAGCTTGCCCGAGCTCGATTCGACTCGGATTGAACCCCAACTTGAATCGAACTAGTTCGGTGACTCAGTTACTTTGATATTGATGTTGCTTATCAAGTGTTTGATGAAATGACTCAACAAAGTGTTCGTTAGTCGTAAGGAAGGATTTTGATGTTGCCTCCAAGGTGTTTGATAAAATACTTGTAAACAGTTGTTGTTAATTTACATATAGTAAGAAATTGAAAGTATACAGCACGTGTTTGTGAAAATGCTGCGGAGGCTCGATTTTGGCTCAAACTCAGCTTGGCCCAAGCTGCTGATCAAACCAAACCGAGCCGAGCTAGCCTGTCAGGATTGAAGACGGAGCCGAGCCGAGTTTGAGCTTGGGTTAGCTAGTGGCCGAGCTAAGTCGAGCTGAGGCCAAGGCCAACCCCAATTGCGGTGGGCCAAGAAGTTTCAATGGTAAGTATTTTGATCCCCATTGTTTCATGTGGTGTGTTCCATTTGAGCTTTAGATATGCCTCATTTTGGGTATCATGCAATAAAAGGATCTTTAAAAATGGATGGACAGTGTGGATGAAATTCATACATGATGGAGGGGCCCACAGATCTTTTCCACTACAGGCTTGGGTAGTGGGGAGGTCATTACCCAGTCCGAACCCGAAGGTAAAAGAGGAGCCAGTCATATGATCCGAAGGTAAAAGAGGAGTCATATAATCCTCGGTCCGACGATCTCTACCTATCCCGTACTCGGGTTTTTATTATGCACGAGTGCGGGCCATGGTTCAACGGTTTAGATTGATGGCATTTTGTGCCCCACTTGGATGGACTGTACCCTGAAGAATCTCCCAATTGACAAAATCATAGCAAGAAATCGTGTACCATTTTTCAGTTGAATGTGGTTGCTCTGATAACTGTCTATCTGCAGGCAACAAATTGGAAGGCTAGGATTGTTCATTCAATGAGATTTTCAGATCATGGCCCATCCACAGTAGGGCCGAAAATTTCAATGGTCCAGATCACTTAATCACTGGCCCCACTTGTACAAATTTAAAACAAGAGCATCATATGGCGTCCTCTGGTCGATCCGGTGGATTGCATCGGCACGGAATATTCAGAGAATATGCACCCTTAGCCCATATGCTAGACAGGAGAAGTGTCCGGGGATTGCTTCCTGCCTCTGCAAGGATGGACTCGGTCCTGGCACGGGCTCTGTGGGCCTACTGGGATGTATGTACTTCATCCACGCCGTCTATCCATTTTTTCAGATCATTTCATTGTATGAGTCAAAAAAACGAGGCAGATCCAAGGGTCAAGTGGAACACACGGTGGGGATTGAACAACCACCGTTAAAAAACTCTTTGGAGCGGCCGAAGTTTTGATCAAGCCGATATTTGTGTTTTCCCTCCAACGAGGGCCTTGTGACCTTATTAATAGTTTGGATGGCAAATAAACATTATGGGGAATCGCATCACCCAATTTGAGGGCGATGGTTCAAACACAGTGTCCCATAACATCATGCATGGTGTATGAGTTTTATGGATCGCACCGGTAATGATTATAAGTAGATTCATTCAATAGGAATGTGGTATCTCAAATTTTATTAGCTGTTGTCATACATCGCAAACATAAGTAGTCAGTCGACTTTTAGGTTGACTCGATCAACTTGGAGCACTCCGGCTCGACCAGCATTGGGTGCAAGCATCCCGTATAGTATACCTACTGTCAGTCGTCCGTATTTGACTCAGGTCGACCGAACAAGCTTGGAGTGGCCAACCTAACTTGAGGAAATATATGCCCTTAGATAGGTGCCCCACTAGGGGATCTATGATTTGACACAACCCTTCGATGATCGGGTGCATCGATCAACCAAGAGAGCCCTGACTTAAATGGACGATGACCGATCGTCGATCAGGTCCCAAATTATACGGATTTGGGAAGGGTGATAATCTTGATCAGTGCCATGGTTTTGGTCATCACTCAGTGGTCCGAAAGCTACAACTACGCAATCAAATGAGGGGTGATGATTTTACTCAAATTTCATGTCATCACTCCAAACATTCACACATCTTATGCACCCAGCTTGTGGGGCCAAGTTGAGTGATCCTAGGCACCATCTTGGCTCAACATCCGCAATGGACATCAAGCCCAATAAGGCGGATACTATTTTATAGTTTTGGGTTTACCGGACCACCGTCATGTGGGCACTTATGGGAGAAGTAAATTCTCGGTACTACTCACGAGCATCGGTTAGTGCTGAAATTAGCTAAGTTCACGATGTTAATGCTTATGATTTGTGAAAACGGTTATTTGACCCTAAATATCCTAAATCCACCGATCATAACATGGTTTGTCATTTTAGTTTGATTAGTATGGTCCCCTGACGGACTCGCTCATGGACGTATTAGGGTTTCAATATGAAAATTTCCAGGACATTACAATCTACCCCCTTAAAAGAAAATTTTGTCCTCAAAATTTATACCTGCTCGTACTCCTCGAATATTTATGGGTAGTTCTTCCTTACATCGGCTTCGGTCTCCCACGTAGCTTCTTCCTCGATGCGATACGTTCACAATACTTTCACTAACGGGATGACTTTACAGCGAAGAATTTGCTCCCTCCTGTCTAGGACGCGTGTAGGCTGTAGGACATAGGTAACATCTTCCCTAAGCTTCACTTATTCTCAACAGATGACATGCGTCGGATCGGGAGCGTACTTCTTGAGCATGGATATGTGGAATACATTGTGCACACCGATGAGCAGCATAAGTAGAGCGAGACGGTATGCCACAATACCAACGCGGTTCAGTATCTGGAATGGTCTGATGAAGCGCAGACTAAGCTTCCCCTTATTGTTAAACTGTAACACTCCTTTCATTAGCGAGACCTTAAGAAATACGTGGTTGAATGTCTCCTCCTCATGTCTGTGTAACTCTTCTACCTGCTCCGAACTGCCAAGAGACGAAGCCGGATGATCTCAATTTTCTCTGATGTCACTTGCACCAAGTCCAACCTAACCAGGCTTCTCTTGCCGATTTCAGCCCAACAATGCAAAGCTCGGCATAAACGCCCATACAAGGCTTTGTAAGGCGTCATACCGATACTCGTCTAAAAGTTGTTGTTGTATATGAACTCAGCGTACGGGAGGCAATCATCCCAACTATCCTTGAAGTCGAGTACACAAGCTCGCAACATGTCCTCTAGTACCTGGTTCACTCGCTCGATTTTTCCATCGGTCTGAGGGAAGGTCATGCTGAACTTTCACACCCATAACATCTTGCATTCGGGTCCAGAAGATAGAAGTGAATTGCATATCCCTGTCTGATACAATCTCCAAGGTACATCATGTAGCCGCACTATCTTCTTGATATATACATTTGCCAAATATCCGTGGAGTTATACATGCGGATTGTGAGGAAATGAGCCGACTTTGTCATTCGTTTCACGATTACCTAAATCGAGTCATGCCCATTTCTTGTCTTCGGAAGCCTGGAAATGAAATCCCATTTTTACTCAACTATGGGAATGGGTTGCAAAAGGCCCAGTGGTCGACGATGTTCTGCTTTCACCTGCTGAAATGTGAGGCATCGAGACACATAATTCGTGATCTGATTCTTCATATTGTCCCACCAATAGGTCCGCCTCACGTCTTGATACATTTTGGTACTACCCGGATGTATCGTCAACTTTGAGTTGTGAGCTGCGTCGAGAACTTCCTTCCTCAAGTCATGGAGGTTTGGAAAAAATAATCGGTCGTAGAAACGCAAGCCGCTATCAATACCAATCCTCTTGTTTGAGTCCTTGTCGTTGCTCGCTCGTCCTCTCATTCTTGACAGGAGTTCATCCTAACTTTGGGCCTCAATGAATCGATTGTCTATCTGTACACGGAGGTGGGTTATGCTCTCGAATAGTTCTTCAATAGTCAGTTTTAGTTTGAAGTCTCGGACGAACTCTACCATGTTCCATTCTTCCACCATCAGCGGGGCCACAAGTTTTTGGAGCTTCTTACGGCTCAAAGAGTTAATTGCTAGTGTAGAGCTAACACTAGCTTGACTAACTGGCATGACCGATCTCAAAGGACCTGAATGACATGGCCCAGACACACAGAGTTAGGCACCCCATCGACGAATGGAGGACGCTCACAATTAATGTAAGAGTCGTCACTCAAACACAATTGTGGAGCGGTCGTCGTAGTATTATTCCAATTTTATGTACTAGACTCATAACCTTTTTTATTGCTCATTAGTCACTATGGGGAGGCTCGTCACTCTAGCATAGGCTGACAGCTCAGACACGGTATTTCATACTACCATGCCCGACCCATGAGTCTTATAGATTGCACTAACGGTTATACATACACTCATTCAATGGGAACGGAGTATCCTAGATTATATTTGTTGTTGTCATACATCGCAAACATAAGTGGTCATTCGACTTTTAGGCAGGCTCAATCGAATTAGAGCACTTCGGCTTGACTGGCATTGGGTGCGAGCATCCCATTTAGTCCAGCTAGGGGTGTACACGAACCGAGCTAGCTCGGTTAGCTCGCTCGACTCGACTCGAAAAAGCTCGATTTGACTCAGTTCGAAGCTGAGTTCGAGTCGAGTTCAAGCAAGCCCCAGCTCGACTCGACTCGAATCGAATCCAGCTCGAGTCAAACTCGGATCGAACTAGTTCGGTGACTTGGTTACTTTGTCATTGATGTTGCTCACCAACTATTTGATAAAATGACTCAACGAAATGTGGCTGATGGTAAGGAAGGTTTGGCTGGTGGCAAGGAAGGTTTGGCTAGTGGCAAGGAAGGTTTGGCTGGTGGCAAGGAAGGTATGTACAAGAAACAAAAACCTTTTTTCTCTTTGTTTTTTTTTAAAAAAATTATTATTATTATTTTTTAATGTTATTTAGAAGGTGTTTGAGAAAATACCTGTAAAACCATTGCCTCTGTTTGTAAAATAGTGGGATTTCAAAGTTGCTATTAAGGTGTTTCTGGTAATGCCTCAATGGCGAACTTGGCTCGATCTTGGCTCAAACTCGGTTCGAGCTGCTGACCGAACCGAGCCAAGCTGGCCAGTCAGGCCAGTCGGACCGAGCCGAGCCGAGTTCGAGTTGAGGTCAACCACTATTTGAGCTGAGTCGAGCTGAGGCCAGCTCAACTCGGTTCAACTCGATGTACACCCCTAAGTCCAGCTATTGTTGGTCGTCCATGTTTGACATGGATCAACCGAACAAGCCTAGGGTGGCCAACCTAACTTGGGCTGCCCCCGTAATTCTGGCAGTTAGCCAACCGACCCAATATCGTAGCAATCCTAAGTATTGCTACGGACTAAACAATATGTCACACAATTGTAATATAAGTTCCATTGCACAATCACTTAGGCATTTCATCAAATATATGAGCATTCATAGATAAATATATTCACTAAAACATTAAATCAAACATGTGAGCATGCGTAGAGTAGTACGATCACTTAAGCATTAAATCAAGCATGTTAGCATCAACAAGCTACATATTCCACCACTTAAACATTTCAATAAACATGTGAGCATCCATATCCCATTAAGAGTATAGATTATCGTTAAATCAATATGTAGACATACTAGCATGCTACAAACAACTAATCACAGACTGAGATCCTCAAGGGTCGATAAAAAATAACCTAGATAATGGTTCGCACCTTTACGACGAGTCGTCCGACTTAGTGTTCTTAGGGTTAAGGTTTTGGGGGAAATTGCTGAGACTTATGCAATACAAAGGGGCTTATAAGGACTTTGGAGAAAAAAATTCTAATTGTTTTAAGGTTTGGGATTGAGGGTTGGATTTTACCTTATTGCTACCGGGAGGATCCAAAAAGGGTTCCGGTTGTGGCACAAATAGCTACCGAACGAGGGAAGAACAATCTCTACCGATTGACCATTCTCTCACACTCCTCTCTCTCTCTCTCTCTCTCTCTCTCTCTCTCTCAATTTCAAGACTAGGGCACCAAATTTGTGTAAAGGGAGTGGGTGTAAGATAAGATGGTATTTATAGCACCAGTTTGTGCCCAAATGGGCACAATGACACTTTGTCCATCATACTAACCCTAGGGTAGGTCATTTAAGACTAACAGGGTCATACATGAAGTATATGGGCAATTCTACGCCCTTAGATAGATACCCCATTAAGGGATCTATGATCTGACACAACCCTCTGATGATTGAGTGCGCCAATCAACCAAGAGGGCCTTGACTCAAATTTGGTCGTCACCCAATGGTCAAAAAGCTACAACTTTGCGATTGAATGAGAGGTGTTGATTTTACTCAAATTTTAAATCATCACTCCAGACATTCCCATATCCCATGTACTTGGCTTGCGGGCCCAAGTTGAATGGTCCTATGAACCAACTTGACTCAACATCCGCGATAGATATCAAGCCCAACAAGCTGAACGCTATTATATAGTTTCGGGTTTAGCAGACAATCGTCATGTGCGGTCTATATATAATATGTTATATGGTGAATCGGGGCACTTTAGGAAAAAATAAATCCCAATACTAGTCATGGATTAACTAAGTTTGCGATTTTAATCGCTATCCGTGAAAATGGTTATTTGACTCTAAGTATTCTAAATTTGTCGATTCTTGCATCTTTCGTCATTTTAATTTGACCTGATGGCTCCACTTGTGGATGTATCAGAAACGTCTAAGCTACCATATGACGAGCTGTTTCCACCATCGAATGGCAAACTTATCATAAATCTTCGCCATTTATTTAGTGTATATTGCCAGCCTGACATTTGTCAAATTTTAGGTCCGTACGCTCATCAATTGAGCCACACGTGTGCATTGAATTAGGACCCTTGCACCCTTTATCTTCAAGCATCCATTTTTCCACGAGAGTGTGATCTACCTCATCAGGGGACCCCTTTTTTTTAGGAGTGTACATTAGCTAATGAACGGCTGATCTCTGACATGCAGACCATCCAACGGTGGGAATCAGGCCCCGAATGACGACTTTGATGCGAGGGCCAGTGTTCTACTATAAAACAGTATGTAAGATTATGGGGCCAGCCTATCATGCAGGTGCTCGGCTCGATAGACGAGAATTTCTCCTAGTAACCGGTTCTCATGAGAAACCATGAGACATTTGAGAACTATAACTTGACGTTTGCATAGAAATCCGAACGGTTCACTAGGTAAATCACCTCACAAAATTCCTCGGAACCGAAAGTCAATCTGATTAAAATATCATGTGGACTATAGAACAGTGGTATGAAATTTCGACCGAAATGACTACAAAACAACGTCAACCCTTCATTTAAGCTAAATAAAGAGCTTGTATTACTTAGAAGCACATACATATCACATGAAGTGAGTTTGTAAAGAATACTCATGAGAGTGGATTTTATGAAAATATATATATTAAATAAATGGTGTATGCTACACAGGTATGTTTCTTTCATACCTGTTCATAAAACACTAGTCCGTTTGGTACATAGTATTAAGTAAGATTAATTGATATAAAATTATATTGACTCCATGCAATTACGTTTTACATTTGAAAATGAATCAAAGGATTTGATCAAATAAGGTCATATTATCTAGTGCCAACTGTATATATACTCTGGGCTTTTTTGAGATTTCAAAATTTACTACATTTGTTAGCCTCATGTTGATGCATGTGTTTTATCCATACCGTCCATCTAAATACAACCTTTTACACTGACATTCGAGTTGCTTATGTATATAGGCGGCCGACATCAGTTGTAAAATCTAGCCTATTAATTCAATTGCATTAGTTGTAAAATCTAATCATTTGATTGCAATTCCATTGTCTACCAAACATAAGCTTCACTTAATATCATGTTTTCTTAGAGGAAGAATTTAATCCCAAACATGACATTAGACGATTAAAATACCATTGTATTTACAGGCGTGCAATCATCGTAAAATAAATCATCTTAATTCCATTTAATACAATTTTATACCATTTAATCCCGCAACCTTCTAAGATTCATATTCCACATTAATCTCGAGGTTTTTTTTTTTTTTTTTTTTTTTTTTTTTTTTTTTTTTTTTTTTTTGGTTTTGTTAACAATTGGGCCACATCGTATGGAACAACGTAGTTTAACCATAGATTTATACGTGCACCACCCCAAAGTGTATCTTTCATCAAACCTGACAGAGATTTATGAAGAGAAGATGCAAATATCGGCTTATCAAAAAACATTAATAAATCTTGATATTTTGGGAGCAATTTAACATTATTTTCATTATTGTGATCCATATGAATATTTTAATGAACTGTTATTTTATATGCATGATTCAAATAATGGCACTCACCTAAATGGACGGATTGAATTTTATATTAACAACACGATGGACCCCACAATATTACACGATCACCTCTTCACGTGAAGAGCTGTCCACCAAGAAGATAAGTGAAATCTTAATTTTAAATAATTATATTTTCAAATTTTAAAATGTCTTTTCGCATCCCTTAAAATCTGGCCGTTGGGTTCCTAATCATGGAGCAAAAATGTCCCCCATCAGTGATATAGATTGATTATTATGCTAAACAAAGATTTGAAATCTTAGTAGGGACGATTTATATAGTGATGGCATATAAAGTGCTATTATTATGTAGAAATGGGAACAATGGTTCAAGTCATCCAGACCGTTGATCTTATTTTTTGTGCTGCTGATGGAAGATTTTTTATTTTTTTATTAGCTTTATATATATATATATATAAAATGATTTCTAAGATTCAAGGTGTCTAGTACTTTGATTAGTGGACCACGTAATGAATGGTAAAGGAAAAACGGCAAAGATCCAGAAACTGTCCAAAAGACTTGATGGATAGGATCTTTTAATCAGGGAATTTTGGGTCGTGGCCTACCTGCAGATCCAACAAACTCAACGGTGTGGATCAATGAACCGTTGGTCCCACTTGTACGAAATGTGCGCATCAGGACCATAAAAATGTATAGGGAAACATTTACTGGGACGAGCTTTATTCATGGTGGGTCCCACACCTTCAACGTCTCCTTCTCCCAGGCGTGGGCCCACTTGTGGAAAATAGGCGCATGAGACCATATTCATTAAAAGTTCCGTTGTATACGTACCTCATATATCCTCAATGATAATTCTGAGGAGTTATCCTCGGGCGGTGATGAGAGTGGATTACGTACTAACTGTACTCTTTAGTTTACTGAATAAACTCTGTTGGGGCCACTATCATGTCTGTATTTTATCCATGCCGTCCATCTATTTTTACATACTATTTTAGAGCATTAGACCAAAATTTAAGTATATAGAGATCTCAGGTGGACCACACCAGAGGAAACAGTGGGAATTGAATGCTTACCGTTGAAAAAATTTTGTGGCCACGGAAGGTTTGGATCAAGTTGATATTTTTGTTTTCCATTCATCCATGTCTCTGTGACCCTATGAATAGGTTGGAAGACCAATAAACATCACTGCGGGGTCTAAGAACGTTTCAACGGTGCACATCACTATTCCTCTGTTTCCTTTGGTGTGGTCTATTTGAGCTTTGGATATTCTTAAATTTTTTGATAGTGGATTTAAATAATCTAATGAAACGAATGGACGGCTTAGATAAGATACATCATAAATTTATGGCCCACAGTATTTACTCAGTAAGCTGAACTGTACAGTGTTACGTGCCCAGTCCGCTCTCTCGTTGTGGATTGCGTTGTGACACTGCCACCACTGACATCCGTATGTGTTTTATCCAAGCCGTCCATCCGATTTGCTAGAAAATTTTAGGCAATCAGCCTAAAATTAAGCATATCGAAAGCTCAGTGGACTACACGTCAGGAAACAATTAAGCATATCGAAAGCATCCGTTGAAATCTTTGGATGCTCTACGGTATTTATTTCTTATCCAACCCGTTTTATATATATATATATATATATATATATATATATATATATATATATATATATATATATATATATATATAAGGCCACGCATACCTGGATGAAGGGAAACAAATATCAGCTTGATCTGAACTTCACTGGCCCTCAAGAAGTTTTTAACGGTAGTCGTTTAATCACAGCTGTTTCATGTGATGTGATTAAGGTTTTGATTTATTTTTATTTTTTTTGGGCTCGATGCATAAGGATGAACGGCGTAGATAAAACAAATACATCACGGTGGGCCTCATGGAATCGTGGTGGCAGGGTCACCACGCGATCTGCGTTCCCGTAGAAGTCGTATGAGACTGTGATTGGCTGGTGTACCACACACCACCAAGATTACTGGTGTGTTGTCATGCGGATTACATCATTAGGCATTTGGTATTTGGTATATCCAAACGGTCAGTACATTTGGGGAGCTCGTATTAATGGTTGAGTAGAAAAATAAGACAAATTCAAATATCAAGTGGACCACACTGTAAAACGTAGCAGGGGATGGAATGTCTACCATTGAAATCATTTTGGGTCACATAAGTTTTGGATCAATATAGTATTTGTTTTTCCTGGTCATTTAGTTATGTGTGATCTTATAAATAAATTGGATGGAAAATAAATTTTATGGTGGCCCTACAATGTGAGAATTCTTGTCTCGCAGCTATTTTTGATGCGGTCCACTTGAGTTTTGGATATAATTCATTTTGGGTTTCATAGTCTAAAATAATAGAGAAATTTGCAACTGTACGACTGGTATGTGGCTCACAATCTTTTTAAGTCCACTCGCTTTTTACCTTCCAATAATACTCCCCAGCTGTACGGCCCCATTTCTTAGGTCGAAAATGCCCCTGCTTTCCTTCCTGAGGCGGATCGCCTGGTGCTCGAAGACGAGCGCTTATGCTCCTCGAAGTCCGAGTTGTACGAACGGTTCAAAAGATATCGATTGCATGGCCCCACAGTTATGTATTTATTATATCCACAACGTTCATCCATATTTCGAGATCATTTGGGAGCATTATGGAAAAAAAAAAAATCATACCCAAAAATCACCTGGACACAGAGCAACGGTAAAATTTATTTTCACAGTTAAAAATTTTATAGGACCCACCACAACATATATTTTCCATCCAATCTATTCATAAGGTCACAAAGACTTGGATGAAGAGGAAAAACAAATTTTGTAATGATCCAAAACTTCTGTAACCCCTAAAAGGGTTTCAATGGTAGACGTTCAATTCCCCAATGCCTTTTAAAGTGTGGTCCCTTGATAGTTAGATCTGTCTTATTTTCCGTCTCAAGCTGTAATACGAGTTCGCCAAAAAGATGGACGGTTTAGATATAACACATACCTCATAATAGGACCCACAAAAAAGCGGTGCGATTACAACAGCAAAAAAATAAAAAATAAAAAAAAAAAAGGAACTTATGGCTACGGGGATGTCTATGGCTACGGATAATAACCATAGCCATAGCCCTCGCCCCTACCATTTCAATGTCCTTTTATATGTATCGAACGTCTTTCGATTAATCGAAAAAGGTCCGGAATTGTCCAGCCAGTTTGCCTGAAAAATCCTGCAATTTTAATTGAAAAAGGTATTTTTACCTTTAGCTATGGATTATCACCGTAGCCATAGCTGTTATCTGTGTCAATCTATGAATTTTTTTATTTTTTTAATTTTTTTATTATTTTTTTATTTTTTACATGAAGAACTTTATTCTACCTACAATTTTCTCAAATACATATTTATATAAATATGTATGTATAAGCATATAAAAAAAAAAATTCTTTCTTTTCTTCATTTCTTTCCTTATTCATTTAACAAGAATATCTTCTAAACCAAACTTAGTTACTTGATGTACCCTATGTGATTTTCGGGTAGGAGAAGCTACTTTAGCCAACTAACCTAGTTATTTCTAAGATTCCATCAGGTCGATGGTCGAAAATCCATTTCATTCAATTTGTAGTCAATTTCAATCATGACCGTGAAGTGAAGGGGCACGACCGTGAAATGCGCCAGAAATGACCATGAAGTGCATGGAAATGAGTGTGAAGCGAGGCGAATGGACTGTGAAATGCGCAAAAATGACGTGAAGTGAAGGGGCATGACCGTGAAATGCGTCGAAATGACCGTGAATCAACAAGAATCGGCGGGAATGACCATGGTATGCATGAAAATGACCGTGAAGTGAAGAGATTTGACCGCGAAATGCGCGGAAATGACCGTCAAGTGAAGGGGTATGACTAGGGCTGAAAGTTGGGCGGGTTCAACCCGATCGACCCGACATTGGGTTGGGCTTGGGCAGGATATTTCGGGATCTTAAGCTTGGGCTATACAAACACCAACCCAATAAAACTTGGGTTGGGCTCAGGTTGAGGTCTCGAGTTGCCCGACCCAACCCGAACCCGATCAATATATAAGTTACTTATAAATTATAATTGAGTGTGGATCGTTTGTATCGAAGGCACACTAGTGATGTCGAGTCTCATTTGTCCACATCATTTCCAATGACTCAAGCTAACAAGATTTGTCAGATTTCTCTCTCCCAAATAGACTTCGTGTTATGCTACATGACTTTTAAAGGGGTAGTTGTCTTATATTTTAGCTTGTTTTTCAAAAGAAAAAATAAGTTCTTTATAATGAATAATCACATATATAATTAATAAAATTATAGATACAAAAATAAGTCCTATATTGAAATATAATAAACTAATGTAATAATGAAAATATTAGCATGTATATACCCGACCAACCTGATCAACCCAACCGAGCCCGCTTGGGTTGGGCTTGGGTTGAGAATTCCCAACCTAAGATTGGGTTGGGTTGGGTTAGGGTTGAGGTATATGAACCTTGGGTTGGGTTAGGGTTGAGCACCAACCCGATCCAACCCGCCCGACTTTCAGCCCTAGGCATGACCATGAAATGCATCGAAATGACAGTGAATCAACACGGAATAGGCGATAATGACCGTGATATGCATGAAAATGACTGTGAAGTGAAGCAATTAGACCGCAAAATGCGCGGAAACGACCGTGAAGTGAAGGGGCATGACCGTGAAATGCGCCGAAATGACCGTGAATCAACACGGAATATGCGGGAATGACCGTGATATGCATGGAAATGGGGGTGAAGTGAAGCGATTGGACCACGAAATGCAGGAAGTGACCGTGAAGTGAAGATGCGGGACCGCGAAATGCGTCGAAATGACCGTGAATCAACACAGAATATGTGGGAATGACCGTGATATGCATGGAAATGGGGGTGAAGTGAAACGATTGGACCGCGAAATGTGCGGAAGTGACCGTGAAGTGAAGACCCGGGACCGTGAAATACGTCGAAATGACCGTGAATTAACACGGAATATGCGGGAATGATTCCATGCATATCATAGTTATTCTAGCATATTTCGTGTTGATTCACGGTCATTTCGAAGCATTTTACGGTCCTGTGTCTTCACTTCATGGTTACTTTGCGCATTTCGCGGTCCAATGGCTTCACTTCACCCCCATTCCATGCATATCATGGTCATTCCCGCATATTCTGTGTTGATTCACGGTCATTTCGACGCATTTTGCGGTCCCGCGTCTTCACTTCACGGTCATTTCCGCGCATTTCGCGGTCCAATCACTTCACTTCACCCCCATTTTCATGCAAATCACGGTCATTTCCGGATATTCCGTGCTGATTCACGGTCATTTCGACTCATTTCGCGGTCCCGCGTCTTCACTTCACGGTCACTTCCGTGCATTTCGAGGTCCAATCGCTTCACTTCACCCCCATTTTCATGCATATCACGGTCATTCCCACATATTCCGTGTTGATTCACGGTCATTTCGACGTATTTTGCGGTCCCGGCAATTTCGCAGTCCAATCGCTTCACTTCACCCCCATTTCCATGCATATCATGGTCATTCCTGCATATTCCGTGTTGATTCACAGTCATTTCGACGCATTTTGGGGTCCCGCGTCTTCACTTTACGGTCACTTCCGCGCATTTCACGGTCCAATCGCTTCACTTCACCCCCATTTTTATGCGTATTACAGTCATTCCCGCATATTCTGTGTTGATTCACGGTCATTTCGACGCATTTTGCAGTCCCGCGTCTTCACTTCACGGTCACTTCCGTGCATTTCGCGGTCCAATCGCTTCACTTCACCCCATTTACATGCATATCACGGTCATTCCCTGTAACATCCCGGATTTTTGCCAACCTGGGATTAGATGTCCTTAGGTAATGGGTTGCTCCTAACACCTTATTATTTCGTCAGAACTGAACCCCACAGTCTAAAATCGCTTCTGAACCCATTTCCTTCACAAATCCCACCCCTTTACTACCTTGTGCTTTCAATTTTTCAAAGCACTTTCGCCCTAGACACTAACTTAAACTAGCTAAGTAGTAAAACTTGGATCACTTTATATACAAACTACAAAGGCCTAAGTACCAACTCAACCAGAAAACAATTAGGATTAAATCCTTTAGAAATTTAACAAAGTTAACTAAGTGCAAACTCGATTAGCCATGAAATCCGTTGGGATCGCTTTAAATACGATCTGCAAGACCCAAAACTTGTAAAACATGTGACTCTAGGTTACCCTAAAGTTTAGAACCGAACTCATTTCCCGTCTGCTCTCGGGAATGAAACGAAACTTCGTATTAGGTTTAGATCGCACATCGGGAGTCCGATTAACTCGAAGCTAAGGAACTAGGACCGCCCCACTGGGCTTGACAATCATCTCAAAAATCAGCTCCGACCGATGTCCCACGGTCATTTATTTCGATCCGGAGCGAGGGAGTGTGAAAAACACTATTCCCTTTCCAAAATAAATATCTGGAATAGTGATCTGGCACCATTCGCTTGTGCATCAGTATTAAGCAACCAGACCGTCAGAATCAGACCAAATTACACCCTCGGATTAAGAAAAATTTCAGGAACATTTACATGTACTTGGAATTTCGGATCGTGGCCCACTGACCGTTGAACTGAAAGTGGTCCGCCACGTGCGATCTGGAAATCCGATCGAGTCGAAAACGTAATCCCTCATAGATCCATGTGTGGTGAGCTTAAGTCTGACGTTTGGCTCAAGGAGGGCCACCAGAACCTCTCTTTTGAGCTGGAAAAGTGACGAAATACCTATATTAGCAGTAACCTTTGAACAGGAGTCTATTTCGGTGAGTTTTGAGGCTATATAAGGACCTTAAACCCTCTCTCATGGCAGCCATACGAATTTGGATTTGAGAGAGGGAAAAGAGAGAGAAAGTGAGGGAGAAGTGGGAGAATCTCCCTGCCGTCTTCCCTGCTGCTATCCATGCTCCACCGCATCTTCTTGACGCTTTTCCGGCGTTTCCGGCGCCGTTTCTAGGTAAGAAACCCTAACCCTAACCTGTTTTGGGGTTTAGACTGTTGTAGGTTGTGAAATAGCTAACCTATTTCGTTCTCTAGGTTGCCAAACTGCCGAATACGGAAGCTTAGCAAACCTATCGTCTCCGTTACGATTCTACGACCAAAGGTGAGGACTTTAAGCGTATAAGTTACGTTTTTCAACGCTTTCAATGTCAGATAATGATAGATTCATGATCTGTATGCAAATGCACATGTACAAAGTGCTTTCCGTTTCCTGTTTCGATTAGCGATAAAGAATATGGATTTTCACATACTCTAGATATACGTATAAATACCGTATACGTTTTTTCTTGGGAAAATGTTTGACATGTTTATTTAATGTTTGATTATATCATGTGTGGATAAAATGTTAGTTTGGCGAAAAGAATCGCAAAAATACATGTTCATGTGTAAATGTCATGTATGTTGAAATTGCGTATTTAAAATACCGCATACGTGCGGATTTTGGAAATATAATTGTCATGATTAATTGTTGTATGAATATGGTATACGCGGATAAAATAACCGCTTAGCGAAAGAATAGCCCTAATACATGTTTGCTAACATACACTAGGTATGTTGGAATAGTGTATTCTAAGTGTTTGTGAAAATGGCTGAATGAGTATAGCATTCTCATTCGTGCTCGCCATGACTAATTGTCATGGATATATGATTGTTGTAATGGCGATATCCCTTTGACGAAAGGATTTGCCCTAAATCACGCCACGGCCAGTATACACTATATATGCTAAAATGTGTGGCCCAAGTGTTTGTGGAAATGACTGAATGGATATGGAACTTGGATTCCTGCTTGCCATGACTATCCGTCGTGGGTGTACGCGTGTTATGTTTGGGGCAACTCCCTAGCGAAAGGATTTGGCCTAATGCCTATGTGATCGACATATGTCATGTATGTTGATGTATGTTTGTTTAAGTGTTTCTTGAAATGTCTGAATGTGTAGTAGTTGGCAAATTGTAATATATAAGGGTGTTGAGATATGATTCTCAACCTCTTTTCACTATGTGTATGATCTCCTTTGATAGTTGTGTGATTAGGATTTGAACATGTACAAACTCATGCTTGTGTTGTGCTTCATAACATGCTCAGCTGTTTTATGATTTTAACTATGTAATGCATATATTTAAATTTATATTTATGTTGTATGATCCGTCATGGGTGATGGGGGAGCGGAGCAACGAGTGCGTGCAACAGCCTTGGCAGCCCTAAACGGATAATACCAGACTGATTGTATGATTTGAATCCTGATCTATTACTGCTTTATATCTCTGTAATTGATTGTGTTTGGGGCTATGATTATAGTCCAGGCAATCGGTAACGGATTGAACTCGTGGCTGAGATTCATTTGCCACGTGGGATGTGTTCGACGAACTCGAGTCGTGCGTTGCCTGTCGGCAGTGGCTAGGCCACACGAAGTTGTTTATGCACTTCATGTCGTGCAGCTCAACGGGCGATCGTGCTAGTCGAGCTCATCAAGTAACCCGATCTGCCTTATGTATGTTCACCCTGTTTGGTCGCTACTGCTTGAACCTAGGGTACCAAACTTACCAGTGAAACCCCTTTTTAACCATGGTACCTCGATCCGCTAAGACGCATGAGCCGGGCATGGTGGTATGGGACACCGTGGTCGAGCTGTCGGCCTACGCTGGGGCCATGTGCCTCCCCGTAGTGACCATTGCGCAACCAACTCGTGAGCCGAATATGGTGGTATGGGACACTGTATTCGAGCTGTCGATACTTCGGCGAGAGCCGAGTACGGTGAGATCTGTGCTCGTGCTGACGGGCGACGAGTCCTCCATGGTATCATCGAGTACACTCCAAGGGTCTGTGATTGGCCACGAGTCTTTCACAGCAACTAGAGTGTGAGTTGAGCCGAGTACGGTGAGACCTGTACTTGAGCTGACGGCTAGTGATTGAGCCGAGTACGGTGAGACCTGTACTCGAGCTGACGGCCAGCAATTGAGCCGCATACGGTGAGATCTGTATCCGCGCTGACGGGTGATGAGCCCTTTGCGATGCCTTCACTACGCTTCTCAAACCATATTATCGTATGAGATTAACTAGGATTGACGACCCTAGAATGGATCATGTTTGGGAATGATACAAGGGAGGTACCTTAGTTTCCTAATACTGCTGTTTGAAATGGACTAATAAAAACTTGGTAATCATGAGCATCATCGCACCGCATGTGCTTTGTAGATGTGGCGCACTGAGGGAGTAAGCATTCGCGAACGTAAGATGATGTCGCTTGAGGGTGGTTTGGCAAGGGCATACAGCATCATGTCATATCATTTTTGCATTTAACAAGAGTAGTTAGAAATGCTTGATTTGTACTGCTTTATCATTACTGCTTGATTGATTTGATAACATGTTAACTTATGCTTTACTGTTCCACTGAGTTGATCACTCACTCCCACGTTACGGGACGGTGTTCCGAACACCACCAGATTTGTTGAGTTTCAGGTGATGGCGATGCTTGTGAAGCAGAGCCGGACTACTTCTGTGATGATAGGAGGAATTCTCCTATCTGTATCTCTCTGGCAGGTCAATGAAGACCTGATATTGTATTGACGGGGCTATGGTACATGGGATAGGAGGCATTACACTTCCTCACATTTGGTACATTTTAGAACTGCACTTGTATTTATTTAACCTGGTAATGTTATCACACTCTGGAGACTCATCATAAGTTATATATTTTATCTATCTATCACAGTCTTCCGCTTGCAAATTTAACTGTCTCTGGAGTATGATATGCTGTTTTGGCTTAATCTCACTCATGTTCAATGCACGAATACAGTCAACATTCAATCATCATTCTTTTTGTTGCATAAGTGATGTTCTGGAACTCGGGAGTTGAGTTTATGCTCGACCCCCGATTTTCAGGGCGTTACAAGATGGTATCAGAGCATGATTTTGATTAAACTGGACCTGGGTTATGGTCACACTACGCACTCTGACGCACTCTGACTTAGGAGGGAGCGACGAAACATAGAAACTAACTTAGGATTTTCCAAATTCACCGAACGGCGAAACCAACCGAAATCGACCGTTGAGATTGAGCCGTACACACCCATGATCAAGCGAAACAATCCCGAATCACTTCTAGGCCATCAGTCGACGGGTTTGAGTCATTCCTTAGAGACGAATGTCCTTAGATTGTGGGTCAACCACAACACCAAAGCCTAAAACCTTTTTTACCCAATTTCTTCAAAATCTTTCCTTGCACCACTTCATTCTTTAATTTTTCTAAATCCTATCATACCAGATATAAATTCTAACGTATAAATGACGAAGAATAACACCTAAACAAAAATTTACTATAAATAGTAAATATATGTATAAATTGGACTTTTGACCATTCAAACTTTGGAATCTAACCAAGTAAATGGGTTAGTTGGATAGATTAGCTCCTCCTACCCCAAAATCATATGTCACACGATATATAAAATCATTCTAGTTTGTAAAGTGGCCCCGAAAATGTCTCAAATGGAGTCGGGGGCCTCCCCACTTAAATTTACTAAGATCCAGGGTCGAACCCGGGTGCATTTGGCACCTTGGGACCAAGGAGAACACATCCCACCCGCGGCGGCAGCCCACCGGCCACTTTGGTCGGGGTGGAACCTCCACTCTGGAGGTGGACCTCCGCCAAACTTGGCCGTACGGGTCGGGCCGGGGCTGGGATTGGTCGGCCTGACCTCCCCTACCCCCTGGCACGTGCGGTTTTGGCTGGAGTTTGGGATTTTTAGGTCTGGAAGCCCCCTCTCTCTCAAACGCCCCTCCCATCTCTCTTTTCCTCCTATTCTTGCTATTTTCTCTCTCAAACCTCCACTCCAATCGCCCATTTCGTTGTTTCCTGTCCAACCATACATCACTCCATCGTTTACAGCCCTACCTATCCTCCTACCCTCATCATTCTCTCTCATTTGAGCTCCTACACCCCTCATTTGGAGCTCAAAAACGTGTAACCTCTCTACCCAACCCATCTCTCCACTTCCCTTTACAAATCCCTGTTCTTTGGGCCTCTACAACCACTATTGAGACCCAAGTTCGTGGAGAACCAAAAACTTCAGCCCCTTTTCTCCCTCTAGGGCCCGTTCGGCCAACTGCGTTAGGTGAGTAAGGTGGATTGAATTGTAAAAGTAATAATAAATGTATGTGTATGGTATGGCCCTAGATTGGTTGTATCCCATGTTTTCTAATACCGTGTTTGGGATGTATGCATTTAAATGTAATTAAACTCTGAGTTGTCCTTCCAAATTTCGCTTAGAAAATCATTATCCTGGGATTTGGAAATCCCATCTCACACTTTCCGACACCAGGCTCATTTTCCAAAGCCTATACCAATAATTTTGATCCCCACCCACCCTCCTACCAACCATGTCACTCCCAATCCCGAGGTAGGATTAGTAATGCGGTCACATTTAATACAACTTAAGACCACTTGCCAAATAGTGTTGAAGTGATAAAGTCCCTTGATATACATTAACCTACCGCACTCTGATAGCTTAAGCTTTCTGAGTAAATGGTTGTTTGACAAATAGACCCTCGGAGTTTTGGACTTGAGCGGTGCCTTAGACTTAGACAGGCCTGACCGTGTAGGAAATCCAACAAATATGTAATGTGAACCTTAGGACCCTCTTAGTTGGAATGAGCATATGTGTAGTGCTCGAGTATAGTTAAATTTAAGTTCAGGCAACTCAATTCTACTTAGACAACGTTTGACCCTAAGCAATAAACAATTTCCTATATTAGAAAGGGTATAAAATCATCTAGTGTATAAGCATAGACTTTGGATTACAACCAGTGGATTACCGCTACTCCTACATTAAGACTAGACTATTGGTTAGGCTAAGGAAAGTAAAAGACTAATTAATTAGGCTAAGCCAATTGAATGATAGAACTAGTTTGGTCGGCTTAAGTTGGTTGGAGCGAGGACCCATTCCTTCGTTAAATCCCCTTAGTACACACAGGCTTCCTTAGTAACTCTTAGGGAGCTTGTTTGACGTAGAAACTATTCACGATTAGAGAATTAATGTTAGGTCAAATCAATACGACCCTTAGAATTGCCTTCTCAAGGACTTAGTACAATCGGGAACACGGAGTGGAGAAACTATCCATAAGCGAGGTATTCGCGGTCTGAATCGAATTCTCAATTCTGGTAGTGACCAATGAACCCTATACTCCGATCAAGCAGAAGGTCGGGATCGACTAGGATTAAGAAATGATATGGCAACTTTCTGTCTTCGCGAGGCAGAAGATTCATGTATCCGACTCAGACCCACTACACAACATTCCTTCCGTGTTGGCCCGACCACTTACAACTAAAAGTTTATAACTTCGTCTTCGAGAAGCGTTAAGAACATATAGCCAATAGAGATTGTCTTTTAGGCCTAAGGAATTGCCCAAATGGGCAACAAATAGTTAGGAATTAGATCCCAAGTTACATGCCATGTCGGCATACTTTTTGTGCATATGAACGCAGAAAGATAGCCTGCCGCTTAGGCTTGACATGAGTACATAAGGTAGGTCGGGACCGTGATACTCCCTTTCTATAATCCTAGGTACCAAGACAGATATTGTGGGAGACCGCATTTCATTTCATGTCAAGGATAAGACTTAAATTACACCTTGTTCCGACATACGGATCAGGGCATAGCTCTTGAGCCTTGAGGGTGAAAATAAAATTTAGGGGGGGGGTAGAACATTATGAACTCAATCTAGTTAGGTCACCTAATACGCCTCTTTGATCTGGGTGGCGCAGCGGAAACGCGGTGGACCCTACCCCACTGGCCCAGGATCGAAACGGTGCTCGTTGAATACGAACATTATAGAAGCCCTAGCCTGCCCTACTATGAGAAACCGTTTTAGGATGATCTAGTAAGATTTGATTTACCATTTCCTTGGACATAGATGATAACGAGGACTCTCTTAGACTAAGACCTAAAGGGCAACCTTAGAATAAACAATTTGAGCCTTTCAATGATGGGCATTCCCTACTCTTAGAGATTGATCGGACTACGGAGTTACTGAAATATACAACTGCGAAACATTCGCGGCTTGACCCAATTCTCAATCCTGGGCGACTACTGATGGACTCTCTGCTGACGAGCGGACGACCAGGATCCACCAGGATTCGGAAGGGATACGATGAGCTTCCTACCCTGGCCCGGTAGATGATCGATGTATCGGGATCGAGCCCACTATTACCGTCTCTCCGTGTTGGTCAAACAATGAAAACAGCTATCTTGCTCTAAATTGTTGGGAATTGTCGTCGAGACTCCAAATAGGTAAAGAAATAAATGTAGCAAACCATCAGGGTATGAGAAATGGATAAACAACTAAGTTTTAAGGGGGGTAGACTAAAATGAACCAGCTGGTATATACCCTACCACGCGTAGAAACTTAAAATCAATAAGTCATTAGGCAAATGAAATAATAGAAATTTTCCCTTATTACCCTTAACCAATTTCGGGGACGAAATTTTGTTTTAAGGGGGTAGATTGTAACATCCCGGATTTTTGCCAACCTGGGATTAGATGTCCTTAGGTAATGGGTTGCTCCTAACACCTTATTATTTCGTCAGAACTGAACCCCACAGTCTAAAATCGCTTCTGAACCCATTTCCTTCACAAATCCCACCCCTTTCCTACCTTGTGCTTTCAATTTTTCAAAGCACTTTCGCCCTAGACACTAACTTAAACTAGCTAAGTAGTAAAACTTGGATCACTTTATATACAAACTACAAAGGCCTAAGTACCAACTCAACCAGAAAACAATTAGGATTAAATCCTTTAGAAATTTAACAAAGTTAACTAAGTGCAAACTCGATTAGCCATGAAATCCGTTGGGATCGCTTTAAATACGATCTGCAAGACCCAAAACTTGTAAAACATGTGACTCTAGGTTACCCTAAAGTTTAGAACCGAACTCATTTCCCGTCTGCTCTCGGGAATGAAACGAAACTTCGTATTAGGTTTAGATCGCACATCGGGAGTCCGATTAACTCGAAGCTAAGGAACTAGGACCGCCCCACTGGGCTTGACAATCATCTCAAAAATCAGCTCCGACCGATGTCCCACGGTCATTTATTTCGATCCGGAGCGAGGGAGTGTGAAAAACACTATTCCTTTCCAAAATAAATATCTGGAATAGTGATCTGGCACCATTCGCTTGTGCATCAGTATTAAGCAACCAGACCGTCAGAATCAGACCAAATTACACCCTCGGATTAAGAAAAATTTCAGGAACATTTACATGTACTTGGAATTTCGGATCGTGGCCCACTGACCGTTGAACTGAAAGTGGTCCGCCACGTGCGATCTGGAAATCCGATCGAGTCGAAAACGTAATCCCTCATAGATCCATGTGTGGTGAGCTTAAGTCTGACGTTTGGCTCAAGGAGGGCCACCAGAACCTCTCTTTTGAGCTGGAAAAGTGACGAAATACCTATATTAGCAGTAACCTTTGAACAGGAGTCTATTTCGGTGAGTTTTGAGGCTATATAAGGACCTTAAACCCTCTCTCATGGCAGCCATACGAATTTGGATTTGAGAGAGGGAAAAGAGAGAGAAAGTGAGGGAGAAGTGGGAGAATCTCCCTGCCGTCCTTCCCTGCTGCTATCCATGCTCCACCCATCCTTCTTGACGCTTTTCCGGCGTTCCGGCCCCGTTTCTAGGTAAGAAACCCTAACCCTAACCTGTTTTGGGGTTTAGACTGTTGTAGGTTGTGAAATAGCTAACCTATTTCGTTCTCTAGGTTGCCAAACTGCCGAATACGGAAGCTTAGCAAACCTATCGTCTCCGTTACGATTCTACGACCAAAGGTGAGGACTTTAAGCGTATAAGTTACGTTTTTCAACGCTTTCAATGTCAGATAATGATAGATTCATGATCTGTATGCAAATGCACATGTACAAAGTGCTTTCCGTTTCCTGTTTCGATTAGCGATAAAGAATATGGATTTTCACATACTCTAGATATACGTATAAATACCGTATACGTATTTTCTTGGGAAAATGTTTGACATGTTTATTTAATGTTTGATTATATCATGTGTGGATAAAATGTTAGTTTGGCGAAAAGAATCGCAAAAATACATGTTCATGTGTAAATGTCATGTATGTTGAAATTGCGTATTTTAGAAATACCGCATACGTGCGGATTTTGGAAATATAATTGTCATGATTAATTGTTGTATGAATATGGTATACGCGGATAAAATAACCGCTTAGCGAAAGAATAGCCCTAATACATGTTTGCTAACATACACTAGGTATGTTGGAATAGTGTATTCTAAGTGTTTGTGAAAATGGTTGAATGAGTATAGCATTCTCATTCGTGCTCGCCATGACTAATTGTCATGGATATATGATTGTTGTAATGGCGATATCCCTTTGACGAAAGGATTTGCCCTAAATCACGCCACGGCCAGTATACACTATATATGCTAAAATGTGTGGCCCAAGTGTTTGTGGAAATGACTGAATGGATATGGAACTTGGATTCCTGCTTGCCATGACTATCCGTCGTGGGTGTACGCGTGTTATGTTTGGGGCAACTCCCTAGCGAAAGGATTTGGCCTAATGCCTATGTGATCGACATATGTCATGTATGTTGATGTATGTTTGTTTAAGTGTTTCTTGAAATGTCTGAATGTGTAGTAGTTGGCAAATTGTAATATATAAGGGTGTTGAGATATGATTCTCAACCTCTTTTCACTATGTGTATGATCTCCTTTGATAGTTGTGTGATTAGGATTTGAACATGTACAAACTCATGCTTGTGTTGTGCTTCATAACATGCTCAGCTGTTTTATGATTTTAACTATGTAATGCATATATTTAAATTTATATTTATGTTGTATGATCCGTCATGGGTGATGGGGGAGCGAGAGCAACGAGTGCGTGCAACAGCCTTGGCAGCCCTAAACGGATAATACCAGACTGATTGTATGATTTGAATCCTGATCTATTACTGCTTTATATCTCTGTAATTGATTGTGTTTGGGGCTATGATTATAGTCCAGGCAATCGGTAACGGGATTGAACTCGTGGCTGAGATTCATTTGCCACGTGGGATGTGTTCGACGAACTCGAGTCGTGCGTTGCCTGTCGGCAGTGGCTAGGCCACACGAAGTTGTTTATGCACTTCATGTCGTGCAGCTCAACGGGCGATCGTGCTAGTCGAGCTCATCAAGTAACCCGATCTGCCTTATGTATGTTCACCCTGTTTGGTCGCTACTGCTTGAACCTAGGGTACCAAACTTACCAGTGAAACCCCTTTTTAACCATGGTACCTCGATCCGCTAAGACGCATGAGCCGGGCATGGTGGTATGGGACACCGTGGTCGAGCTGTCGGCCTACGCTGGGGCCATGTGCCTCCCCGTAGTGACCATTGCGCAACCAACTCGTGAGCCGAATATGGTGGTATGGGACACTGTATTCGAGCTGTCGATACTTCGGCGAGAGCCGAGTACGGTGAGATCTGTGCTCGTGCTGACGGGCGACGAGTCCTCCATGGTATCATCGAGTACACTCCAAGGGTCTGTGATTGGCCACGAGTCTTTCACAGCAACTAGAGTGTGAGTTGAGCCGAGTACGGTGAGACCTGTACTTGAGCTGACGGCTAGTGATTGAGCCGAGTACGGTGAGACCTGTACTCGAGCTGACGGCCAGCAATTGAGCCGCATACGGTGAGATCTGTATCCGCGCTGACGGGTGATGAGCCCTTTGCGATGCCTTCACTACGCTTCTCAAACCATATTATCGTATGAGATTATCTAGGATTGACGACCCTAGAATGGATCATGTTTGGGAATGATACAAGGGAGGTACCTTAGTTTCCTAATACTGCTGTTTGAAATGGACTAATAAAAACTTGGTAATCATGAGCATCATCGCACCGCATGTGCTTTGTAGATGTGGCGCACTGAGGGAGTAAGCATTCGCGAACGTAAGATGATGTCGCTTGAGGGTGGTTTGGCAAGGGCATACAGCATCATGTCATTCATTTTTGCATTTAACAAGAGTAGTTAGAAATGCTTGATTTGTACTGCTTTATCATTACTGCTTGATTGATTTGATAACATGTTAACTTATGCTTTACTGTTCCACTGAGTTGATCACTCACTCCCACGTTACGGGACGGTGTTCCGAACACCCACCAGATTTGTTGAGTTTCAGGTGATGGCGATGCTTGTGAAGCAGAGCCGGACTACTTCTGTGATGATAGGAGGAATTCTCCTATCTGTATCTCTCTGGCAGGTCAATGAAGACCTGATATTGTATTGACGGGGCTATGGTACATGGGATAGGAGGCATTACACTTCCTCACATTTGGTACATTTTAGAACTGCACTTGTATTTATTTAACCTGGTAATGTTATCACACTCGGAGACTCATCATAAGTTATATATTTATCTATCTATCACAGTCTTCCGCTTGCAAATTTAACTGTCTCTGGAGTATGATATGCTGTTTTGGCTTAATCTCACTCATGTTCAATGCACGAATACAGTCAACATTCAATCATCATTCTTTTTGTTGCATAAGTGATGTTCTGGAACTCGGGAGTTGAGTTTATGCTCGACCCCCGATTTTCAGGGCGTTACATTCCCGCATATTCCGTATTGATTCACGGTCATTTCGGCGCATTTCACGGCCATGCCCCCTTCACTTCACAGTCATTTCCCCGCATTTCGCGGTCTAATCGCTTCCTTCACGGCAAGACCCGGTCGACCCGACTGTTTCCACTATGATGACATTCAATCTCTACTGTTTCTATTATGGGTTACGTCGAGCTTTGGATCTACTTCATTTTTGGGTACATGAGAGTGAAGTAGTAAGGGGAATTGATCGTGAAATGCGTGGAAATGACCGTGTTAGTGAAGGGAATTGACCGTGAAATGCATGGAAATGACCGTGTTAGTGAAGGGAATTAACTGTGAAATGCGTGGAAATGACCGTGTTAGTGAAGAGAATTGACCGTAAAATGCGTGGACTTCTTGTGGGCTATTTTGGATACAGAATGTTATGGTATAGTGGTTAAGGAATCAATTCCATGCACTTCATGGTCATTTCAATGCATTTCACGGTCATTTCGCTTCAAGTCACGGTCATTTCGATGCATTTCACGGTCATTCCAAACAATTCCGTGTTGATTCACGGTCATTTCCACGCATTTCACAGTCAATTCCCTTCACTTCACAGTCATTTCCATGCATTTCGTGATCAATCCGCTTCACTTCACGGTCATTTCCATGCATTTCACGGTCAATCCGCTTCACTTCATGGTCATTTCCATGCATTTTATATGCTTATATATACATATTTATATAAATATGTATTTGAGAAAATTGTAGGTAGAATAAAGTTCTCCATGTAAAAAATAAAAAATAAAAATTTTTATAGATTGACACAGACTATAGCTATGGCTACGGTTATAATCCGTAGCTAAAGGTAAAAATACCTTTTTCAATTAATCGAAAGACATTTGATTAATGAAAAATTGCAGGATTTTTAGGCAAACTTGCTGGACAGTTTTGGACCTTTCTTTCGATTAATCGAAAGACCTTCGAGATATCGAAGTACAACTCACTGTCTTCTTTTTTTTTCCTCTTTCTTGTTGTAATCCCTGCCACTTTTTGTGGGTCCCATTATGAGGTATGTGTTATATCCAAACCGTCCATCTATTTGGCGAACTCGTATTAAGGCTTGGGACGAAAAATAAGATAGATCTAGCTATCAAGTGGACCACACTGTAAAAAGCAGTGGAGGATTGGACGTCTACCATCGAAACCCTTCTAGGGGTCAAGAAGTTTTGGATCATTATGAAATTTGTTTTTCCTCTTCATCCAGGTCTTTGTGACCTTATGAATGGATTGGATGGAAAATAAATGTTACGGTGGGCCCTATGAAATTTTTAACAGTGAAAATCAAGTTTCCTACTGCTATTTGTGGTGTGGTCCAGTTGATCTTTGGATATGATTCTTTTTTTCCGTTAATGCTCTGAAATGATTTCGAAGTATGGATGAGCGGTGTGGATATAATAAATACATCATCGTGGGGGCCATGTCGAGGAGCGTCAGCGCTCGTCTTCACACACTAGCCAATCGGCTTCCCGAAGGGATGAATGACGGGGGTATTTTGGTCCCTTGAAAAGTCGGCCGTACACAGGGGAGTATTCTTGGAAGCTTAAAAAGCGGTGGGCTTCAAATGGCTGGTGGGCCATATACTGGTCGTACAGTTAGAAATTTCTCAAAATAATATCTAAAAATGGATAAACAGATAAATATTATAAATACATTGGCCCATGTAACTTTCCTTTGAACTGTTCTTACAATTGGGAGCTCGAGGGGAAACGGATTGGCTACTCCCCTGCCACCATCCCCGTGGCTGATGGTCCGTGCTCTATGGGCCCACCATGATGTATGTGTTTCATCCATCCTGTTAATCCATTTTTACATATCACTTTTATAGCTTTATCGTGAAAAAATAGTGATTGGATATCTACCATTAAAATCCTCCTAAGACACAATATACTGTTTATTTCACATCCAATATGTTGATTACGTTATAAAGACCTAGACGAAGGGAGAAAACAAATATCATCTTATCCAAAACTTTTATACCCCAGAAATTTTTTAATGGTCGAAACTTATTCAGCACTATTTCCTATAATGTGGTCCACTTGAGATTGGGATATAACTCATTTTTGGTCTTATACCCTAAAATGATCTATAAAATAAATGTACGAGATGGATGAAACAAATACATCATGGTGGGCCCGCAGAGCACCTACCTCCAGCCATTGGCTGATGGCAGGGTAGTAGCCAATCCGTTTCCAGCTCGAGGAACGTCAGCACTCGTTTCCGCACAACACGTACCGACACCAGCCATAGTGGTGGTGTTGTACGCTTTCCGCATCCACCCACCAAGGTCGGTGAAATTCCTGAACGTCCGCCCACCTTAATGCAATGATGCATGTGTCTTACATCAATACCATCCGTGCATTTCGCTACATCGTATGGAAGTGGACTGGGTTGTGTACCATACACCACCAATACGGCCGGTGTGGGCACGTGTCGTGCGAAGACGAGCATGGTCAACTTCTCGAGCTCCAAGTCGTACAAACGGTTGAAATGAGATTAAAGTCAGATGGCCACACAATAATGTATTTATTATATCCATCCGGTTCATGCGTTGACAAGATCATTTTATAACCTAATTTTATTAAAAAAATGAGTCATATCTAAAACTCAAGTGGACAACACCACAAATAACAAGAATACAATGATTCTTACTGTTAAAATCTTTATAAGGCAAAGGCATTGTTTATTTTTCATCCAATCTATTTATAAGGTCACACATGCCTAGTTGAAGGGAGTCTACCACCTGGTTCTTAGTCTTTCCTGGGTGGTAGACTCCCTGGAGTTTCAACACCAGGTCAAGGGTTCAAGTACCCACAGTGGTGAAATTCCATGGCGTGCGTGTGTGAGGTGTGTGTGCGTGTGTAACAAAAAAGAAAAAGGACACATACCTGGATAAAGATTTCATCCAAAACTTCTATGACCTCCAAAATAATTTAAATGGTTCAATCCCCACTACACTTCGCATTGTGTTCCACTTGATATTTGAAGCCGTTTTATTTTTCAGCTCATAGCAGTAAGGGATGCGGATTGCGTCACCTGCCCATCTCTAGCCGAGAACAGGGCAATTATGTGGGTGGGCCCACTGTGATGTATTTGCATATCCAAGCTGTTCATTTATTTTCTTGTATCATTTCAAGGCACATACAAAAATTTAAGACAAATTCAACACTCTCAAGTTGACCGCACCAAACAATAAGCTTGGTTGCATCAAATGCAAAAAACATTAACTAATTACATTAAATGTAAGAGTCATTTGTGTTTTGATCCACTTGAGCGTTAATTTTTTGTTAATACCTTAAAATGAACAAAGAAAAGGGATGAACGACTTGGATATACAGATGCATCACATCTTGCCTGCCCCAATAATTGAGGCTAGAGACTAGCAAGATAGCACACAATCCGCGTCCCATAGTAAGATTTTGGGGTCGCGGATCGGTTACTAACAGACTGAGTGGCGAGACTCGCTACTGAAGTGATGTCACAAGTTCCGTGAGTCCCACCATGATGTAAATGTGGTATCAACACCGTCCATCCATTTGAAAAGACCATGTAAAGAATGAGCCGTATCCAAATCTCTAGTGGACCCACCATAGAAAAAAAGTGGAGAGAGTGACGCCTACCATTAAAAGCTTATAAGAGCCACAAAAGTTTTCGATCAAACTGATATTTGTGTTTTCCCTTCTTTAATGTACTTTTTAACTTATTAACTAGCTGAATCTCAAATAAACATCATGGGGGATATTAGAAAGGTTTCAATGGTGGGCGTCAGTATCTCCACTGGTCAACTAAAGCTTTGGATTTGCTTATTCTTTATATTATGCTCTAAAATGATCTCTCTAAATGAATGGTCAGTGTGGATACAACACATACATCATGGTGGGACCCATATAACTTGTTGATGTCATTTCGGTAGCGAGTCTCGTTACTCAACCTGTCGGTACCTAATTGGGGTCTAGAAAAAATTAGCACTCTAGATGCATCCTTTTTATGCTTTTTGTTTGTTGATCAGTCAAAAACTTATGTTACCCAAATAAAATTTTCAAATACAGTAAAAGTAGCTGAAAAAGTATAGATTTTTTCATCTTTATTGAATTGTCCGGACATATAGAAATCTAGTTTGATAAGATAGGTTCTGTTTAAGTTGAAAAAAGATGCGGATGAAAAGTTGAACCTAAGGTAAAAAATTACCCAACTTACTAACGCTAACACACCAGCCATATAAATTAGCGTATGGTATACCAGCCAATCCGCTTTCATCATTTTCGGGCTCGAGCCCGTGGACCATCTCACATGAAAGAGTGACGATTGATCATTAAAAACTTTCGGTGGGCCACAAGTTTCAGAACAAGATGATATTTATGTGATCCAGATCCATGTGAACTCATCAACAGGATGGATGGCTGATAAACATTCCGTTGCCCCCAATAGTTTTTTAATGGTGGACATTTAATCACCACTAATTTATATGGTGTGGTCCACTCAAGATTTAAATCTGTTTCATTTTTAGAATTCAACATAAAATGATCTCAAAAAACTTATGGACGGCGTGGATATAAGAAACATAAATCAAGGTGGACCCACAGTCAGGTATCTACCGACCTCGGTGGATCCGGGACGCATCCGATGCTGACAATGATGTATCAGGCAAGCGTAATTTTCGTTTCACGACAATTTCGACCGTTAAATTTGAATTACTTGTATTCCACACGGCAATTTCATAGCGCACTCCGCCAGAATATCAAAATCTCTGTAATAATTTCATGATCCGAACCGTTCAGATTGAGGACCCCACCATAAATGGCCTACAACTAATCTGGCATACCCCACCATATCCTACAACATATTCTCTGAGGATAGACATTCTACATGCAGATATATCTTTTAAGTGGATTGGCAGGATGATACACTTGTTAGGATTTTGCACTATGAACACAACAAGATGGGCCCCACCAGATGGACGGCTCTAGTGGCAAGATGGCTACTAAACCGATCCTAGTAATTCTTTAACGGAGAAAAGGACTCGTATCTGCCTGAAATAATATAAAAAATAATAATATTTTTTCTCTCTCACCTGAAAAGTAAAAAATAAAAAATATTAAAAAATGACTCTCTCTCTCTCTCTTCTCTCTCTCTCTCTCTCACTCAAATCTTGTCGTTGTTTCAGATAAAAACCATAAAAATTCTGCAAAAACCGATCCTCTCTCCCTGCAAATTTTCATGTGAGAGAGAGAGAGAGAGAGTTTCAACTTCCAAGTTGTGGGAATTGCCATTCCAACGTCTCTGAAATCACTGTATCTTTACTGGGTTTGCTGGATTTCCATCATGCACTGCTTCTGTGATTGTAATTGACTTTTATTTCATCCTGTCTCTATCGAGGATTCCAGTTCCAGAGAGTAAAAAAGAAGAAAAGAGAAGGAAAAGATTCCTGATTTTCTTTGTGGAGGGAATCTTCAGATGCTTCTTTGAGGTGGGATTTTGTTCTTGGGTGGTTTTAGCATTAAATGATAGTTCGAATTTTTTGCTTTTTTCTATTTTCTTTTCAAAATTTCTGTTTGGGTGATCTTTTTGTTGCCTTTTCTGAGGTGGGTTTTTGTTTTAGAGAGATTTGGGTTTTTCTTTCTTTTCTTTTTTATTTTGTAAATTCTGGGGGTATATATCTATATTTTTGCTGAGGTGGGTTTTTGTTCTTGGGTAAATTTAATTTGAAGTGTTTTTTCTTTTAAAAATCAATTTTAGCATGGATTTATCTTCGGATTCCTTTTCTGAGGTGGGTATTTGTTTTTGGACTGTTTTTAGGATTAGATTTTGATGGTAGTTTTATCGGAGCGCTTTGAATTTACTGCTGTTATCAAGTGGGGCATCTTTCTTTCTGTTTTTTCTGATTTTTTTACTGTTTCTGTATGAATTGGGAGCTTTGAATTTTACTATTTCTGTAATGGAGAGAGAGAGAGAGAGAGAGAGAGAGAGAGAGAGAGAGAGAGAGAGAGAGAGAGAGAGAGAGTTTTCTTTTTTTGGGTTTGTGGTGGAAACTGAGAAATCGGTTTGTTTTTCTGTCACTGATTCTTCTGAGGTGTCGGTTTTTATTTTTATTTTTGTTTTTTTCCCGGGTTTAGCTTTTAAGCTGAAAGCTTTCAAGTTACTGTTTTTCGAAGTTGGGATATGCCATTAATTTTTTCTTTTTGAATTTTTTGTTGGGTATTTTTTTTTCTCCTGAGGTTGGTTTTTGAATTTTACTGATTTTACCATTTCATTATGATCGAAGCATGGTCTCAGAGCTTTAAATTTACTGTTTTTCCTCATTTAACAATGTTTTCAATCTTTTTCCAAGATAGATTTTGATGGTTGGTTGAGTCGGGAAATCTGAATTCTGTTTTACAGCCATTACTGGTATTGTCTTTTTCATGTAAAGTGAGATTTACTCCTTTTTTTGCTGCTTTAAATGAGGTTAGGTTTGTTATCTCCGTAGTTTTCTAGATTGCGATGGTAGCATCCGTCGAAAGCTTCAAAATTTACCGTTTTCTCAGCATTTCGAGAGTTTATGAGGAGTTTCTTCCTCAAGTAGAAAGTGGTTAGTTCTTGTTTGTTTAGCCAAAAAGCCGAAAATTCGCCTGTTTTTCTCCTTGTTTCATGGGTTTGCTGATTGAGAATCGCTGTATTTTTGTGGGCTAGTAATAGAAAGCTTAACTTTTCTGTTTTTTTTTTTTTTCATCTCATCAGTCTGAAGCATTTTTGGTATGTTTTCTTCGTGGAGAATTGATGGATTTCTTTGTGGGTTTGGGGTTTCAGTGATCTGCTATTGATGTTGGGATTTGCTTCGATTCAGGACGTGGTTGAGTGGCCAGTTATTGGTGTGAATTCCTGTTAATTTTGGGATTTTGATGGCGTTGACGCCGCCCGAAGATGAGAGTAATAAAGGGAGCATGTGGGTCTTGGACCAGAAGCTTGATCAGCCCATGGATGAGGAGGCTGGGAGGCTGAGGAACATGTATAGGGAAAAGGTGAGATGTTTGGTTTTGATTTTTTGAGAAGATTCTTATTCCATCTTCTGTCGAGTCCAGACGATATCAGATTCCATGTTTTCTGTAACTTACTGTTTTTGCAACGTAATCTTCCTCCATCAATACAATTCAGTTGGATTCTTTGATTAATTGGGTAAAGCAATAGGGTTTTCTTTAAGACTATTATTGGGTGATTTATTATCTGATATTCTATGGTTGTTGATTGGGTGATTTCCATAAAGAGATCTTAACATTTCTTTCCTCATTTCAATGCCTTTCCAAACATACTTGTTAATGATTGTTGTCTTATCCATGTACTTCTTCACATCATTAATGATAAAAAGAAAATTTCTCGAGCATTTATTTTCTCATTTTGAATTTTTGCATCCAAGGTTAGAAGCACCTCTCGTTTGTGAATATTTTGAAATGATCCCTTTGCCTTCTTTAGCCCATGCAGGAGCAGATTTAGGAGTATGGGTTGCTTTTGGATGTTGGTTTTAGACAATCAAAACTATTTTTACGGGTAATGTGACAATTGAACCATATGTATGTACTGATTTGTTTCATTGTCTGTGCAGAAGTTCTCATCATTGTTAGTTTTGCGCCTTGCATTCCAGAGTCTTGGGATAGTCTACGGAGACTTGGGGACATCTCCTTTATATGTCTTCTACAACACTTTCCCTCATGGAAAAATTCCTGATCCGGAGGATGTGGTTGGAGCTCTCTCATTGATTATATATTCTCTTACACTTATTCCACTCCTCAAATATGTGTTTGTGGTTTTGAGGGCTAATGATAATGGACAAGGTCTGTGGTGCTGGATCCAAATTTTCTCTTAGCTCCTTTTTCTTTTTCTTTTTCTTTTCCTTTTTTTATTTTGGTAAATTGATCAGAAGAATAGACGAAAATGATAATACAAAATTGGAATTTGCATATAGCCTACAAGAGACTCAAAATACCAACCGATGCCAAATTTACAACAAATGTGAAAAACATGGTTGAAAGAAACAGGAAGGTCCCACAATGATCCAAAATCTCCTCTATGACTTTTGTCAATCTTCAGCTGAATGCATGCGAGGCGGAATCCTCTTTCTAACATTGAAAATAATTATGTTTTCGACAGATATGACATTTTCTGCTTTTTGCAAAAACAAAACTTCTTCGCCGTCGAAATTGACTTTCATTTCCACAGTTTTCCTCAAAAAAGGTCGATTTCCATTTCCTTATAAAAACCTGTTAAATGGATGTCTCCACGTTTTTTGAGAGACAATTCTCACTTTTTGACCATGAACCTTTTCACATTTCCATGGAAATTACGTTTGCTGAAACAAATAGGTTTAGACTTTAGTTGCATTCTTTTCCGCAGACTTCTATTTCCACAGATATCCTCAGATGTTATGTTTTCCTTTTCAAAACTTCCTTTTGGATTCCACCAATCCAAACAGGCCTAGGACAATCCTCTTCCATGATTGATGGGCCCTTGAGAAAAGATATAAAAACATGAACTCCATGATGAAGAGCTATTTCACCTTTTGATTGACCACTAAGTAACTGATTGGCTACCCCGAGAAAACCATCGAAACCCTACCTTCATCATGAATAAACCTGGAGACCTGGATTTCCAGGATTTCAGATTTCAGCTTGAGGAATCAATGGGAGATGGCTTCCGTCTCTTAATAACCTTGTTGTACGGTCACCACATTCCACCTCTGCTTTCAAATTTTGCCTTGCATTCCTTGTTTATGCATTGGAAACTTTTTTTTTTTTTTTTTGAATACTAGCATTCCACTTTTGATCCACGAGTTGTAGGCTGATCCAAATTGCTCATATGTAAGGTCATGTTGGACGGCGGACACCCCAAAAAATCTCCTCCATCAGATGACTGTAATCATCCAGTTGGGCATTTATTAATCTGAACCATTTCTTGCAGCTACACATTTTCATTGGATGGCTAGGGTTATCTGATAGGGGAGATATTGGGGCATGGTCCCACCAAATAAGTGATTATATTACCAAAAGGTATGCCGGCACTTGATGATTGCTGAAAATGACACTGCTTCTTTCAATCTAAGCATCATATGGTACCTCTTTCTTTCAGTTGATGTATTTTTCAGTTTTACTTAATGAAGTTAAAAAGAAAACATGTATGTTTGTCTAACAAGTAAAACGATGATCCTCTTCTAATGCAATACACAGTCTATACATTTTGCTCGTGCAATTAGTGATCAAATCCTTATGCAAATTCCAAAAATTAAAGCGTTTAAAGCAGAAAATAGGGAGCTACAGTCTATTCCAAAAACAGATCCTTATACAGTCTATTCCAAAAACAGATCCTTATACACAGTCTATTCCAAAAATTAAAGTGTTTAAAACAGAAAATAGGGGTTTGGAAAAAAGAGGTTCTTTTTGGCCGAGAAGAGGAAAATGATGAAATCCTTATGCAAATTCAAAGGTTAGATTCCAAAGAAGAGGAAGAGGATCTATCGGAGGATGAAAAAGCTTGGAGGGAATCTTTCAGAGCTAAATACAATGCTAGGTTGAGGGAGGAGGAGATCAAATGGCGTCAAAGATCTAGGGCAATATGGCTGAAAGCGGGAGATAACAATACCAGGTTTTTTCATGAACGGCTAGTGTGAGAGCGCGTGTAAATAAGATTTCTTCGTTAGTGGTGGATGGTCAAAGGATTGAGTGGAAGTCAAAAATTTGCGACTCGGTAGTCCAATTCTATAAAGATCTATTATCAGAGGACGGGGGAAAGTAGGGCAATGCTTGATAATATGCATTTTGAATAAATTTCGACCGAAGAGGTGAACTCCTAGGAACAACCATTTTCTGAAGATGAAATCAAGCAAGCAATGGCATATTTGGGGGGTGATAAGGCCCCTGGGCCAGTTAGGGCCTTTCTGCTACCTCAGCAGATCGGTGCCTCTTGTTTCTTTCACTTTGTCTTGTTTTCTGTTTTCGCTCTCCTTGTAGTTGTTTTCCTCTGTTTAATGAATCTGTTCTGTTGCTTTAAAAAAAAATAAAAATAAAAATAAGGCCCCTGGGCCAGATGGTTTCCCAATAGCTTTTTTTTTTTTCTAGAAATTTTGTGTGTGTGTGTGTGAAAGGTGATGTCATCAAGTTCATGCAAGAATTCTTTGAGAAAGGCTTAATTGCAACACAATTAGGAGTGCCTTGATTCCAAAAAAGGAAGGAGTAGAATGTTTGAAAGACTTTTGTCCTATCAGTCTGCTAGGGGGTCCGTATAAGATTCTAGCAAAGGTTTTGGCTTCTAGATTCAGGAAAGTGTTGTGCAATGTTATTTCAGAATTTCAAGGGGCCTTTGTGGATGGAAGAAAAATTGTAGATTGCTTTCTCTTGACCAATGAATGCGTCGACTCATGCCATTGGGGGGGGGGGGGGGGGGGGGGGGGGGGGGGGGGGTAGATAGATTAGGATGTGACCCAAAATGGCGATTTGGTATTCGGACTTGTGTCAGTTTGGCAAAATTCTCCATATTGGTAAATGGTTTGCCAAAAGGTTTTTTTTTTTTTAAAAAAAACTTTTTTGTAGCTTCACGTATATTGCGGCAAGGCGGTCCTTTATCCCCTTTTCTCTTCATCAGAATTATGAAGGCCCTCTGTAAAATGTTAGATAAGGGGGTACAGGTGAAATTGATTAAAGGCTTTGGGGTGGATAATACGAATTTTCAGATTTCTCACACATAGTATGCAGATGATACACTCTTATTGTGTAAGGCGGATGACTTTTTTTTGTAGAAAATCTACGTTCCATCATGGTAAGCTTTGAGGTGGTTTCCGATTTGTAAGTCAATATTTCCAAAAGTGAGATCTTAGGGGTAGGCATTTCCAAAGAGAGGGTGTGGGCGTTTGCAGAGGTGTTTGGGTGCAGGGAAGCTTCTTTTCCAACAACGTACTTGGGGCCTCCGTTATGTATAGGGAGACTGGCGAAGCACATGTGGGATGGACTTATCAAAAGGTGTTAAAGAAAGATCTAAAAATGGCAGTTGAGGTACTTATCTATGGGTGAGAGGATGGTAATGGTTAAATCATCTATGTCGAATCTTTTGGTATATTTTGTCTCTTTTCAAGTGCCCAAAATCCATTCTGAAGGCTCTTGAGAGACGAAGATGGGATTTTTTATGGGAAGTTTTGGGGGAGAAGCACAAGTTCCATTTAATGATATGGGATGGAGTTTGTAAACCAATGGTTCAAGGAGGAGCAGGGATCTTAAAGTTGGAAGAGATGAATCTAGTTCTATTAGGGAAATGTGTATGGAGGTTTGTGTCGGAGGGAGGGGCTAGGTGGAGGGAGGTAATAGCGAAAAAAATATGGGGTAGAGGAAGGGGGTGGTGGATGAAGGCTTCATCCCCATATTGATGTTCTTACTTGTGGAAATCGGTGGCGTCCTTGAATGAGAGAGTGTGGATGAGAGAATAGGCTTTCATTTGAGGGATGGTAAGTGAATTAGATTTTGGGATGATAGGTGGGTGGGAGAGGTTAGGTTGAGTGAGAGATTTCCATCTTTAGCAAGGCTAGCTAGGGAGGAAGTCACATGGATGCCTATTTTTAGAAGGAATCTTTCAGATGGGGAATTTGAAGATTTGATGCTTTTGCTTGAGTGGTTATCAAAGATTTCTCCTATTTCATCAGAAGTGGATTCCTTGAATGGCTCAAGTCCAAGACATGATCTTTCTAATAGACTCCTGAGTGCGTTGGTCAAAAATTCTGAGGTGGCTGCAACGGCTTTCCTATGGCACTACAATGCTCCGTTGAAGGTGGCGGCTTTCGGTTGGCTAGTAGGAAGGAACAAAGTGCTAACGATAGACAATCTTTGTAAGCGGAACATGTGTCTCCCAAATGTTTGCGTGATGTGCTTCAAAGATGCGGAATCGATGGATCACTTATTCATTCACTGTGTATTTGCTAGGGACATGTGGGGTCTTCTTCTTCAATTCTTCGGGGTTCTATGGGTGTTCCCGAAGACAATGGAGGAATTTACCATTGCATGGCACAGTGGGAGTATAGGGAAATAAAGGAAAAGGGTGTGGCGATTAACTTTTCTAGTGACCCTTTGGGCTTTATGGTGGGAAAGAAATCAGTGCTGCTGCAACAACAAAATGAGTGGGCCGGTGCAAGTTTTCAATAGGGCAATTCTTAATTTGAAGGATTGGGTCAAAGCTTAGATTTTTCCATCTTTTCTTCTTGCGTTGAGGGGCTTTTGCTGGGGGGGTTGTATATCTATATGCTTTGGCTTCAGCCTTTTTATAATATATCATCATTGTTCAAAAAAAAAAAAATAGTGATCAGATTCTCCAATGGCTGTTTAAAGTTGTTATCATTCCATGCTTTTATTTAATTGATTTCATTATCCAAAGCTCACCATTTTTCCGTTCTTCAGGTGGAACGTTTGCCCTTTATTCGTTACTCTGTCGACATGCGAAAATAAAAACTATCCCCAACCAACACCGGACGGATGAAGAGCTAACAACATACAGTCGTCGCACATTTGATGAGAAGTCGGTTGCGGCGAAAACCAAGAGATGGTTGGAGGCATATCTACATCGGAAGAATGCACTTCTCATTCTTGTCCTTGTTGGCACTTGCATGGTGATCGGGGACGGGATTCTTACTCCAGCCATATCAGGTCCAGTGTCCTTCTTGCTTTACATTTTCCTGTAGTTTCTTTTTAACATCGGGAATACCAAGTTCGCGTTCTAGTCCAACACCCGCCATGTGTCCTTGCTATGGTAGGAATCACATTTCTTTCACTTAGTTTCTCTTTCATTGTTTGTGTTTGTTCATTTTGTGTGGAGTTATATGTTACTCAAGCTGCGTATGACGTTGGATAATCTGGCACTCAGAAATTGTACATGTGGCATGTATTAACTCAAATAAACCAACTAGATTGTGCATCCCACTTTCTCCAATTCTCAAATCCAAGATCAGATTGGTTAAACAATCCTAACCTCTGATTCATGGACACTTTTTCGTGGAAATAGGAATGTTGGATGTTTTTCATTTTTAACTGTCCAATAAATGTCTACCATCCAATAGTCAGATAATCAAATAAGCTTAACTTTTTGTTCACATACATCTACATTGGTTATCATAATCTGGATGGTTTAATTTGATTAATTGTATGCCATGCATGCGATTTCTAAGTTCATGTGTATCATCCATCACACTCTGCCAGAGTATCAAAGTTTTTTGCTTTTGTGTGACTTTTATTTTATTTTTCTCATCTGTTTTATATTAATGACATTTCTTAGAACTATTTGTCAGAGCTTTGGCCATTGCTGTTATTGTTTGTGGCGTCTTCAATCTTCATTTAACTAAGTTCTGTATTCTACCTTTGCACCCTCAGCTGTGCTGACTTGGCATTTTTTTCTTGGCAGTTCTGTCAGCTGCTGGTGGGATCAAGGTGGACCACCCCCGGATGAGTAATGGTATGTCCTTTCCCTGATATTATAGATTCTAGTTTACATTATATGTGCATGTGAACGCATGCGTGTTTGTATGCATGCATGTATTTCAGTATATATGTACACTGACACAGATTCAAAGGGAAAATCCCATGTATTCCTTTCAAGCCCATCTTTTCTACTTATCTAAAAGTGCGAAGTATCTAAACTACAAAAGGTTTTTCAATCCTCTTCAGTCTTCATGTCGCTGACCACTTGTAGGAACATCAACCGAAATACTATTCTGCTTGACAGTAACTGGGTCTATCATTGTAGCCTTGTCTTGTTCTAGCTTTTTGGGGTTGGCTTTACAAATCTTATTGCACTGATGATTCATAAGTCTAAAAGGATTAGCCTTGGTAGGTGAAGAAGTCTTCATATCTGTTGGGCGTCTTTGCCTGGTCATAAAGAGATATGCCGGGGTTGGATCCCGCGCTCGTGGAGCATCATCTGGTTTTGGCTGAAGGGGTCAAACCAGTCAAGCCAAAGCTGAGAAGATTAAGGTCATCTTAGGTCTTCTCCACATCCTCTTTTCAGACTTCTTCTGTAAGCAGAGTTCCCGCCCTCACCGGGTATGTCTCTGTTTTTCATTGCAAACAGGTGGGTACCCATCTCAACCTGTTCCTCATCATCCATTGCTTGTTGGTGCAATTCTTAGGCTGCTTGATATGACCTCATTTTTATTTGATCCTTATTAGTTTTCCCACACATCGATTGTGAAATCCTCACCTGTGCAGCTCATCCACTTCTCATGTTTCTTCCTAAAGTATCCTATGCAGATACTATGGATCCACACTATTACAGGTTTTACACTCAAATTGAAGTACCAAAAGCAATATGATGCCGATATGCTGTCTATTTTGAAGTATCTGAGTTTGATAGCTCCTAGTTGCTCAACACCTATCTATATACCATATCCAGTCAAATAGCTGGTTCCTCTTAGCACCTTTCCTTTGTATTTAAAAAAATTCCATCACTATCCACATGCATGAGATCACTTTGTGGCAAAAGGTAGCCCTTGGTGGCAAGGTCTAGTTCATCAGGATGTAAGAGACAAGTTAGGTAGTGAGGTATCCTGTAGACACCCCACGTTGCTGAAGGAAATAGCATATGACAACATGAGAAGAAGATTTAGGGGATAATGCCTAGCTTTCTCATTAAGTCACATGACCGCTAGAAACCTAGGATCCCCTGATGCCTATATTATAGTTGCATGAAGTGTGAAGTGAAGAGGTAACAGATCGGGTTCAGGTGCCGAAGTCCGTCTGTTTCAAAATATTATTGACTATGAAAGGCTCAGAAGCAGGCAAGTCTGAAGCGTGATTCGAAGTGGAAGAGACACCTAGTTAAGAGGATCCTACAACTGAGGCGTGTATATAATGGCCAAGTCATGATGTTATTTATTATGAAGCCGTCACTTTTTTTTTTTGTCATAAAAATACTGCAGATGGAATTATTAAAAAATTGTATGATACGGATTTTCTAAAGCAAATAGTTCTGTTGAATTTTGCATGATGTAAAGAAAAAAGCCCATTACTTAGTTTGACAAAACTGAACTTAGGGCACATTGCAACCATGGCCGTGGATTGTCCCTGCATTCCTTTGCTTTGCCTGTCAAAAATGCAATTAAAGCAGTGCCTTCCCAAACATGATATAGTCGCAAATATACCCATTTAGTTCTTTGGAAAGTCTATTATGTGAAAAGATTTCCTTTGTTCTGGGCATTAGTGACTTTGATCCCATAAATGTGGAACACAAGGCTGGTATCGTTCATCTAGTTGACCCAAGGTGTATGCACCATAGCCTAAAATGTAAAATCACGGCGATTAATGATCCTGACCATTGTTTGGAGACTGCAAATGGATAGTCAAAAGAGAAAAATGACCAACCATCTACAATTTTTGGAAGACATCCAGTCCGATGGTTAGGATCCTCAAAGGGAGAGACTTTATAATGCATGGGCATTTTCACACTGGGCTCGAGTGGGGTCGCCTGTGGGATGCAGGGACACACTCGGGGTGGGTGACCTATGTGATTTGGGGCCCAAAGGGGAGGTCTCGTGTTCGAGACTCCTCACCAAGGGTGATTAATGCGCATTTCACATCGGGCTCGAGTGGGGTAGCCCGTGGGATGCGGGGACACACTCGGGGTGGGCGGCCCATGTGATTTGGGGTTCACGAAGGGGGTTCGGCTGAGGTCCTAAACCCACGAGATGTGAGGCCTGGGCTATGAGATAAATTGATTAATTCGCCATACTTTAACAGTTCGAGCTTTTAGAGCAAGTGGTTAATTATCCTGCATCAAATGCGGGGACACACTTGGGGTGGGCGGCCCATGTGATTTGGGGCCCACGAAGGGGGTTTGGCTAAGGTCCTAAACCCATGAGATGTGGGGCCTGGGCTATGAGATAAAGGGATTAATTCGCCATACTCTAACAGTTCGAGCTTTTAGAGCAAGTGGTTAATTGTCCTGCATTAAATTGGTATCAGAGCGGGATGTCTTGTGTTCGAGACTCCTCACCAGGGGCGATTAATGCGCATTTCACACCGGGCTCGAGTGGAGTAGCCCGTGGGATGCAAGGATACACTCAGGGTGGGCGGCCCATGTGATTTGGGGTCCATGAAGGGGGTTCGGCCGAGGTCCTAAACCCATGAGATGTGGGGCCTGGGCGATGAGATAAAGGGATTAATTCGCCATACTCTAACAGTTCGAGCTTTTAGAGCAAGTGGTTAATTGTCCTGCATCACTTTAGAAGGCCAATAGTTGGATGGTTAGGACTTGGGATAGAAGATCGACATGATTCTTTAAAGCCATGGGCAATCCAAGCTAGGGCCATATGATGGAGGCCCAGATCAGCGTTCTAATTGTCATATTTCCTATGCAGGTGACTTGCATCGTAATATGATGCAAATGAGTTGCACTTTGTCATTTCCCTATTGGGCTTAGATCTTTCTATACAAACAACAGCATAGCGATGGCATATACTAGTGTATATATTCTCTAGGCATTCGAGAAAGCATATGCTATATTCTGACTAGAGTTGGTTTTGCTCAACCTAACCTCACTACATTTTGGTTTTTCTCGAGGGAAATTGCTTTTATGTCATATCTTTAAATTTACGAAACTTATTTCCTGGTCAGGGGTGTACTAAAATTATTCATGTTATTCAGAGCTTTGCTAAGTGCACACTTGTGTGCAGTAAAGCTCATGTACACGCCACACGTGCCAACATGGCACATAGGTGCAAGATCCTATCTATCCATCAGGTTGGTCTGATGTTTTCTCAATAATAAATCTGGTCCACTAAGCATGTGGATCCCAATATTGGAAATAGGTGGATGGGTTACAAAACTTTAGCCAAGTTTTTCAGAGCCATATGTTTATTTTGCAAATTGTGGCCCCCTGATGAGTGGATCAACCTAATTCTTGGGCTAGGTCATCAATATAGTGGTTCCTTTCTGATGGATGGATTGGCTTTTGGACCTATCTTGACAGGCTGGCACATGTGTGGTGTGTACATAAGCTTCTTGCACACGCATGTGCACTTAGCAAAGCTCAATTAGCTTTAGAAAACTCGAACTTGTGCAGTCACCTTGGTTTACCTGCATTTGAAGTTATTAAACCTGCATATGACTAATTGCTGTTCCATTCTCAATGTCCCAGATGTAGTTGTCATCGTTGCCTTAGTCATCTTAGTTGGTTTATTTAGCATGCAACACTACGGTACGGACAGAGTTGGATGGCTTTTTGCACCCATAGTGCTCCTTTGGTTTCTCTTAATTGGAAGTATTGGAGCTCTCAATATATGGAAATATGATAGTTCTGTTCTGAAAGCTTTCTCTCCAGTTTATATATACCGTTACTTGAGACGAGGAGGGAGAGATCGATGGGCATCCCTCGGCGGTATTATGCTTAGTATCACAGGTACGCTCATTTAGGATTTCATTCATTTTCCTTACAACCATATCTGTGAATCATTATGTTCACTTACAGTCAAACAATGTCATTGCAGGCACAGAAGCACTCTTCGCGGACTTGTCCCATTTTCCCGTATTGGCAGTTCAGGTAAGTTGAAAGTCATCCATTCAAATGCGAATCGTAAGTTCCATGTATAAGAACATTTTTTAGTGTTTGGATCTGCTCAGTCTGTACATCAATAGGGCCCTCAGATTTGGTGATCTAGACTGTTGATTTGTTGGGCCCCATTTATTTATTTTTGGTAGGTAAACTGGGCTGAAACACGAGACTTAAGTGTTGATACATACTTTTTCTACCATTGAGCTACTTGATGGGGATGTTGAAAAAAAACTTCTAGATAGGAAGATCCTAACCGTCCAAGAACATGTGTTTCTTTTTCTTTACTGCCTATGTGTAGAGAGGCAATTGAAGGATTTAATTATGCCTTCAAGTCATGGAGGTTTTTGAGCATGTGGTTATGAATATCGGTATTGGGGTGTGTATTGGCTCAACCCCCCCCCCCCAAAAAAAAAAAAAAAAGGAAGAAGAAGAAGAAAAAATGATAAGATAAATGCATTGATTAACGGTTTTGGCCCTTATTGGACCGCATCCATTGAAATTTTATTTTAAGCCAAAGAAGGGAAAAATAGCAGAAAATGGGAAAAATGAGATATTTAAGAATCTATCTTTTCTTTCTTTGTTTTTTTTTTTTGTTTTTTTTTTTTAAATTTTATTTATTTATAAATGTATTTTTGAAATGCATATAATTGTCTATAAGGCCATTCTTTGATAAGAATGTTGTCTATCAGCTTGATAGGTTGAAAGTCAACCAAATGGGTCCTAATTGACTGCAAATCAAGTGTGATTTGGTGAATTAGGGTGCATAACATCGAAATACAGCAAAGAGAAGATGAAAACATGGAAAAAAAAAAAAAAAAAAAACAGAAGAAGTGATGGTTTTACCCTTTCTTTTTCCGATTTTTCTCATAATGGTCCACTCTGCTTCAAGTCATTGAATCCCGCTCAAATCCTTTTGTTCTGATCCCCAAAGTAGGTCTAGATATCATCAAAAATGACTTTCTTGGCTTCCTCCATGGTGACATGAAAATTAGAAGGAAAATGAAAGAAATTTTGAAAAAGAAAAAAATAATAAATTCAAGTTTGGGCGTTTATGGCCATATCAGCTATATCGGGCTTGTGTTGGTGCTGACGCATCTTCTATCGGCCATACGGCTTGATATGGGCCGCTATGGCCAATGTTTTTTGGTTGGGCAGATTCGTTCAGGTGTCACATATTGTATCTAGTCAACATGGATCCAGTATGGCCAGATCTGCTGATATCGTATAGACATTCAAATCTATGTTTTTAAGGCATACCAAATCCATTGTAGGAGCATCAGATTGATGGACCGGATTATCAAACCATGGGCCGCACCTGTATGGACTTGTGCATGGGAAACTTTTCACATTGTAATGCATTGGGGCACTACAGCTCCTTTCTAAACATTAATTACTGCTATAATGAAGTCTCTCTTCTACACTGATATATAAGAGGACGTCTCTCTCTAGTTCTCAAAATTTCTGTCTTCTCATGCAGATAGCTTTCACTGTAGTAGTGTTCCCTTGCTTGCTTTTGGCATATTCAGGACAGGCTGCTTACCTTATGAAGAACACGGACCATGTGTCAGATGCTTTCTACCGCTCCATTCCAGGTGAGTGTCTATTCTTCTCATATTGTTTCCTAGAGGAATTATAGGAACCTCAACCGAGGCTATGCACAACATACTTGATTTTTCAGTTTGTGCAACTGGGGCCATGGTTCAATGGTCCACACCATTTATTGGATGGGAACCCAATGGATGGACCACACACCAAGAGATTTCCCAATTACAAGATCCTTGCCACCAGTCTTTGGCCCTTTCTTAGACTTCATCCCTTGTCTATTTCAGGCCACAAATGGAAAGGGCCTTTCTTCAGTCATACCGGTGTGAGTTTTGGGCATGGTCCAGCCAATACGGGTTCCAACAGATCAATGGTTTGGTAACTTAACCATGGCCTAGACTTGCACAAACTGGAAATCTGACTACACTGCATATCCTTTACTAGAATTCCTATAATCGTCTGTTTCTCATACAGAAGTTGTTATTTCCTCTTATGAGTGTTGTCAACACCCCCTTCTGTGTAGATGGAATATACTGGCCAATGTTTATCATTGCAACAGCAGCTGCTTGTGTTGCTAGTCAGGCCACCATATCTGCGACGTTTTCAATAATCAAGCAGGCTCTTGCACTCGGTTGTTTTCCACGGGTCAAGGTCGTTCATACATCGAAGAAGTTCCTCGGTCAGATATACATACCGGATATCAATTGGGTTCTTATGATTCTTTGCATTATTGTTACTGCTGGATTCAGAAATACCAGTCAGATCGGGAATGCTTATGGTGAGTTTATCCATGACATATTTCATTCAATTCCTTTGCTCTATACTCTGCTCATAGTTCTAAAGCATGGTGGTTTGACTTGAAACTCAGTTGAGTCAACTCAACTTGATGGGATTGCGAGCCGAGTCTCTTGGAGACTCGCTGGAGAGCTTGACTCGATTGGGACTTGATAAGACTCGTTGAGTCTACTCGAAAACTTGGTTGACTTGATTTGTCTCTGTGTTGTTTGACTAACTGACTCGCAAAGTCAACTTATAAATGTTTTGCTTTCAAGATAATTCAAACAGTAACCTTTGCTCTAGAAAGACAGTGCTGCTACCACCACACCATTGACATCAGCTTTGCTTTCTGAATATTTTACCATAGCAACTTCCAAGAAATTTAAGATTTTCTCACCTATCTACATACTTTAAATTTGATTGTTAAAATATTGAGTCGAGTTGAGTAAAGACTCAGTCGAGTCTTTGAGTTGACCCCACCGGGCTTGACATCGAGTCCAATCAAGTTTTTGAACTATGCTTCTGCTTTGTTTTCTCCAAATTCTGCAACTAGTTATGATTTGGCTAAAAACTATTGTCATAGATATGTATGCCCACTTACCATGTTCGCATGATATTAAGCACATACCTTTTTTGTGGAAATGTACTCCCTTTCACTAACTGAATGGATTTTCTTGTTTTCACCTTTTTTTTTTTTATTAATTTTTTTTTTCTTTCAAAAAAAATCTTCATTGCAACTTTTATCTATGTATGGGCCATAATGATCAGGAAAGTGGTGGAGAAAAAAATAATAATAAAATCTTGCCATGCTGTTTTGCTTTTCTATAGCCATGGAAGGTTAGCTCCTTGTGGAATCTGCAAAGCTAGTTCACCTATTTGAATCTCCAAATCAAGTTGACTGGATTGTAATATCCAACTTCTAAGCTCACCATATCTTTGACTTTGGCTGCGGAAATGAATCGGATTTTGAACATTCAGTTTACTTAAGAGAAATGACAGAAAACTAAAGATGTTTCCTGGTACTCATAATTGGGATGTACGGGTACCCTTGAATCGCTGTCATATTTTCTCAAGACCCAACTAAAAACATTGTAATTGCTAGTCGATCCAAACCCTTAATATGGGCGCTGAGGAACGAAATTATGAAGGGATTTTTGCAAATAACTACCTAAATAATAGGGTTTGTGTAGATCACATAAAAAATGATACATTGCAAATAACTGTTTTTTTTTTTTTTTTGGGTAATAGTACATACCCATTGTCGGTTAGTTTTTTCTTAAGGCTATTACCCTTCTTCTTCTTTTTATTTTTATTTTATTTATTTATTTATTTATTTGGCATTTTTTTGAAAGAAAAAAAGAAAGAAAGACAAAACCATCTCTATTCTACAAACTCATTAATGCAGGGGCATTTTCATACGGGGCTCGAGTGGAGTCGCCTGTGGGATGCAGGGGCACACTCGGGGTGGGTGACCCATGTGATTTGGGGCCCACGGGGGAGGTCTCGTGTTCGAGACTCCTCACCAGGGGTGATTAATGCTCATTTCACTGTTCGGCCGTGGTCCTAAACCCATGAGATGTGGGGCCTGGGCTATGAGATAAATGGATTAATTCGCCATACTCTAACAGTTCGAGCTTTTAGAGCAAGTGGTTAATTGTCCTGCATCACTCATTCTCTCTCTGCAACTAAAAAAAAAAATTTAAAATTAAAATTACTTCGTGGTATGTTCCATTCGGAGGAGAATTAAAGGGTCTATGTTCTTCCCATGGAAGGAGAATTTTATGGTATGTTCCATATGGGCATTTTCATCATCTTCTAATGGTTGCCAACGGAAGTTATGAAAAGCTAGTGGAATGTTGGTATTTGCAATAACGGCGAATTAACAATATGGTTATTTTGCAAATCATATATTTTTATGTGGATATTTGCAAATACCCCATTATTGATGTGGGAATCTGCAAAAACCCAATTACAAATTGGTTTTCCACTTTGTTAATCTACTTGTTGAATTGCAATTCAATAGAACATCCAAACTCACCCTTTAGGTTGTAATGGATCTCCATTGAGTAGTTTCGCTATTTGGTCATAGGTTTGCTCATTCTTCCATAAACCAAGGGACCACCTCTAAACTTGGTGGTTGAACCATTGCTAGTGTTGTATTCCTGAGTAGGAATGAAAAAGGTGGAGAGCTTATTTGCATGATCCTTTGAAACAGGTGCTGCTCCGCATTGAATCGCGCTTTGGACGACTCCTTGCATTTCCTAACTGTTTTAATTATGAAAATTTTGAAATAGATGGTTCCCCCTTCTCGCCCCGAATCTGTTGCCGCTTCTATTCATGCTTCGTGCAACTTTAGTGGAGAGCCCTGATGGGTGTTTGAAGGGGTTTTGTGAAGGTCCATTTGCACAATTTACCAAAGGAGTTTTGAAGGTGTGAGAATGCTCTGCGGGTTATACGCTTCAGTCAACCTTGGAGCACCTTGTACTTACCTGAGGTAGTTGATCCACTCTCTTTATGCACCCTAGATCTTTAGGAGCCTGTTGCTTCTACCTTCTTTGTCATCCATATTTGGCCTACCCTTGAGGTCAAGGATCACCATTCACCACAATCGGCCTTAGCGACTCGCTATTGCTGCCACCTCTTTGAATCCTATTTAAGGATGGTGCCTTCAGCCTTTCTGTATCAAGATGATTCTCTGGAGATTCATGATGATAAACTAAGGTGGTTAGCCTAAGAGCCTTGTCACCCTAAAGCATGTGAGCTGCTAAAGCATATAGCTTTTAAGACAGCATGTCAGCTTTTGAGAAAAGCATGTCAACCTCCAAAAAGCTTTCATTGTGGGATGTTTAAAGGCAGTTAGAGAGAGGGAAAAAAACCTTCGGAAGAGGAAAAAAACTCTAACTAGGGCCGGACGCCCAAACCCTTCTTATTTATATTAAGTGATGTCCTAAATTGCATACAATACCTTTGGAACAAAGGGCAAAAGATGAAAAAAAGAAGAGAGAGAGACGACCCACGGTCTAGAGAAAGGGCCCACGGCCCTTGAAGACGCCCCATATTTTCCTATAGGTCAAGGGAAGCATAATTCACAAATTTATGGTTCTTCCTATTCCTGTTCTTGAGCATTTTGACCTTAGATATTTCTGGACCGTAGGCCTTTTCTCTCTAGACCATGGGCCGTCTCTTATTCTCCTCTTATTTCTCTTATTATTTTTTCTTTCTTTTGTTTTTCCTCTTGTTGCTCTTGGTTCCAAGGGCATTTTACGTAATTTGGAACATCATTTAATATAAATAGGAAGGAGGGCTAGACATCTAGCCCTAGTTAGATTTTTTTTCCCCTCTCCCAAAGGTTTTTTTCTTGCCCTCTTTGACATAGTATCAGATAGAGGGCCCACGGTCCAGAAATATCTACAAAAGCGTTTTATGAAGGTACACTGGTGCTCATCACCGTGGACTCTTAGCAAGTTTCTAAGATCAAGTTGCTGCTCCAAGGGCTACCAATGCTGGGAACTCTAGGCCCATTTTACTTGATGACGTCAATTCCCTTTCTTTGGGATCTGGGTATCAAGGCATTTTGGAGACCAAACCTTCTACTTTTGTTGAATTCCCCATCCTATACCTCTGGGCGTCTCTCGAGGATGAGAGCTTCATTATGACTTTCCTTAGTGACCCCCTATCACACCCACTCCAAAGACCCTCCAGATCCCGCCTAGGATCCCATTTCAGCCTTTGTACTTGATGATTGCAGATTCATGATGAGAAAGTAAGGCGGTGACTTGAGAAGCCTTGTCATTCAAGAGAATGTGAGTGGTTAGAGCATACCTGGAAGAACTCATCACCTTTTTAGAAGCTTTGTTTATTAGGCATTTCCTGTTCATAGCCTGATAGGGCAATAACAGCTTAGTGAGTATAAGAAACCTTGCCTCTGAGTGGATCAGTTGTCATGAAGCTATAACCTTTTTTCAATAGGGGGATGGCTTCATCATGAGCATGCGATATGGTGACTTTGGAGTTATTATGGTCAGGTCATCAAAGTTCGAGTCGATGCATCAAGTATGGTCCATGAAAAGTTTTAAATATTGGACAATACCGAGTTTGAGTCGTCCTTTAATGAGCTTAGTTTTGTCCTGATTCAGTTTGTTACAGAAAATTTCGGCCCACTGTAGGCTTTGACTTGTTTGGTTTGTCTGAGAGAATGATAGTCTGAAACCAGGATTTAAAGCATGGTCCATGGTTACCTGGCCTCCCCTTCCAGGGAGATAAAAGCGCTGTCAACTTGAGCCAGTGATCAGGAGAACCTGGGGGTCGTTTGGATGCATGGATATGGTTGTCCATGTCCATATATCTCTAAATCCCATTCACGGACTTCAGTGTATGTTGGTATGTCGTGTTTGTATGTATATAAGGGTGAGATGTTGTGCTTGCATGCATGGATAAGGGTGTCCATGGATGATGCCTGCTGCCTGCTGCCTGCTGCCTGTAGTTTTTGTGATGAGAAATCCAACTTTTACTGCAGAGATGCATATTGAAGAGGTTAGCTACAACACGTGCATGTGTGAGAGACCTGGGCGGGCCCTATAATATGGGTCCTAAAATGTGAAACATGCTGTCCTGGAATCAGGCTGTGTACTGTTGGGTTGCATTTGGTGGAGTACAGTTATTGTAGGGATGTGACGTGAGAGCATTTTGTGTGGAAGCCTTTGTCCATGGACAATTGCATTATAGCCTCCCAGGTGGTCACCGTAAGTGATAGCTGCATCCTAGTCTGGGAAGTTCTCTTGGACATGGACATCCATGTTTTGAGTAGAGCTTACCACGCGTCCAAACAGCCACTAAGTCAGATCAGTTATCACTGAGCTTGGAGCTTTCTCTCATTCACCATTTTAAGCTCTGAATGGTTCAATCAAGCCCCGATTTGTGACAGTCAAGTGCTCCCCTCCTCCATTTTATTTGTATTGCTAGGAGTCCTAGTCGAGTCTGCCCTTACAACATTTGTTCACTATCTCACCTTCGTATCTGGTCAGCCTTATTCCTTCTTCTTCCTCGGGCATGAAGGTTGATTGTTTGTGCTCCTTTGGCTCTGATCATCATCAATGAGAGAATCCTTACCCCATAAAGCCCTACGCATGGATGAGGAAGTAATGGCAGCCCCTTTGTATGGAACTTGTCCTTTGACGAAGGTCTTTCTATATGTTATGGAACTTGGTAAAGAAAGGTTATGACCTAGCTGCTAAAAAGCCTCCACATTATATACTGATGATGGGATTGCTCCTGTTTGACAAAAATGGTTATGGCCTTCTGCCTGCTAGTGCTACCAGAGAAGAGGATCAACTCCTGAAGGTAAAACGAGTCTAGGGTCCTTGAGGCTGACTGGAGACCCTCACGGAATCTTGGGGCGATCTCAACCCTTGAAAACTTCTTTTGAAAATTGTGGCAGTGGTTAGGGTTCACAGTTGTTGCTGCATGTGGACCTTCACAAAACACCTTCAAATGGAGTGAAATGGCCTCTTTAGGCCAGAAGAAATTGAAGAAATTTCGCCACCTCATCGAAACCTCGGATCTTGTACATGTTTGCCTTAATGGCACTTGGGCTCGCATGTGTATGGACAGGGCTCCATGTACATGTGGACTCGGCAAAACTGAAGACCATAGATATGAATTTTTAGTGAACCATGATTCGTACAGCTGGCCCCCAATACTCAGGACGTAGCTATTTCGATGATGATGATGATGATGATGATGATGATATTTGTTAAGAGTGGGCCCCGGTCTTCAAGATTGAAAACCCATGCACACTACAAAGATGTGGCCACCCATCTGAGTATCATGTCTTTTTCTACTCTGGTTGAATGCACATCTAATGCATATCTTTTTAATTATTTATATGTTAGCAAACCCTGAAATTAAATGTAGAGAACCCCAAAAAGAAGAACAGCAATAACTAAGAGGCTGAGTTGCCTGTTTGTGACTAACAGGGAACTTCCTGTTATGCATTGAGTTTGTGCTTGTGGGGCCCAGGTTGTTTTATTGAATCCATTCATTTGATGCTCCCCATCAGTTGGTCAGCTCTAATGTTTTCATTGTCAGCATGAAAATGCATGGTTAAGAAGAAATGGACCAGCTATCAATGGAGGAAAGGCCAAAGATTCAATGGCTAGGATCTTCCAATTTCGGAGATTTTTTGGGCATGGTCAGCCCCTGATGGGGGCCATCAGATCAAAATGGATTTAGATAAACTTTTATTACGAATGTGCAATAACGAAATTACTTTGCAGTTTGCATTGTTTCTTCATTTTTGTTTTGGAGTTCTGTTGAGTATACTTCCAGCTAATCAGCGGACACTGACAGCCATGCTTCAGGTGGGCCACTGAATGTGGGTTGTGCAGATGATCATCAGCATCTTCTGAAATTGTCCCTGTTATCGTATGTGTTTGGTACAATGGATTAGTTTACCAGACTAATTTTTTTGTCAGGTCATCTACATAGCTGGGTGGTCTACCTGATATAGGGCTTGATGTTTCTATACACATGATAGGCTGTCCTGTTTAAGCTTCTCTCCAAAAGCCAAAAGCATTTAATAATCTGTCCCTTGTGAAACAGGAACGGCGGTTGTGATAGTTATGCTGGTAACGACGTTCCTGATGATCCTAATCATGTTGATGGTCTGGCGGAGCCACTGGATTCTGGTCGTGATCTTCACTGCCCTATCGCTGGCGGTTGAGCTTACCTACCTCTCGGCTGTGCTATTCAAGCTGGACCAAGGTGGGTGGGTCCCGCTTGTGATCGCTGCATGCTTCCTCGTCATCATGTATGTCTGGCACTACGGGACAGTGAAGCGGTACGAGTTTGAGATGCACAGCAAGGTATCGATGGCGTGGATCCTCGGCCTCGGCCCAAGCCTAGGCCTAGTCCGTGTTCCCGGGATTGGTCTTGTGTACACCGAACTGGCTAGTGGGGTCCCTCATATATTCTCCCACTTCATCACCAACCTTCCTGCCATCCATTCCGTTGTCATGTTCGTCTGTGTGAAATACCTCCCGGTCTACACCGTCCCGATTGAGGAACGGTTCCTCGTGAAACGGATCGGGCCCAAGAGCTTCCACATGTTCCGCTGTGTTGCGAGGTATGGATACAAGGACCTCCACAAGAAGGACGACAACTTTGAGAAGATGCTCTTCGACAACCTCTTCGTGTTTGTCCGGCTTGAGTCGATGATGGAGGGCTGCTCTGACTCGGATGAGTATAGCCTCTACGGGCAGCAGACCGAGAAATCGGTCGACTTCCTACTGCCCGAGAGCAGCAACACGGCCTCGTCATCCAATATCGAGATGACCCAATCGTCGCAGGACTCGATCGTGCCGGTCAAGTCACCGTTGCGGGCCAACAGCCTGCTGAGGTCGTCGGGGCAGACGAGCAGCCAGACGGAGGTGGATGAGTTGGAGTACTTGAACAGCTGTAGAGATGCTGGGGTCGTACATATTCTCGGGAATACGGTGATCAGGGCAAGACGGGATTCGGGTTTGATTAAGAAGATCGCCGTCGATTATATATATGCATTTCTTAGGAGGATTTGCAGAGAAAACAGTGTTATTTTCAATGTTCCCCATGAAAGTTTGTTGAACGTGGGGCAGATTTTCTATGTATAGATTTCCTTAGATCAATGGTATCCTCATCTTTAATTTTTTCATGTTTGCTGTGAATGTGTTTGCTTTGTTTGAGTTCATAGATTTAAAACTCAGTGAGTTGACTCAAAAGGATTTCAAGCTGTCTCAAGGAAACTATCTGAGTGGCGTGACTCGGTCGGGTCTTGACAAGGTTTGTTGAGTTGGATCAGAAATTCGGCAAACTCGATGTGACTCAGCACAACTTGACTGAGTCACTGCATTGTCAGTCAGGTTTTGTTTCGAAAAACATCGCCTTATATATGTGGTTTGAGTATTTTTATTATTTTATCACTTTCCAACAATTTTAAGTACATTAAATAATAAAAATTCAATTATTAAAGTATAAAAGTCGAGTCATTTGAGTCTTTGAGTTGACCCGACATGGCTAGACATTGAGCTGAGTCGGGTTTTTGAGTTTTTGGACTATGGTTGTGTTTACTCTAGCAGTGATATAGCTGTGGTTTCAAGACTGACATGAACCAACCGTCTAGTTCGGAGTTGAGTCATGACTCGGCTGTTGGGTAAGTCGATCACTATTTTCAGTTCTATCTCACAATGTCGAATAAGATTGGGTATAACTAAGTTTGAGTTGAACTCATCCGAGTCTTAAAACCTCAAATATAGCGGAGAAAAAAGTTTCGTAGGAAGGCTCTCTCCAAACCACATGATCCAGGCGGTTCATCGGAAAACTTGAAGATTCCCACTGATCGGGATCGGAATGTGCTAAAGCGAGTTAGAAACTGATTTTTTGAAATGTTGTTTTTTCAAATATTTATTTAAAGAAGAAATATAATTTGTAGATTAAGAGTTAAATATGTTCTCAAAGGAAACAAGTAAAAAAAATTGTAATCATTATTTTTCTTTATCAAATTCAACTATCATTTTTATATTTGTGTTTGAGTAAAACAAACAATAGTAACAAACTCATCATCGCAGTCAAGTATAAGTGATATCGTCAAAGAGTAATAAATCATTGCCCATATCCTATGAATGAATTCAAAAACTAAATAGGCCATAAGTTAATTTGTACCAATGATGAGATTGTCTGAATAGTGATGTTTTTTCTACATGAAGCATTTATGGTGGGATGATGAACGGCTTTGACCATAGTTCAAAGACTCAATGCGTTCTATCTGTTTGGGTTGACTTTGAAGATTAGGATGAGTGTTTGCTTGACTTGACTCAGTAAATTGTTATTTGGAAAAAAAAATAAAAATAAAAATAAATCTTTTCAAGTGACCCAGTATTAGTTGCATCACATTGACCTTGTCATCGAGTCAACTCAACGAGACACTTCTAGTCTCATCAGACTAAGTCATAACTCACCTGAGTTAACTTGGACTTGGCTGAGTCCGATCTGGTTCAGCACCATGAATTAGAATACAAATTGTTGGACGTGGACCCCATGTGGTGGGGCCCACAAGAACGCCCACATGTGTGATGAGTCAAATATAGCTTGCAAGTGTGTTAGGCTCTAAATATGATAAAGGCTCTATCCGTAGCAATTGGATAGCTAGCTGGTTGCCTTAATAAGGGGCAAGATTTCATTCCATTATTAACTAGGGCTTCTTACTGGAACACTTATATTTGGAGCCAGACATCTAAGAGATCGGTGTGAAAATTTTTCTTTACGACTCGTCTCTCTCGCGAGAAAAAGTTTGTCTAAGTATGAACACCTTTGTTCTTCCACTAACAAAAGTAGGTCATCCTTAGTTCGTGATTACGTGGGTCCTCCATCTTGGCCAGAGTTGCTAGAGGGTGAAACTTTTACTGTTCTCTTGTAGAACGAAATGGATTAGAGTTTTGTTCGGGTCATCACCGTGAGGTATGTGATATGTTGCCCGATTTTGATATCGCTTTCACTACATTGGTGATCAGTTGATATACAATGGGACGTCTTCCATTACGCAGAGATCACCCGAAAACTTCCCTGTGTATTAATAATATGGTTTTCTTATCCGATCCAAACACTCCAAATGTTAGATCGTCCATGCACTTGGTGTGAAATGATTCGTTTATGTTGTTTGTTATTTTTCATGGATTGGGTGACCCAATGTGTAGCCACGTTCTGACACCATGTTGACTTTCTTTGACAATCACTATGGTGATGGATTGGATTTTTTTTTTTTTTTTTTTGAATTAATGTTTAGTTTGATTGGGATATTTTTTGTGATAGGGGGCCATTGTAATGTGGAGCCATCACAATTATGTTTGCATAGGAACTGCGATGTGATCATGATTGTGACGGCTCTATCCGAGTGCTAGTCTCTTGTTTATTATGCTATGTAGATTTGTAATGCGACTGTGAATCGAATCGATATGTACAACCACATTATCATTATAATTTGTATATACCATATAGATTTGTAATGTGATTGTGAATCGACTAGATCTGTACAACTGCATGATCAAAGTGATTTGTATATACCATATAAATTTGTAATATGATCATGGAAACACCCTCTTTTAGGGCTAGTATAGTAAAAACCTAGCCCTTAGGGCCATTTGCACAAAATCTGGTGCTATAAATAAGGATTTTGGGGGCATTCCTTGCCCCATCCGATTTTTCCCGAGAGAGAGAGAGAGAGAGAGAGAGAGAGAGAGAGAGAGAGAGAGAGAGAGAGAGAGAGAGAGAGAGAGAGAGAGGAAAAGAGGGAGAGACTGGGGTGAGAGGATTTGTGCACCTCCACCCTCTCATCCCCTCTATATCCGCCTCGCTATAACCAGAGCCATCATCTGAGCTTTCCCGACAACGATTGGAGGTAAGTATTGAATCCCACTTGTAATATAGGATTTCAATAGTTGCTTATCCCTAATCTCACAAGCTTGTATGCTTGTTTAGGTTTTTCAACGATTTTCTCTAAAACCCTAACCCTAGGAGCACTATGAATCGAGTGAATCATCATAAGGTGCGGATCATTATTCCTAGGTTGCCATTTATCGGCCCTTGAGGGTCTCAGTTAATGATTTGTTGTTGTATATAGCTTGGTGTATGTTAACATGTTCACATTTCGATTTGATCACAACATGTGTTATTGCTTGTTTATGGATGCTCACATGTTTAATAAAATGCCTAAGTGATGTGTTGTTCTACTGTTGCCCACATGTTTGATAGAATGCCTAGATGAATGTGTGGTTTTATTAAATCTCACATGTTTGATGAAATGCTCAAGTGAGTGTGTTTTTTCTATTGTTGTTCACATGTTTGATGAAATGTCTAAGTAATAAATTTACTAGATTTAGGGTTATGCGAAATCTCACTTGATTGCTTAATGTATGCTTAGTTCGTATTGATATTTAGAGTTGTGTAAGTTGTTGGGTCAGTCAGCAAATTGCACGAACTAAGGGTGGTGCCAGTTAGGTCAGGCACCCTAACCTTGTTAATTTGATCGACCCGGGTTGAACATGGACGGTCGATAGTAGCTAGGCTATACAAACTGCTTGCACCCAATGCCAGTCAAGCCGGAGTTTCCAAAGCCGATCGAATTAACCTAAGAGTCGACTAACCGCATGTGTTTCACTATGTATAACAACGACAATTAGAATCTAGGATACCCTATTCCCAGCGAGTGAGTCTACTTATAACCATTAGCGGTACGATCCACCAGACTCATGGGCCAGACATGGTTGTATGGGACACTGTATCTGAGTTGTCTGCATTCGCTAGGGTGAGAAGCCTCCCTATAGTGACCAATGAATAATTAAGAAGGGTATGAGCCTATTAAATCAAATTGGAATGATGCCGCGACTGCCCCATAATTACGTTTGGGTGATAACTATTACATCAATTGTGGGCGTCCTCCACATGTCAATGAGGTGCCTAACCTTGTGCATCCGGACTGTGTCATCTCAGTCCTTTGTGATCGGTCAGGGCAGTGTTAGTCCCTCATTAGTTGGGGAGTTGTCGCTTGGGTGATGAGCCCAAAAACGGATCAATAGATACTGATAAGAAACCGCTTTGGCTGCTTCGATCCTCGTGATCCGGTTGAGACCATGATAAAATGAGGGTACCTTAGCTTCCCCAATATGCGAGACGAATGGAACTTAATAACTAATATACGCATTCACCGCATTGCATTAGATAGGATTTTACGATTGAGTGGTGGTGTCGCTTGTAAATAAGTGTTGGCATATGTGAAATAGGTGTTGAAGTCGCTTGTGAAGGACTGATGGTTGGAAAAGGGTATGCATCATGTCATAACCTCATATGTGCATTTAATAAGAGTATTTAGGAAGTGAATGATTGCTTATTTCATCATTACCTGCACTGATTAGGTTAATAACATGTGTAACTTATAACTAATGGAACCATTGAGTTATCTACTCACTCCCACCTGTGATAGTGTTTTAAAACATCAACCAAGCATTGTTGTTGATGCAGGTTCTATTGAGGCCTTAGGCGGGTAGGCTTGGATTGGCTTGTACTTTCATCGTAATGTCTTGAGAGTGTCGGGCGAAACTGGAAGACCTTGCATTTATTTAATTTTGTGTTTGTATATGTTGGAGTCCCTGACTTACTATGCTCCTTTTGTTGATTTTGTTATATGTTCAGTGTAGCTTGTATAATCTCCATTTTGGGCGATCACCATTATTGGAATTGTAATTTTGACTGTTAGCCATATATTTCTGAATTTTTCGTTATCTCTACGTCGCTTTGGATCCACCGAGTTGAATTCTGTTACTCTGATTATTTGTGTGGAATTAATGTGAATCTAAAAGAGGACACACGTGCATTTTCATTCGGTTCACACTCAAGAACTTAGGACCGGGTTATTTGTACTTGGGTGCCGATTTTCAGGGTGTGACACCACAAGAAAACAATGTAGCTAAAAGACAAAATTGCACCTTGATGGATATGATAAGGTCGATGATGGCGTAAGCCAAGCTCCTGGTCACCTTTTGGGGAGATGGGATCTTAAATGCTACCTACGTCATGAGTAGGGTACCTTCCAAATATGTGTCTTTGACCCCATACGAACTATTAAACAACAGGATACCCAACTTGGACAACCTGTGGGCTTGGGGGTCGACCGGCTATGTTCGTCTCCTATCACTAGAGTTGTACATGAGTCGAACTGAGTCGAGCTTGGCATAGCTCGGCTCGACTTGGCCAGTGGCTAACCTAAGCTCGAACTCGGCTTGACTCGGTCCTCAAGTCTGTTTGGCCAGCTCGGCTCGGCTCGGCTCGGTTAGCAGCTCGAGCCAGTTCGAGCCGAGTTTAAGTATGTGCGACATTTTCTTAAACATGTATAATGCATCTTCAATTTCTCACAAAATGCAAAATAGTAACAACACTTTACAGGTATTTCATCAAACACGCGATGAGCAACATCAAAATTAGGATATGAGGGCAGTCGCGTACACTTCATTGATTCATTTCATAAAACACTTGGCGAGCAACATCAATATCAAAATAACCGAGTCATCGAGCTTATTTGATCTGAGTCGATTCGAGTTAAGGTTCGATCAGAGTCGAGTCGAGCTCGTGCAAGCTCAAACTCAACTCAAAATTTTTTCGAGCTCCAAAAACCAACTTGACTCGGTTCGAATCCAATTTCTAGCTAAGGAAGTTGAGCTTTTCCTAGTCGAGTCGAGCGAGCTGACCAAGCTAACTCGACTTGTGTACAGCTTTACCCATCATAGTTGATTGGGAAGTTAGATATGAGAATTAAAAAGTGCACGTTTATATAATATCTAAAGCACTCGAATGGCTATATCATGATCTACGAACATGGAGAAGGAGGAACAGTTGAGGTGGATTCATGAGATGTGGACTTTATAAAAGATTAGTTTCCAAGCAGGGAGAAGGTCAGGATAACTAGTGAACTTAATGAAGCCATAGAATCAGACACTAATGATGAGAGGGTTCCCACCTCAAGAGATGATAGTGAAGACCTTGGCCCTATGATCATCAAGGATAGTGGGAGCGAACCTCCAAATCGTACTGAGCCTCGTAGGAGCACACTTGAGCGTATCCCACGTCGATATTTTGATATTAAAGAGGAAGCATTTGTTGCGCAGCACGCCAACAACGCAGTGAGCCGAGATCCAATCTCAAGCCTCACCCACAAATGATAAACAGGAAGAATATAAACTAGAAATAGAATTAAAGCATTCAACAAACCACAAGACAAGATATACGTAGAAAAACCCCAATTAGGGTAAAAAAAAAAATCACAGATGCAAACCTCCACTATGAAGAACAAAGATTACAAGGCAATATACTAACCTTTCCCTTGGAAGAACATAGAAAACCATTTTGCCCACACCTCAGAACTCTTTCTAATACTTTCCCATACGCCTAGAAAAGCCCTAGGAACACCTATATATAGTTTAGGCAATTTCCTTTCCACACCCTTGCGAAAGGCGACACCAAAATCTGCAGTCCGCATCAGATTCGGAAACGAATCTGCGTAACTACGACCGGTCGAGCAGATTGTACGACCGGTCGAGCGACCCCTATGACCGGTCGTGAATGGGTTACGACCGATTGAGCACCTCAGGACCAAAAAATGATGCTCATTGGACTTTGAGTCGAACCAGTTCACGACCGGTCGAGTAGGCCCCTACGACCAGTCGAGCATAGCTTACGACCAGTCGAAGACGGCCCCAGATGTGGTTCCATATCTCAACAATCTCCCACTTGGAGACACATCACCTTAAACCTTCGTCTTCTTCATCCGAAGTACATCACCTCCCAGTCTTCAAGCCTGAAGACCAATCAAAGATGAACAGAGTTTCAGCTTCTCTCGTGTGACCGCTTTGGTCAACATATCCGTAGGATTCTCACTTGTATGAATCTTCTTTAGAGCAATCGATCCATCTTCCAGTAACGAACATATGAAGTAATATCTGATGGCAATATGCTTGGTCCTTGAATGAAAGGCTGAATGCTTAGCCAAGTGTATTGCACTCTGACTGTCACTGTACAGCTTGCAATCTGCTTGCTTCTTACCCAACTCTTCCATGAAACCTTGCATCCATACCATCTCCTTACACGCTTCTGTAGATGCAACATATTCTGCCTCTGTCGTACTGATAGATACTATCTTCTGTAACTGAGAGACCCAACTGACTGCAACACTGCCCAGAGTAAAGACATAACCTGTAGTGCTTATTTTGTTGTCGATATCTCCTGCCAAATCTGAATCCACGTAGCCTTGTAGCTTGATTTTCGATCCACCATAGCACAACCCTACATCCTTAGTACCTACCAAGTATCTAAGGATCCACTTCACATCTTCCCAATATTCCTTCCCGAGGTTGTTCATGAACCTGCTAACAACTCCCACTGCTTGAGCAATGTCTGGCCTCGTGCTCACCATAGCATACATGAGACTCCCTATCGCTGACGCGTATGGGACTTTAACCATGTAGTCCCGTTCCTCCTGCGTTTTTGCACCTTACTCCTTAGATAGCTTGAAGTGGTTGGCTAATGGAGTGCTAACCGACTTAGCACCTCCCATATTGAATCGATCAAGTACCTTAGCTATGTACTCTACATGTGACAAAGCTAGTTCCTTATTTTCCTTGTCATGTTTTATCCTTATGCCTAGGATTTGTTTTGCAGCTCCTAAATCCTTCATGAAAAATTCTCTAAACAGTTGTCTTTTGAGATCTGAGATGTCCTTCATGCTTGAACCAGCCACAAGCATGTCATCAACGTACAGAAGAAGGAAAATGTACGACATATCAAACTTCTTCAAATAGCAACAGTGGTCTGCATGACATCTCCTAAAACCGTTTCCCGACATGAAACTATCGTACTTCTTGTATCACTGCCTCGGGGCCTGCTTCAGGCCATATAGACTCTTCTTCAATCTGCACACCTTGTTCTCCTTTCCTGGTGCCACGTATCCTGTCGGCTGATGCATATATATTTCTTCTTCAAGGTCCCCATGAAGAAAGGTTGTCTTAACATTTAGCTGCTTTAGATGTAAGTCCTCTGTAGCCACTATACTCAAGACCATACGAATCGTAGACATTTTCACTACAGGTGAAAATATTTCAGTGAAATCGATACCTGCCTTTTGTTGAAACCCTTTTACAACCAATCTAGCCTTGTATCGTTTCGAACCATCGTGCTCCTCCTTCAGTCTGTAAACCCACTTGTTATGAAGAGTTTTCTTACCCTTAGGTAGAGTGACTAGATCCCATGTATGATTAGACTTAAGAGAGTCCATCTCATCATCCATGGCCTGCTCCCACTTAACCCGTGTATCTGACTGTAATGTCTCTTCAAAACACTTTGGCTCACCATTATCTGTCAGCAGTAGATAATGTAAGGAAGGTGAGTATCGGACCGTGGGCCTCCTCTCCCGAGTAGACCTCCTCATAACCGGTGTCTATGGCTCTGCCTCATAATGTTCCTGTGCATAATCATCCTGTGGCGCTGTAACACCCGTGTTCGATAACTCTTCCAACTTTACGAATTCCTTTTCCTCGGCCTTATTTTCTTGCACACTGTCCATATGCATCACTTTTTCATTGAAGGCTACGTCCTTGCTTCTGATAATTTTTCTATTTTCTGCATCCCAAAACCTGTAGCCAAAATCATGCTGCCCATATTCTATAAACGTGCACCTCCTGGACTTCGCATCCGCTTGTTTCTGTGCTCTGCATCAATGTGAACATATGAAGTGCAACCAAACACTCTGAGATGTGCAAGGTTCACTTCTTTCCCAGTCCACGCTTCTTCTGGTAGCCCACCATCCAACGGTGCTGAGGGACTTCTATTGATGAGATATGCGGCAGTATTCACAACATCTGCCCAAAAGATCTTGGGCAACCCTGCATGTAACTTCATGCTCCTGGTGTGCTCAAGGATGGTCCTGTTAATGCGCTTAGCCATACCATTCTGCTGCGGTGTCCCTGGAATCGTTTTCTGATGTTTGATTCCACTTGCTGCATAATACTCCTCAAACCTCTTATCACAATATTCTCCCCCATTATCAGATCTGAGACACTTTACTGTTTTGCCTGTCTCATTTTCTACCATAATTTTCCACTTCTTAAATACATCAGATTTATGTTTTAAGAAGTAGACCCACAGTTTTCTACTAGCATCATCAATAAAGGAAACAAAATAATGTGAGCCACCAAGAGATAATACTTGTGCCGGTCCCCACACATCAGTGTGTACAAGCTCCAACAGATGCGTCTTTGGAGCGCGTCCCATGTTCTTGAAGCTTACCCTCTTCTTCTTACCATACACACAGTCCTCGCAGAATTTCAAGTCAATTAGACTTCAGCCCTGGTAGCTTCCCTTTTGACAATAACACTTTCATCCCTTTCTCACTCATATGTCCCAGCCTCTGATGCCATAACTGCCCATTCACTCCAGTTGATGCGACTGCGAGTGAACTATACGATCCTGAAGTCACGCACAAAGTGTCTTCCTTCTTGCCTTGAAATATTACCAAGGCACCTTTTATGATCTTCCAGGAATCACTAGTGAATGTCGTCACATAACCGGTATCGGTCAACTGCCCCACTGAGATCAGATTCCTTCTCAAACTCGGTACATGTCTGACATCCTTCAATTTCAATGTCGTTCCGTCTTTCTGATTTATATGAACGTCTCCCTTTCCAACAATACTGCACGGCTCATCATCACCCAGGTAGACTCTCCCAAAGTCACCTGACACATAATCACGCAGAACTTCCTTACATGAAGTGGCATGAAACGAAGCACCCGAGTCTATAACCCAAGACTCATTCCTCGCATCAAGAGACAAGATCAACGCCTCTGTGTCGCTCTCCTTAGATAGATTCACTGAATCCTTCCCGCCTTGAGAGCTTCCTTCTTGTTTCTTGAGTGCCCTGCAATCACGTTTCATGTGCCCCTTCTTGCCGTAATGTCAACACCCGTCTTTGTCTTTCGGTCCCTTGGACTTCTTCCTCGACTTAGAACGCCCGTGTTTATTGCCTCCTTCGTTTAGCAATCTTCCTCTTCCTTCAACGTTTAGAGCATTCCCTGAGTCCCCTGAAACTCCTCATGCTTTCCTTCTAGATTCTTCGCTGAGAATTAGACCGGCCACATCATCAAATTTTAGCTTTGTCGACCCTGAAGAATTGCTCACAACAATCACCAAACCATCCCAACTGTCTGACAGACTGGATAAGATCAATAGCGCCCTGACCTCATCCTAAAAAACGATGCCAACGGATTCCAACTGGCTCGTGACTGTATTGAACTCGTTTAGATGTTCAGTCACGCTCCCACCATCTGACATCTTCATGTTGAATAGTTGTTTCATAAGATGAACTTGTTGGATGCTGAGGGTTTTTCATACATGGTGGCTAGGGCTTCCATTAATTCTTTTGTCATTTTTACATTGGATATATTGAAGGCGACGCTCTTAGACAAAGAGAGTCGGACCGTTCCTAAAGCCTTCCTATCCAGTAAAAACCATTCATCATCTGTCATCTTTTCTGGTTTTTCTCTTTTCCTCCTAGAGGAATATAGAGGTCTTCTGATACAGATAATCCTCCATCTGCATCTTCCAGAAAGTAAAGTTTGAACCATCAAACTTCTCAATTCTAGTTTTTCCTTCTTCCGTCATCGCTCCCAATATAACTAAACCAATAGCTCTGATATCAGTTGTTGCGCAGCACGCCAACAACGCAGTGAGCCGAGATCCAATCTCAAGCCTCATCCACAAACAATAAACAGGAAGAAATATAAACTAGAAACAGAATCAAAGCATTCAACAAACCACAAGACAAGATATACGTGGAAAAATCTCAATCTAGGGTAAAAAAAAAAAAACCTACGGATGCAAACTTCCACTATGAAGAACAAATATTACAAGGCAATATACTAACCTTTCCCTTGGAAGAACATAGAAAACCCTTTGCCCACACCTCAAACTCTTTCTAATACTTTCTCATACGCCTAGAAAAGCCTTAGGAACACCTATATATAGTTTATGTAACTTCATTTCCGTACCCTTGTGAAAGGCGACACCAAAATCCGCAGTCCGCATCGGATTCGGAAACGAATCTGCGTAACTACGACCTGTCGAGCAGACTGTACGACCGGTCGAGCGACCCCTACGACCGGTCGTGAATGGGTCACTGGGAGTCTGATGTATGCCATGATGCCGAAAAGGAAAAGATGGCATCGATTCCATATTCCTGTGTCGCTGGGAGTCTGATGTATGCCATGATGTGTACTCAACCCGATATAAGTTATGACGTGGGGCTGGTTAGTCGTTATTAAACCAATCCCGTACCAGGCCATTGGCAGGTGGTAAAGAGAATCCTTCGATATCTTTGAGGGACTGCATACTGCATGTTGTGTTATAGTGGAGCTGATCTTCAGCTTCGAGGCTACTTCGATACAGATTGGAGTGGTGACATAGATAAATGCAAGTGAACCTCTAGATATGTTTTCTTGCTTGGAGGTAGTTAAGTCTGCTGGACCAGCAATAAATAGACATGTGTTGCCCTTTCAACAACAGAATCAAAATACATCGCCAGTTGTGTTGTTACATAGGAGGCCGTGTTCGCCTAAGATATTCCTTTTATATCTTGGCTTTGTCTTGAGTGTTGTATTCCCTATCGCTATACATTGTGACAATGAAGCTACATTGGCATATGCAAAGCATCCTATGTATCACGGTAGGTCGAAGCACATTGATATAAGATATCACTATGTTCGAGACATTATTACACAAAACTAGGTGGTCTTGGTGCACATCTCTATTGAAAAGATAATAGTTCTGATAACGAAGTCCATTGTGCGAGATTCTTTCAGATCGCATGTTCAGGAGATGGGACTTTGTAGGTTGTGATGGCTTTTAGTGTTTTACATGATGTGGACTTGTTGACATGCATTTACGATGATTATCAGTTCTTATTTATGGCATGTATAGTTTGCGTATATTTGTTCATTTTATTACTTATTGGGATGCATGATTTACACCAACAAACCTAATTGACCATTTTTCGCACGGCTTTCATCACCCTCACATCATGGACGTGGAGGATGAGAGACACGTGATAGGCGATGTCGTCACCTCTATTATACAACCAAGATAAGATCCTCCTAGGATTGAGTGTGATTACCTCACCCACTGGGATCACAGTCTGTACATAGCCGGATGTGAGTATTGGGGATACTAAAATTAGGCGTTGGATAGCGATTAGACTTAGATTTGCATGAAGTGATGGTTTTGGCGTTGACCCCAATTATAGCACTCCATGACGTGCGATTCATACCGCATGTGCTAAGTATAGAGAAATAACAAAATCGTGTTTTTATATATTTCTTGTTTCTCACGTACACATATTTATACAAGATTTCAGATCATATAGTTTAGGATTTAGATTGATACACCAGCTATGAGATTTATCTTTTAGGATCAACAATTTAAATGGATATAGCTATGAGTGATCTCATCTTTCTGCGCGCTCACTAATACTCCCCCACAAATTAGACGGTGGTAGATCGACTAGTTTGGTAGACGGAGAATGAAATCACAGCTTAGGAAGGCCCTTTGTAAAAATATTTACGATCTAGTCCTTAGAAGACACAAAACATACTTGATGACTTCCAGTGGTCACATGTTCTCGAACAAAATGGTAGTCGAGCTCAATATGATTGCTCCTCGCGTGTAATACCTCATACTTTTCAGTACTCGGGTGTTACCGGGAAGACCAAATAATTTATTTTAAATGAGATATAATTGTATATATATTATAATACAAAAATAATTTTATAAATAATTGTAAAAATACGTATATTACTTAAATTATTATATATGAAACAAATTGTAGACCAACACATTATTATATAATCGATGTATGTTAATTAACACTTACATTTTATAATTTTTATCGTATTATACTACTATATATATATATATATATATATATCACTTAATAGTAGTTTTATTATACTATATGTGCATATATAATCACAAAAAAAACATTATAAATTGTTTTTAAATAAATACTTATCTATAATTACTAATGTATTATACTAAATAAATATGTAAATATATTTTATTATATAATCTAAAATAGATAATGGCCCTGGATGGCACACTAGTTAGGCAATCAGTTCTGATCATCGAGTGTGGACCATATTCCACCTCGAATCAATGGTAACTAGCACTTATGGGCCACGATTTAGATGGTATGGCACACCTAAGCCATGGATCCACCTCATTCTTTGGGTCGGGCCCTAAATTGACCTGAAAAAAATGCATGAACGGAGTGGATCAGATCACAGACATCACTGTGAACCCCACAATTGCTGCGTATGCACAGCGGGTACGTGCACCCGCTGTGCACTGAACCAAGGAGACCGGTCAGAGCAGCTCTGACCGAAAATTTCCAAAGAAGGAAATTCCTTCTTTCCTCTCCCGCGCCCAACTGTTTTTGAATGGACGGATACCCGTCCATTTGTAGCCATTGTGGCCTACCATTAGCGGACACTTAGGAGATCCGAACCGTCCATGTTGTAGAGGACCCGAAGACGAACAACACCATGGTCGAAACACCCGTTGGATTGCACACATACGCACACAAATTCAACCGCAAATCAGGCTAACAAACACACTCGTTTCCCAAACGGGAAGTCTTTTTTTTTTTTTTTTTTTTTTTGGCTTTCCACGCTGCAATCTGCATGAAAGCTCCTCCTGGGATCTCAGTCATCCGTTGAAAATCAATCTCAACCCTTCAAAGCAGGGCTTCCTCCACTTTTGCTTGTGCTTAAACACACCGCCGCCGCTGTTGAATCTAGATCTTTGAGGGATGCTAATCGCCATCCATTTAGTGGGTCCCACAAGTCCCTAGGGACCAATCTGGTCCTTCCAAACACCTGAGATCGGACAATGAACTGTCCGATGAAAATTGTCATGGACAGGTCCATCATCTTCCCTGTCCGTTCGAAAAACCTATCACCTGTACATGGGTCCCACATGCTGATCTAAAACGTCCATCAGGTGGAAGCATATGCCAGAAGTCTATTAGTTCGGACCGATTAGCCTCGTGCATGTAATCTTCACTTTTAAACTCGAGCTACCCTATTTAAATTCCATCTCTCGGCTAATTAGGGGATTAGTTGCCAGATCCTCTAAACCGATTTGGGAGCAGCATATAAGGGTCCTATTCGTCAGAAAGCCCTCCTTAAACCCTAAGAATTGGAAAGCCAAAAGGAAGTCGAGAGGGGAGAGTGGAGCGTTGTTTTTCTTACAGTTAACCCGTTGCCGCATCAGCAGGGCACGGACCGAGTTCTGTCTGGGTTTGTTTGCACGACTCATCTGGTAGGAAGAGGAAGAACAAGAAGAAATTAGGGAGGAAGAGAGGAAGAAAAGAAAGTAAGGAGAAAGAGAGAAATGAGGGAGAGCGTTGCCGCTGCCATTGCCGCTACCTGCTACCGCTGCTGCTGCTGCCATTGCCGCACCCACCATTGCCACACCACCTGGTCCGGGCTGGAGTCTTGTTGTAGCTCCAGTAAGAAAGGAAGAAAGAGAAAGGAGAGGAAGAAAAGAGAGAGAAAGAAAGGAAGAAGAAGGGAAGAAGAAGGGAAGAAAAGAGAGAGAGGAAGAAGCTGGGGCTACTGTCCGGTGGAATCGAGTCGACTCGGTTGGAACCGAGTCTGACTAGGTCGAGTTGGCTTTGGGCCTTGGTCCAGACATTGTTGGACATTCCAGCAGAAAATAGGAGAAACAGTAGAAGAGTAAGGAAGAGAAGGAGAGAGAGAAAGTTAGGAAGGAAAAGGGAGGAGAGAGAGAGAGAGAGGTTCGGGCTGTTGTTTCACATGCCGAGTCAACTTGGTTGAGCTATCGGGCCGACTCGACAGACCTAGGTGTGTGGAGTTGCGTTGACCTGATTCGGGTTGAGTTGGTTCTGTACGAGGTAGGCAAACTGAGTCGACTTAACTCAGTTTACCAAGGTATGCCTAATCCCTTCATTTTAGGGTTCTAATATTTTTTTGAATTAAAATAATTTATTCTAAAATCTTCTTGTGAGATGTAGGAATTTTAAATACTAAGCACTGCTCTAGAATCTTATAATCGGGCCGTGTTGTGTTGGGAATCAACACGTTGTGAGATTGGAACCTTCCTTTGGACATTTGGAACCTCTACTCAAAGGCGAGGACTCACCCTTTGAACTTCCCACTTGATTTCATCAATGTAGATATAGATGATGGCATGATTCCCTTAACTGAGTTACTTACCTTATACTGAATATACTAACTTGTTGTACAATTAATTCATGTGCTAGACGATAGACATCTCTCTTTAATTATAACATGCATAAACAATTTAGTGATAACATGCTATTTTTAGTCATACATTGTTAATTAACTATATGTTGGTCGGTTGTGATTGAGTGATATAATGAATGGGACCTATCATGAACTCACCATCTTGCGGTCCATATTTGACTTACGCAACTTGGATCGCACATATGCCTTACATGGCTTGGACCGCATGTTTGCCCTACGTGGCTTGGTTCGTTTATTTGCCCTTCGTGGCTTTGATGGGGCATTGACGTCATTCTATGGCTTATTGGTTATACTTGTATATCTCGTTGATTTTTGGGTCATTATGCGGAGTTCGTTGTGATTTCCGGGTGGAGCTGAAGTTTGCTTGTCAATTTTCTAGCCATCTTGCGGAGTTCATACGATTTTCGAATGACACCGTAGTTCCCATGATCGGGTCTCTCTTCATCTTGCGGAGTTCACCATGATTTCCTGGTGGAGCTGAAGTTCGCTTATCGATTTTCTAGTCATCTTGCGGAGTTCACGTACGATATGATTCTCGGGTGAAGTAGAGGTTTAAAGGTTGATTTTTTATTCAACTTACGGATTTTACTTATACCATGATTTCTAGGTGGAGCTGGAGTTCGCTTATCAATTTTCTAGTCATCTCGCGGAGTTCACGTACAATGTGATTTCGGTGCAATAGAAAGTCATATGATTGATTATTTAATTTTCTGGATGTATTCCTTTATATTACAATTGCTATTATATTATGCTTATGATGATATTTTGTTGATTGACTTAATTTTTGAGTATATGTTCATGATTATGAAGTGCCCTGTTTAATATATCCGTTTTCATGATTTGCAATCTATGTTGGATTATGAATGACGAGTGTGCAATCTTAGAGGGTGCTCCTCACAGCGATAGCCATTGACGTTATCAAACCGTAATAGTTGATGCAGGTATAGAACAAGCCGATGCTGTTCACTGGGTTGCTAGAGCAGATCGGGTATGTGACGCCCCGAATTTCGAGGGTCGAGCAAAGGCCCAACTCCTGGGATCCGTCGCATCACTTATGTAACATAGATAATGATGATTAAATGTTGTCCGATTTAATGCATTTAAACATGAATGAGATTATACTAAATCAATATATCATACTCCAGAGACGATTAACTTAAGCAAGCGGAAGACTGTGATAGATATATAAAGCATATAAGTGATTGTAAGTCCCCAGAGTATGAACGTGTTACCAAGTTAAATAATTACATGTATAACTTCAAAATGATAAAGTGTAATGTCATCTAATCCATATCCCTGTAGCCCCGGTGACGTAACTCCAGATTTACATAGACCCGCCAGAGAGTTGCAGATAGAAGAACTCCTCCTCGTCGTTGTAGAAGGCAGTCTCCGTCTCGTAAGCCTCGCCACCATCTGAAACTACAACAGAATTTGGTTGGTGTTTTAAAACACCGTCCTAGAGTGGGAGTGAGTGATCAACTCAGTAGAGCAATAAGGCAAAGGTTAACATGTTATCAATTCGGTCAAGCAGTAATGATAAAGCAGTATAACAATCATGTCCTAAGTACTCTTGTTAATGCAAGAATGGCATGCGACAATGATGTATGCCCTCGCCTGTACTCCCTCAGCGACATCATCTCACGATCACGTATGCAACACTCCCGGTAAACATACGCTTCCTCGCCAAAGCACACGCAATGCGGTGCATGATCGTGTTAGCCAAGCTCTTATTTAGGCTTATTCATACAGCATATTCGGGAAGCTAAGGTACCTCTCTTATATCATTACTCAAACAATAATCCATCTAGGGTCGTCAATCTTAGTCAGTCACATACGATAGGCAAGTTCAGGTCACTACGGGAGGCTCGTCACCATCCGCATAGGCCTGTTTATACTCGAGGTCACTACGGAAAGGCTCGTCACCTTAACATAGTCCTAGTGTATACTCGATGCCACTACGAGAGGTTCGTCACCTGCTCGTAGGCCGACAACTCGAATACAGTGTCTCATACCACCGTATTCGGCTCACGAGTTTGGGTTGCTCACTGGTCACTACGGGGAGGCTCATCACCCCAGCGTAGGCCGACAGCTCGACCACGGTGTCTCATACCAGCATGCCCGGCTTATGAGTCTTAGCGGATCGTGGTACCAAGGTTACACGGGCCTTTATTAGTAAGTGGTACCTTAGATTCAAGCAGTTGTGTCCATACATGGTAAACACACATTTAGGTCAATCGGATTACTTGATAAGTTCGACTGGTACAAGTGTACGCTGAATTAGTCGACATGAAGCGTGTAAGCACTCCACATGGCCTAACCACTATCGACAAATCATCGTACGACTCGGATTCCTCGAACGTATCCAATGTGGCGAATCTAGTTCGGCCACTCAACCGGGATCCATTGCCGATTACCTGGACTGCGTAGTAGTCCCAATCACACTCAAGTGCACTAAGTAATCACATGTGATAGACAAAACAACATTTACCAAACCATTCAAATATAAATCTCATTCGAGCATTTTAACGAACACATAGTGAGCATATTACCTTACATATGTATTTCATCCACAAATCACGCAGTAGTAAGGCAGGTTACATGAAAGAATTTATACACGTAGATAAGGTAGTTGAGAATCCTATCTCAACACCCTTAATAATTACAATTCAACAAACAATTACTCATTCAGGCATTTTATCAAACATTTAGCCTACACACTACTATGTACATACCCTAACTTAGTTATAGTTTATATTATAGCAAATCCTTTCACAAAGGAGTTGTTATACATACAACAAACATGTATTCAAGATTAATAGTCGTGGAAAGTACAAATCTAAATTCTATATTCATTCAAACATTTCAACAAACACATGAAGTGCACTAAAGTCAACATAGTTCATATATATGTGTAACACATGGAAACCATCGTATCTAAGCACATGTGACAACAATCAAGCCAGTTATAAATCATTACTGACATTGAAAGCCTTGAAAACCATAACCTAAACGTTTATAGTCCGCACCTTTCGTTGGTAAACTCGTATCGAACTCAGTTTGAATATTACGCCTTTGTTTATGGCACAACGGCAGCCTATAGCATGAAATAGGTTAGCTATTTCACCATTTACTCTATTTGGATACCTAAAATAGATTAGGATTAGGATTTCTTACCTAAGAACGGAGTCAAAATCGCCGGAATAGTGACACGGGAGAAGCGATTCAGCACGTGGAGTGGCGGGAATGAATCCCGACGACAAACCACAACTCTCTCTCACTTCTCCTCACTTTCTCCTTCTCTTTTCTCTCCTCTCTCATAGGGTTTAGAAAATTCGTATGGAATGAGAGAGGGGTGGGTTTAGGGCTTTATATAGGCCTAGAAGTGATGTCAATGGCCCCAGGGCCATGGTATACTTAGGTTATAGCCAAAAGTCATCTGTTTCGGGCCAATGGAGCTCATCTGGAGCTCCATTACCTGCATACGGTCTGGAGGAAGTCCCCTGATGATGGATCTACGTCAGGTTAAGATTTCGGTCCGATCGGATTAGTGGATCGACCGTGGAGGACCAGTTTCAGTTCAACGGTCATCGTCACTCGATTAGGGCGACAAGTACACCGACCTGTGTAGGAAAATTTCCCTGATCTAAGGGTGTAGTTGGGTCAGAATTTGACGGTCTGAATCCTTAAATTTAGCCTGTAAGCGAATGACCCAAATCACTTAAATCTGAGTTCATTTTCTAAAGGTATTTGCGTTTCTCACACACGTTACTCAGGGCTCTAGTTGTGCGTTTCTGGATGCTATTTGGGCTTGATTCCCATGATGGTTGTCAAGCCCAGTAAGGCGGTCATAACCGTATAGTTTCGCGGTATTTAGACTTTCGACGCGCGGTCCAGGTTCGATACAGAGTTTCAATGTGCTCCCGAGAGCAACTGGGTTTTGAGATTGATCCTATGTTTTTAGGTAATGTAGAGTTAGCGATTCTATGGTTTTGGGTCTTGCAGTTCGTATAGAAAGCGGTTCAAGCTAATCTACCAATTAATTTAGTTTAGTACTTAATTAATTTTCATCTAATTCCTAAAGGATTCGGTCCTTAGTGATTTCTACTTGAGGTGGTATTTAGGTCTTTGTACGGATTTTTTCGAGATGTTACAAGGTAGCTGGGGAGCTAGACGGGGTCCATGCGACTCATATAGAGCTCCATCATTAGATGATACATTTTTGTTTTTGTTTAATGAACTTTGTATTTGGAATTGTATAAGTCTTGTATGGGCGCTGCATGTAAATTTTCATTATGGTTGGAATGTTTTTATTCAATGTATGGTTTATTCTACCTTTGTTGCTGTTAACTCTGATTAATGATAAACAGTTCAAATTTACACAGAATTTTTGAGGTTAACACTCGGGTTTTTGGGAAACGGGTTATATACTCGGGTCCTGAAAACACGGGGCATTACATCGCGTGAAAGACTGGGTTAGCTGCCATGTATGTAGCACTAAGGTTGTCACAGAATAATACAATTGAGCGACAAAGAACAACCCTTAACTCTCAAAGGAGTTGTTGAATCCAAGTAGTTTCAGCACAAGCAGAAGCAAAGGAACGATAATTAGATTCAGCACTTGACTTTGAAACAGTGGGTTGCTTTTTGTCACACCAAGAGATCAAATTAGCACCCAAGAAAACACGGTAGCCTGAGGTGGATCATCAGCTATCTTAGTAGCCAACCCAATCAGCATCTGAAAAGGCAGTAAGTCGAAAAGGGCTACCAGAATGTTTTAGAAGGATTCCATGACCAATGGTGCCCTTTAAATAGCGCAAAATATGCTTTACCGCGACAAGGTGAGGAGCTCGGGGATGACTCATGAACTGAGATGCATGATTGACAACAAATGCAATATCCGGTCGAGTGAGAGTGAGATATTGAAGAGCACCAACAATGTGACAATACTCACATGGGTCAGGTAGAGAAGAACCAGCAAAGGCAGATAATCGTGAAGCAGTGGAAATAGGAGTGGAGGATGGTTTGCAATCAATCATGTTAACATGCCGGAGGAGATCCAAAGTGTACTTTGTCTGAGAAAGACGCATGCCAGCTAGTTGACGTTTGACCTCAATGCCCAAGAAGAAATGAAGTGAACAAAGATCTTTGATTTCAAATTCCTTTGCCAAAGTAGTGATAAACTAGCGAAGAAGAGAAGGAGAAGGAAGAGAAACCAAAGGTTGATGAAGACGCCGGAGAAGAACCCATAATGTTTGTGGAAGAAGCCTCAGAGGTGTTGGCCATTGGAAGAGATGAGCTAGGATCAAAGGAAGAAGAATGGGTTAGTTGTTTGGCTCTGATACCATATAGAGAAGTAACAAAATTATGTTTTTATATATTTCTTGTTTCTCATGTACACATATTTATATAAGATTTGAGCAATCCTATAGTTTAGGATCTAGATTGGTACACCAGCTATGAGATCCTATCTTTTAGGATCAGCAATCTAAACATATACAGTTGTGCGTGATCTCATCCTTTTGTGTGCTCACTAATACTAAAGACATAAGTTGTCCACCCAACCAAAACACCTACTTGAGTGAGAGGATGAATCCATGTTCCCTCACTTTGCGAACCAGTTGGTTTTTAGTAGATTACCCTAGTATCCTCATTAACTCGTGACTATGTCAAGAAGCAAAGTTTTGATGATGTTATTTTAGAGTATCACCTAAAGGCCATGTTATGCATTCAGACTCCATGGGATACTTCTAGGAAAGTGGTTAATTCAATGTGAAATGACATGAGGCCCAAGAAAAATTATCAATATTACACTAACTTTAGATTGGGTACACATCTATGACCTTGTTCGTCGGCTCATATATCGAGATGTTTTAATCGAATTTCAAATAATACTTTTTAAAATCTATTATAGGATATAGAATTTATTTTGAAGAAAGATTTAAGAAATGATCGATTGTTTTTTCGATAAGTGGATGATGAGTAAAGGGGTTGAGTATTGTCTTGAGTTTACAACTCAAGAAGGATTATGAGATACTTAAACCAAAGTGTGACTAGGTGGGTCTAGGACATGCAAGGAATGCGGAGATGAGATGTTCCATGTTAGCGGGATGGAAGCTTAAAATGACGCTCTCTCTACTTTAGAAGAATTCTCAATGGCCACACACCTCATAATTCAGTAGGACATGGCATCGAACTCTTGGGAGCACGACTTTTGAGATATGAGAGACTGTTGAGGGTCAACTATTGCATATCAGATAGGAAACTCCTCTCTCCTCTGGTGCTCCACGTCCAACCGAACCCCGTCGCTCCCCCCACAAAAAGATCTCTCTCTCACTTTATATAGGATCTTCCAGTCGGTGGCTGGAGTTTACACAGTAACAGAGAATTTTACGCAGCCTTCGCTAATGTGTTCATCTGGTGCACCTATCTTTTGCAAAAACTGATCCGGTTGTGGGATCTGATCCATTCAGGCTCCTTAGTGACGGTCGGTCCCTTCTTGGGAGAGTTTTGGGCGGTCCAGATGCTTGGAATGATCCTCTCCATGAACTTCAAACGGCCCACAGCCATCCGTTGCGACCGGTCTGCTGAACAGAGCCCATCTGCGTAATGGGTGGGGCCCACAATCGGATTCTAAAGATAAATCCAACCCGTTCATCAGTTTCTCCTTGAAAAACCGGTCAGAGAAGGACAATTTTCAATGTTTTCTGACGCGGCCCACCTTGTTGATCTTGCAGCAAAACTTCTACCGTTCAACGCCTTTGCAATCTTTTTCTGAGATTTTTCAGATTGAGATCGATCAGATCATGGTCAGGATCCTCGTCTGATACAAATGGATGGATCCGATTTCTTCTTCGGATCGAAATGGTGGCCCCTTTAGATCGACCGCAGGTCCCTGTTGCGGAACAGAGACGCCGCAGGTGATTGCTGTGACGTCAGTGGGGCCCATGATCGGTGATGTTACAGAAATCCACTCCATCCACTCGTTGAATCTCGAAAAACCGTTTATGATAGTCGGTTTTGAGAGAGCTTCTGACGTGGCCCACTGAATTCTAACCCAGCCATCCATCCTGCGTTTTTCATCGATCAACGTCCGTACACATGCATGGGACCAAATGGACATTTAGGCGAGGGTGACACCCACCCTAGATATGCAGTGGACGGTGCTGATCATCCATTTGGATGATGTGTGGGGCCCACTAGCCAAACAAACTCAGACAGCGTCGGACGCTGTCTTTATGAAGAAGAAGATTGCGGGTCAGCGCCCGTGTTGACCGGTTCCAAATCCGGTGTGGCGCGTGTGGATTTTCCGTGGTACACATGCATCTTGCAATGTGGGGTCCACTGTGACATTTCTGAGAAATCTGCTCCATCCATCCGATTTGACACCCAACTTAAGGAGTTGAGACCAAAGTTGAAGTATATCCAACAATCAGGTGGGCCACGAATCAAAGTTTTATGGGCTGTTCTGTCCGTTGGGCCATTTCCACACAGATCCATCGGCTGAAATTTTATGTGTATGGTTAATTTATGGTCCTCAGGCCGTGTATGAAGTTTCAGGCAGAACGGATGGTGGGAACCCCGTGATCTTGCATTCTGGACCAATTTCGGGTCACTTGAGCTTCAGTTTCTCGATTTTTCTTGGGTCTCTGGCGTATAAATTTGTCGATCTTAGTCCCCTAGGGTCCGTCCCTTGCTCTGGTGAATTCTGAGTGTCAAATCCACACTTTTAGTGTCAGTTTTCAGTCAACGCTCCTGATTACATCCTGCAACAAAACACAATTAAAATACTCCATTAAGCATTATTGTGTATGTAAAATCTGGCACTAATCGAGGTCTGATATGCAATATTTGACCCTCAACAGAGACGCTACTCGCATATAGGCGAGTGGGAGATGTTGGATGTGGACCCCATGTGGGGCTCCAAAAATGCCCATACATGTAGCGAGTCGAATATGGCTTACATGTGTGTTAGGCTCTAAACATGGTAAAGTCTCTGTACATAGCAATTGGATAGCTAGCTTGTGAGAAAGATTCTTGCCTTAACAGTGGACAAGATTTCATTTCGTAATTAGCTAGGGCTCTTTGCTGGAACACCTATATTTGGAGCCAGACATCCAAGAGATTGGTGTGGAAATCTCTCTACAACTCTCTCTCTCTCGCGAGAAAAAGTTTGTTTAGGTATGACGACCTTTATTCTTCCATTAACAAGGGTGGGCCGACCTTGGTTTGTCATTGCGTGGGCTATCCATCTTGGCTAGAGTTGCTAGAGGAGTGAAACATTTATCGTTCTCTTATAGAACAGAATAGATTGGGGTTTTGTTCAGGTCATCATCGCAAGGTAACATGATGTGCCGCCCGGTTTTGAGATAGCTTCCGCTACATTGGTGTTCAGTTGATCAGGCATTAGATATATTCATTACAGTAAAAACTATTGGTGAGAAAGGCCCGGTCAACTTGAGGCAACCACCAACTCGGTGGAGATTTATACTAGGACCAAGATCCCACTCTAGATGAGGGCCTCCAATAAGGTTTCAATGGTGGGTGTTCAATCCTATTGTTTCCTGTGTTGTGGCCTACTTGAGTCTTGCATTATCTTCATTTTTTTGGCTCATGTCTTTGTTGAGAAAAATGGTAGAATCACACAAAAATGAATCTAGGATAGCAATCCGATTCGAACAACCTCAAATCTCACCCTTGCTCCACCCCTTTAAAACCCTTGAACTATTTAGAAACCCTTGAAATATCTCTCAATCCCATTTACACCCATGTATATAGTTTTAGAAAGAACCACAAACGAAATCGGAAGCAAATTTCGCAAATCCGGCGGATCCGCAAAATTCTGCGCGAAACCATTCGATGAAATTGAACACCCTTCGATGACATTGAACAACCGCCAAAACAATCCAGCGACAAAACATGGATTTTCCGAAAATCTTCGATTGCTCGACCCAACTTTGATAGCATCGAACACATTTTCGATGTCATCAAAAAATGACACCAATATGTCCAGCAACCAACAGAAGAAATTTGAAAAATACTCGATGGTATCGAGCCGACTTCGATGACATCGAAGCCTGATTATTTAACGGATTTAACATATTTAAGACATCTATCAACAACAGTCTTCACATGAGCTGGTGAAAACTGATGAACATAGTGGATGTCTCAAAGACAGTGCTATCCGTGAAGGTTTCAATGGTGGGTGTTTCCATCCTCCATTGTCTCCAGTGGTGTGGCCCACCTGGATTTGCTTAATTTTTGGATTTGTGCCCCATCTTGAGTTAGCAAAATTGATGGATAGAGTGGATGTCACGAAGACATTGCAGTGGCAGTGGCCGTTTCCATCCTCTGGTATTTTCTGTGGTGTGGCCCACCAGAGTTTTATATCTGCTTAGTTTTTGGGCTCATGTCCTATCGTGAGTTGGTGAAATTGATGGATGGTTGGACGTTGAAAGGACATTTCGGTGGGTCCTATGGATCTTTGGATTAATTGTCACCATGGGTTAATGGCATTTAACTGGAGTAAATGACTATTAACCATGGATTAGATGGGTATGTGAAGGCTTCCATGTAAGAACTATATTCAGTGGGCCTCACTGATCAACAGCCTGGATTGTCATACAGTTGGACTGGATGATTGAGTAGACTAGTGGGCCCCACTTCAGGTGATGCGCTGCGCAGTCTATCTGCGCAGCTCTGCGTACTATGGGCTGGAATGCTATAGCTGTCTTACGCAGACAGCAATTTGAGTCGAACTAGGACTCAGTGATGTGGAGCTTGGGAGAGAGAGAGTTTTGATGGGTTTCAAACTCTCTCTCCACAGTCTCTATAAAAGAGAGTTGGGTCCTCGATCCTACACCAAGGGCAGAAATCGAGTCCCATCTATAGTTTTGTAGAAAGGGTGTGAAGGAGAGGAAGATCCTAGCTCTATCGGTATTTCTGGTTTTTCTTATCCGGCTTCCATGGCGACACAGCAAGGTAAGCCGTCTGAACCCTGATCACCATGTCCCATGTACAAACAGATCCGTGGGCCTGTTCCGCATACAGTATTAAGTTCCACATTTGGTATCAAAGCGATCTGTACATAGGTATGGATGATCACATCCAGCAATATCTGATCATATCAGGGATTTCCGAATCCCTGAATCCAGAAATATTCAGATCAGGAATTAGGAATTTCAATTCCCACATCCAGAATTAGGGATTTCGAAATCGAATCCCCAAATTCAGATATCAATTGGGGATTTTCAATTCGGAATCCCCAAAATTATGAAATTAGGGCTTTAAGATTTCGAATCCCCAAATCCACAATTAGGGATTTCAAATCCCAAATCCCAAATTGGAGACTTCAGATCAATACCCCAAATCCAGATTCAGAAAATAGGGATTTGGCCAGCAATGATTATGCCCTTACCCGCGATTTGTAAGTGCCGTCAGCCATCCGGAATTGCAGACGAAGACAATGGCATGCAATCTTCCTCTTGAACATGATTTGAAGCCATTGTCAGTGTCTTCGTTACTGGAGGCCATCTCCATCTTCCCGGTGACGTTGACGACATCCACCTGACTCGTCAGATCTGCCAGAAATCCTGAAGATGAGAGGAGCTCGATCTCTTCTCGTTGCGTCGGGGAACAGGGAGAGCGGCTTCCCTCTCTCTCTCTCTCTTTCTCTCCCTTTTCTCTTACAGATAGGGATTTCAGGATTTCTTCAGAGATTGCGTCTAGGGCATTCTGCCCTGATTGAGACGAGGATATCGGGATTTTTCTCCCTTTATTCCATCGAGTTTGCAGGACCCGATTGCTGTTGATTCGGATCCGCTTAAAGACCCGCATACAGGATCCATTTATATCCAATATTGTTGGACTTTCACCATTTTTTTGGGCCCATTAATCATATCCTGGGCGGTTCGACATTACTTTTCGATACCTCCAGTAGGACCCAACAGTAGGCGATACGCATACATCTTGGTTGGGGCCAATCTTCTGGATCATCTAGGTAACGATCAACTGATGTTATTCAGGGACCTGGTTACCACATTATTTCATGTCTCAATTGGGTCCAACTTGAGAATTATTTCTCAATCTGGTTCATTCAATTGATAATCAACATAGAATACGCACCTTCAATCATGTGGATATGACCATTTGAACTATTCCATAACAATTGTTTATCATCTGAATGTTGTAGACCAGTACTGTAATGCTCATTTATGACGATCAGATCATATAAAGTCTTGACTCGGCTTAATTATAGGCCCATTACCCACCTTTAGGAATTGATGTTAGAACATTGGAACATAGAGAGCAAAAACATATCAGTTTGCATCTCTCTCTGGTTGCTCTATTTTCCAACAAATCAATATCGATTATCAAGTGGGCCGTGTCAAACTGATTTAGGTATAATCTGTTAAGAGGCAGGATTATAATAGCAATCCTAAAGTCTATATTTGTAGTTTTGAACTCGGTTGTGTTAGCCACCATAGTGACCTCAATCGATGAAAACTTTACAAGTACAGACTTGTAACATTGGAATCAGGAGGATTGCATACAATTGCGTTCACATTTTTCATGCGTACGGTAACGAAAACACAGACGATTACCGTTTGGCAGAGATGTGAACGGGTGAAGTAAATGGTGTTGGTAATGTAAAACTGAAAGACTCATCTCACCCACAGGTGTTGAGTGTCTCAGATTTACATGACTTACATCACTTAGCTTCATGTTCAGAAGGATCACTAACATGTTGTTATTTACCACCCACAGGAGGAATGATAATGATGTAACAGATTCTCACCAGGATGAGATGGTTGGGCCCATCATCATCTTCGATGATTCAGTTGATGCCTCCCTTAACAACTGAATTAATTCATTTAGCCTGATATTTTGTTTACATTCACGAAATTAATTTGTGAAATCATCAACTAATGTGAGTATATATATGTATCTCTTCTATTTCAGTCTCAATTCCAACTAATACGCATCAAGTCCCTGCCCTTAATGGATCTAATTACGCTCAATGGAAGAACGCCATTGAAGTTGTACTGGGCTGTCTTCAATTAGATCTTTCCCTGATAACACCAGAACCGCCAGAACCATCTGATGATGCCACTGAAGCTGAATATAATCGATGGGTTGCATGGTTTAGATCAAATGATACATGCCTGAAAGTAATTAAGTATTCGATTTCTGAATCCATAAAGGGCGCTATGCCTGATACAGACAATGCCAAAACTTTCCTGACTGAAATGGGAAAACGGTTCAAGAAATCTGATAAGTCTGAGGTAGGCATTCTTCTGAATAAATTGACTCGCTCGTCCTACGATGGAAAAGGCAACATCCGTGAATACATTGTAGAGCAGATCGAGGTAGTTTCTAAGATCCGTGCTCTAGGACTTGTACTCACTGATGATCAACTAGTTCATTTGATCATTAATAACTTACCTCCCCAATTCGTCACTTTCCTGGTGAACTATAACACTCTGAAGGACATGTGGACATTGGATGAACTTATCACTCAGTGTGTTCAAGAAGAAGACAGGATCAGGCAGGTGGTTAAAGTTCAAAATGTTAATATGGTGACCTCAGGTCATGGGCATGGGCAAGGGAATAAAGGTAAGAAGAAGAGGAAACAAGGTTCTAATAATGGATTCTCTGGTCCTCCAACTGGAAACCATGAGAATCAATCTGGAAATGGATCTAAACGAAAACGGGTTAAGGGAAAACCGTGCTTCTTTTGCAATAAGGCGGGTCATTTCAAGAAAGACTGCGAAGGCTTTAAGAATTGGCTCATAAAGAAAGGTAATCATTTTGTTCTTGTCTGTTTTGAATCTTATCTAACTGATGTGTCAGCGGATTCCTGGTGGATAGATTCAGGAACTACTATTCACATATGCACTTCTATGCAGGAATTACTGCAGGCCAGGCCACCAACTGATGCGGAGCGCTCAGTATACGTACGCACTGGTGTCAAGGTAGACGTGGAGGCAATAGGAGTCTATAGGCTTAAGTTAAAGTCTGGTCAATTTTTAGATTTAGTAGATACATTCTGTGTGCCATCTATAAGGCGCAATTTAGTTTCAATTTCCTGTTTGGACAAGTTGGGATATTCATTCTATTTTGGAAATAAAAGTTTTAGTATTTACTTTAATTCAATTAAAGTTGGAACCGGCTCTATAGTAAACAACTTATACCAGTTAGACTTGATTGCCTCTCACGTCTATAATATTAATACCTTGCATGGAAATAAAGTGGGATCCAAGCGAAGACTAGATTATGAGAATTCCTCCATGTTGTGGCACAGGCGGCTATGTCATATATCTCGTGAGAGATTAGACAGGCTTGTGCGAGAAGGAATTTTACATTCTCTAGACTTCTCTGACTACAAAGTATGCATTGATTGCATAAAAGGGAAACAGACTAGAACGAGAAAGAAAGGTGCAACTAGGAGTGTAGGTCTATTAGAGGTTATACATACAGATATCTGTGGACCATTCCCTACAGCCTCATGGAGTGGCCACAAATATTTTATCACCTTTATAGATGACTATTCTCGCTTCGGGTACCTATACCTTATTAGTGAGAAATCAGATGCCCTGGATGCTTTTAAAATTTATAAGGCCGAAGTTGAAAATCAACTCGATAAGAGAATTAAAGTTGTCAGATCTGACCGTGGTGGTGAATACTATGGCAGATATGACGAATCAGGACGCAATCCAGGGCCATTCGCTAGATACCTGCAGGATTGTGGCATTGTCGCTCAATACACTATGCCTGGCACTCCAGAACAGAATGGAGTGGCTGAGAGACGCAATCGCACCCTTATGGATATGGTGCGAAGCATGGTCTGCAATTCGACATTGCCAGAATCTCTGTGGGGTGATGCAATCAAAACCGTAGTTCATATACTAAACAAGGTTCCCAACAAAGCAGTTAACAAAACTCCTTTTGAGTTGTGGAATGGGAGAAAACCAAGTCTCCGATATCTACATGTTTGGGGTTGTCCTGCTGAGGCCAAAGTTTATAACCCGCATGAAAAGAAACTTGATCCTAGAACCGTAAGTTGTTTCTTCATTGGATATCCAGAAAGATCAAAAGGCTATCGATTCTACTGTCCTTCCCACTCTATTAGGATTGTTGAGACTGGGAATGCTAGATTCATTGAGGACACTGAAAACCGTGGGAGCACGAACATAAGAAATTTTGTATTTAAGGAACAAAGGACTGTGACTCCAGTCATAGTCAATCCAGATCACATGGACATTAATGATGCAGTTGATTCTGCAGTCACTGCAGAACACCATGTGGAACCTCAAATACAAACCACTAATGAGGAAAATAAAGATCAGACCTAGCAAGCTGAACCATTAAGAAGATCTGAAAGAGAGAGAAGACCTGTAAATCGAGACGATTACATCGTATACTTACAGGAGCACAACTTTGACATAGGGGTGGATAAGGACCTTGAATCCTTTACACAAGTCAAACAAAGTGCTGATCCTTCTCGTTGGTTTGATGCCATGAAAGATGAGTTGAAATCCATGCAGGACAATAAAGTATGAGATCTTGTAGAATTACCTACTGGAATAAGGCCGATTGGTTGCAAATGGATATTTAAAACCAAAAGGGATTCCAAAGGTAATGTCGAAAGGTATAAAGCCCGACTTGTTGCCAAGGGTTTTAACCAACGTGAGGGCATTGACTTTAAAGAGACTTTCTCTCCAGTATCTAAGAAAGACTCATTCAGGATTATAATGGCTCTTGTAGCTCATATGGATTTAGAGTTACATCAGATGGATGTAAAGACTGCATTTCTCAATGGGGATCTAAATGAGAATGTATACATGTTGCAGCCCGAAGGTTTTGTAGCTACTGGCTCAGAACATTTGGTTTGCAAACTTAAGAAGTCCATCTATGGGTTGAAACAGGCATCGCGACAGTGGTACCTTAAGTTTCATGAAGTAATTTCCTCATATGGCTTTGTAGAAAACACTGCAGATGAATGCATCTACATTAAAACCAGTGGGAGTAAGTTCGTTATAATGATTTTGTATGTTGATGACATTCTGTTAGCTAGCAGTGATACCAGGATGTTGAGCGACACCAAGAAATTCTTATCTCAAAAGTTTGAAATGAAAGACCTTGGTGAAGCTTCTTACGTCATTGACATTGAGATTCGCCGTGACAGAACACTTGGACTGCTCAGCCTGTCACAGAGGGCCTACATTTGTAGGGTACTCGAAAGGTATGGCATGCAAAATTGTGCTTCAGGAAAATCGCCTATTGTAAAGGGCGACAAATTTGGTTTATTTCAGTGTCCAAAGAATGATTTGGAAAAGAATCGAATGAAAGAGTTTCCGTATGCATCAGTAGTAGGGAGCATTATGTATGCTCAAGTCTGTACGCGACCGGACATTGCCTTTGTCACTGGAATGTTGGGAAGATATCTGTCTAGTCCAGGAATGCAACATTGGATAGCTGCAAAGAAAGTATTACGGTATCTTCAGAGAACAAAAGACTTCGGACTCACATACAGAAGATCTGATCAGTTGGAGTTGATCGGATATTCAGACGCAGACTTCACAGGCTGCATTGACACTAAGAAGTCTACTTCAGGGTACATCTTCATGATGGTGGGAGGAGCTGTGTCGTGGAAAAGCGTGAAACAGTCTACCACAGCTTCATCCACTATGGAAGCTGAATTTATTGCCTGCCATGAGGCATCTAATCAGGCATTATGGTTACAGATTTTCTTCTCAGGTTTGTGGGTACTGGAGCATATCCCGAAACCATTGAGAATATTTTGCGATAATTCGGCTGCTATTTCCTTCTCTAGTAACAACAAGCATTCGTCAAGGTCGAGGCACATCGACATCAAGTACCTTGCTGTAAAGGAAAGGGTTCAGAATCATCAAGTGTCCGTGGAATTCATCGGCACCAAGCAGATGATTGCAGATCCGCTCACTAAAGGGCTCCCTATCACGCCATTTCAGGAGCATGTAACATCCATGGGAGTCATTGATCCCACAGATGTTTTCAGTTAGTGGGAGTTGAGCATATTTTGATTTTCACAGACACTTAGAGATCTCATTTTATACAGTTTGTTTGGATGATTTTGATATAAAGATTTATTTCTGCTTCTCTATATACATGCGCAAATTTTGAGTAAGTAGAACTACAGTCGTGTCTCGTTGGAGACATGTAAAAGCTTCAGGACCTCTTAAGGATAGGCACATATCATCACACTAAAGTGTGTAATCCTTATACCACATTTCCTAGTTCGTGATCTATGTCGTTAAGATTGAAAGTACTTGTGATCGCGCTTAGTCTCACTTCGCCAAAATTAAATGTTGTGATGACTACCGCGTTTCGATACTGACTATCTTGATGGACCAGATTGAATAGCATTACTCATATAGTCCAACTGGTTTCATTGGTTAACCATTTGGATATTTTCTTAAAAGGATCAAAACTTGTTTTCAAAATAATTCTATATGACTATCATTGATGTTGCTCAATGAGGCCCAAGTGGGAGAATGTAAGAACTATATTCAGTGGGCCTCACTGATCAACAGCCTGGATTGTCATACAGTTGGACTGGATGATTGAGTAGACTAGTGGGCCCCACTTCAGGTGATGCGCTGCGCAGTCTATCTGCGCAGCTCTGCGTACTATGGGCTGGAATGCTATAGCTGTCTTACGCAGACAGCAATTTGAGTCGAACTAGGACTCAGTGATGTGGAGCTTGAGAGAGAGAGAGTTTTGATGGGTTTCAAACTCTCTCTCCACAGTCTCTATAAAAGAGAGCTGGGTCCCCGATCCTACACCAAGGGCAGAAATCGAGTCCCATCTATAGTTTTGCAGAAAGGGTGTGAAGGAGAGGAAGATCCTAGCTCTATCGGTATTTCTGGTTTTTCTTATCCGGCTTCCATGGCGACACAGCAAGGTAAGCCGTCTGAACCCTGATCACCATGTCCCATGTACAAACAGATCCGTGGGCCTGTTCCGCATACAGTATTAAGTTCCACATTCCACCGTAAGTTTTATGGTAAATTAAAAAATGCCATACTTTATTTTAAAAAACCTTTAAAAGTAGAAACTTTTTTATACATACAACAAATGATAGGCTGAAAAAGCCCTAATATAAAAGCTAGCAAACAATGAAGGATTGTTAGGATGCTTGCTACTTTTAAAGTTGTAAGAGACTTCCAGGTGTAAGTTATTTACATGCAATTGTTTGAATGTTAGTTGTAAGTAACTTAGGCGCGTTTGAATCATAAACTCTGTGCTACTTATGTTTCAAGAAGCTTGTCATAGTTTTTACTTAACGTACAAGTATATTTGGTAAACAACATACTTAATTTTAAAAAGAATTTATAAATTGCTACATATATAAATTACTTTTAAATATCATTTTTGATGTGGATCATTCATCATCTGGACCCACCTTAATTTGATGTGGGGCATCCATCACGTGCGGTACACCTTTAATATCCATCATCCATCATGTGGGGGGGCCAACCTTTAATGTGGACCATTCATTATGGTGAGACTTCCTTGGCCCTATCTTCAATGTGAATCGTTCATCCATTATGTGGGAGTTACCTTCAATGTGGACCATCTACCTTGTGAGGCCTACCTTTGATGTGGGCTATCCATCATGCGAGGCCCACTTTCGATGTAGTGTGTCTATCATGTTAGACATTGGAGGTGGATCATCCATCATGTAGGGCCCACCTATAATATGGACCATCCATCACGCAGGGCCCAACTTTGAAGTTGACTGCCCATTACGTGGGGTTCACCTTAGATGTGAGCTGTTCATTATCAGGGGATGACCTTTGATGTGGATTGTCCATCACATGGGGCCCACTTGTTGTAGGTCATCTATCATGTGAAGCCCACCATTGATGTAAATTGTCCCTCACGTGGGGGCCCACCTTCAGCATTGAGCCCAACTTTGATATGGACTGTCCATCATGTGGGCCCACCTTTAATGTGGGCCATCGATCATGCATGGCCACCTTTAATATGGACCATTCATCACGTGGGCATGTTGGTTGTCCATCATGTGTAGCTCACCATATCTCTCTCTCTCTCTCTCTCTCTCTCTCTCTCTCTCTCTCTCTCTCTCTCTCTCTCTCTCTCTCTCTCTCTCTCCATATGTATCTATATCAAATAGAGCCCTGAAAAAGAACCACTCCAAAATCTTCGAACCATATAAAAAAGCTTAGCATGCCACTGAGTTGAGTCCCTCTGAGTGAATTTTAAACCGACTCTTAGGTATAACACATGGTCCATTAATTGATGGGTCGTGTTTGAGAGTTGTATGTAGATGGGCGTAAATCTGCTAAATTTGATAGCAAGGGAATAGCATGTTTTGTCTCATATTCTTAAAAAGATAGAAATTGAGACAATAGGGGCAAATATAATAAATTGCCAATTTTCAGACATTTGTGATTGATTTTTAACAAACAAGTTTTCGTGAAATATATATATATATATATATATATATATATATATATATATTCAAATATTAGGATTGTTTTCGGATAAAATATCAAACAAATTTATTAATACTTATAAGTACATAAATTTAGCAGTTTAAGCTTTCAATAGCTAAATTAATTTTCAGCCGTTATTTTTCAATTTATTAAACGGAACTTTAATTTCATAACTTATCATTTTCATTGATTTTGATAATTCAGATTGTTTGTTAACCAAAAGACATTCCGTATTTAATTAGAACAATCACTTAAACTTTTAGGGTTTTTTTTCAGCCACCACAACTTGGCTTAAAACTTATTGTGAAATGGAGTAAGTCATTTTCTCTTTAAATTTTTGGTTGAATTTTGACCAAAACACTTCTATCAACTTTTAAAAATGGCAAAATTACCTTCTAGGTATTCAAACGATTTAGGATTTCTCTCACCAAGTTGTAACCTATTCTCGAAAAAAATCCCTAACCATCCGGAGGCCAAATACTTTTAAAATTCCTCCTTTCTTCCCGTTAATCTTCATTTGATTTGAAGGTGAGATTTCCATCTTTTTCGTTTTTAAGCCTTTTAGGGCTACCATGATGTTTTTTTGCCATCCATATCACTCTTAAGGTCACACAAAATGAAGGGAAAACATGATATTTTCAACCAAAAAAAGGATCTTAGTGATTCAATGCATAACATGAGCGTTCTGTGGGACCTACCATGATGTATGTATTTTATACATATCGTCCATACATTTTGATAAGTATTTTTGGGCATTTTCTCCAAAATGTGGTAGATTCAAGTCTCAAGTGGACCACACCATAAGAAAACAATGGTGATTAAACACCAACCGTTAAAAACTTTATAGTGCTCGGTGTAATTGTTTATTTGCCATCCAAACTGTTGATTAGGTCATGCATACTTGGATAAAGGGAAAATACAACCATCAGCCTCATCCAAAAGCATTGTCCCAAGGAAGTTTTTAATGGTGGGGTCAATCACCACTGTTTCCTATGGTGTGGTCCATGTGAGATCTGGATCTGCCTCACTTTTGGGCTTATAATAATCTGAAAAAAAGAATGGCCGGTATGGATTAAAAAAAAAAAAAAAACACACGCGCGCGTGTACACACACATAGAAATGGTAATATGAGGTCTACCTCATGGAACTTCCTATGAGGTCGAGTTGTGTGGGCCCCAAGGTGATGTGTGTTGAAAATTAACACCGTGCATTTGATGAATCCCCTTTAGGTTATGGGTAGAGGTGTACACAAACCAAGCTAGCTCGGTTAGCTCGCTCGACTCGAAAAAGCTCGATTCGACTTGGTTCGAAGCTGAGTTCGAGCTGAGTCTGAGCTGATTTTTTGAGCTTGAAAATGAGTTCGAGCTGAGTCTGAGCTGATTTTTTGAGCTTGAAAATGAGTTCGAGCCGAGTTCGAGCTGGCCCAGCTCGACTCAACTCGGATCGAACCCAGCTCGAATCGAACTCGGATCGAACTAGTTCAGTGACTCGGATACTTTGATATTGATGTTGCTTACCAAGTGTTTGATGAAATGACTCAAAGAAGTGTGGCTGGTGGCAAGGAAGGTATGTATATGAAACCAACACCCTTTTTTTCTTAATTTTTGTGTTGCTTAGAAGGTGTTTGATAAAATACCTATAAAACCATTGTTGTTGTCTCAAATGCATTGAGATTTTGAAGGTGCGGTCTAGGTGTTTGTGAAAATGCTGCAATGGCAAACTCGGCTCGATCTTGGCTCGAACTCGAATCGAGCTGGCCCGAGCTGCTGACCGAATTAAGCCGAGCTGGCCAGTCAGGCTTGAGGACCAAGCCGAGTTCAAGCCGAGGTCAGCTAATGGCCGAGTCGAGGCCAGCTTGGCTCAGTTCGACTCGATGTACACCCCTAGTTATGGGATATCCCAAAAATCAGCCGTATCCAAAACTCAGGTGGGCCCCACTAAGTGCTTTTATAAGTTTTAGGCATGTCTTCGCATGATTTTAGATGGCATGGCCCACCTGAATTCCATATATGGATGATTTTTGGGATATCCCATAACCCAAAGGGGACCCATCAAATGCAAGGTGCTAATATTCTACACACATCACAGTAAAGCCCACACTCGACCTCATGGGAAGTTCCCATGATATCAACCTGCGGTCTAACCTTTTAGTATCATTTCCACGCACAGGAAAATGGTACCATGAGGTCAACCTCATGCGAACTTCCCACGAGGTTGAGCTATGTGGGACCCACCGTGATGTTTGTCAAACATCTACACCACCAGACAAATGCACCATTCTATGATGGGCCACGGGCTTAAAAATCAAGTCAATCCATGACTTGGGTGGGCCACACCACATACAACAGTTGAAAGGGATTATCCTCCCATTAAAACATTTATAATCATTTACTGAGCCCATTGAGATGTGATTCACAAATCCAGCCCATCCATTGTGTGTGTCTCACTAGGATGAGGGGGTCATACCAACTTTCAGCCGCATACAAAACTCAGGTGGCCCCACCCAATGCTTTATATGTCTTAGTCATGTCTTCACATAAAACAGATGGTATGGCCCACCTGAGTACCATATACGGCTAATTTTTGGCATATCCCATAACCTACAGGATACCCATCAAATGCAAGGTATTGATGTGTGACACACATCACTGTGGGGCCAACACAGCTCGACCTCATAGTCTCAAGGTATTGATGTGTGACACACATCACTGTGGGACACACATAATGGATGGGCTGGATTTGTGAACCACACCTCGGTGGGCCCAACAAATGAGCCCACACAGTTCCACCTCATGGAAAATTCCCATGACCTCAACGGCATAAAACCTATATATATATATATATATATATATATATATATATATATATATATATATATATATATATATATATATATATATATATATATATATATATATATCGAGCTGATTTTAACCGTGATGCGTTTCGAAAATCTACCCCATCAGTCAGATGCACCATTCCATCGTGAGCCTAGGTCTCAAAAATCAAGACAATCTGTCTCAAACCACACCAGGGGAAACAATGGATGATTGATCCACCGTTAAAAACTTCTCAAGGGTCATCAGAATGTTTATTTATCATCCAACCTGTTGATAAGGTCACAAAGACCTGGATGAAGGACCACACGAATATCAGTTTGATCCAAAACTTTTGTGGCCCATGAGATACTAATAATGGTTAATAACCACTCTTTCCCGTGGCGTGGTCCACCTGAGATTTGGATTTCCTTCATATTTAGGATCATAGTTTAAATTGAGCTTACAAAACAGTTGGATGTCGTGGATGTAAGGCACATACATTAGGGTGTCCATATCCGGGTCTATAGATATGGCCGTGACAAATTCACTCCATCCATCTTTTTTAAAAGACCACAATAGGATAGGATTCTAAAAATAAGGCAGATCCAAAACTCAAGTGATTCATACCATTATTTTGTGTGGTATGGCTAACATGAGTTTTGGATCTACCTGATTTTTAGACTCCCATCTTATTGTAGACTTGCAAAACAGATGTACCGAGTGGATTTTTTTAAGCTCATCTTTGTGGGCCCCAAATAACCTTGGGCACCGAAATATCTGTGTTGGGGTAATACTTCCACGGATGTATGTGAATGTGGGCATATGTGTGCGAAATTTGGACAATGACGGTAGTAATTTTGTTTTATATTCTCTAAAGAAAAGAAAATTAAGCAAACATAGTAAATTATCAATTTTCAGACATTTATTTTTTGTTTTTATCAAATAAGTTTTTGCAAAAGAAAAAAGTATTTATTTTTAAATATTAGAACTTTTTTCTGACAAGTAACGTTGAATTTTTTAATACTTGTAAATATTTAAATTCAATAGTTTAAGCTTTCAACATCTAAATTAATTTTTAAACTTTATTTTTCAGTTGACCAAACGGTACCTTACACTAAACCATTCATTCATCAGGCAAGCCACAAAAGTTCTTAACCCTACAAAATTCAAAGTTAATGTAATGTGGATTAACTTCTTAATATAAGTAATAAATAAAATTATATATATATAAATGCCACATGTGCAATTTTAAAGAGCTGGTGTTAAAGCATCATAGGCACATTTGGGTCTCGGTATTTGCTCTTGCTCTGGTGGTAGACTCTCGGGAGTTTCAACACCTAGTCAGGGTTCGAATAACCATAGGTAGTGATATCCCACTACAGTGTGAGTGCCTGGAAATAATATTTCAAATCCTTGTATGGCTTCATTATAATTTTGTAAAGCTTCCGCATAATTCTTCAGATTTGAGCCAAATCCTCATGTGGCTTCATAATAATTTTGTAAAGCTTTCGCATACTTTCTTTTGGATTGAGCTGATCTACCCATGAGACAGCATGATCTGTGGCTCCTGACTATTAAAATTTTATTTTAACGAGTCACAGTAGGATCTGAGAATTAATAAATAAATAAATAAATAAATAAATAAATAAAAAACAACCTGCCATCTTAAACAGGAGGTAAATGCCCACCATCAAAGCCCTTTTTTATTCATAAAAGGGAAATGGACGTGGATTGCCTAATGATCTGTCAATAGCTACTAGGGTGCTCTATGGGCCCTGCGATGATGTATTTTGTTATTCATCTTGTCCATCCATTCTTTTCAGATCACTGTATAGCATGAGCCCAAAAATGAAGTAGATGCAAATCTCATGTGGACCACACCACAACCATGGTGATTGAACGCCTACCATTAAAAACTTCTTGGGTACCATAAAAGTTATGTATGAAGCTGATATCTGCGTTTTCCCTATATCAAAGGCTGTGTAACCTAGTTAATAGATTGGATGGCAAATAAACATTATAGTGGGCCAAGGAAGTTTTTAATGGTGGGTGTTCAATCACAGTTGTATTTCTTATTGTGTGGTGTACTTGAGATTTGGATCAGTCTTGTTTTAGGGCTCATGCCATAAATGATCTTAACATACATGATCTGAAAAATAGATAAATGGCATGGGTGAAATACATATATCATGGTGGGGCTCCATAGCATCATTGGCTACTGGCAGCATCAGTAGGCAATCTGCGTCCATGTGAACACAAATATCAGCCTGCTCGGAAACTTCTGTGGCCCCAGCTGGTTTTCATGGGCGTACTGAGTAAATGTCAGATGGACATCACAGTGGGCCCCACATCTCTTTGGGTCACGGGTTACACCTTCTGAGAAGAGGATTGCTTACTGAGTAACTCAGTGGACTACTGTACTGAGTAAGCTATGTGGTCCCACTGTAATATATGTGTTTTATCCACCCAATCCATCCACTTTACTAGCTCATTTGGGGGCATGAGCCCAAACATTGAAACGTATTCAAAGCTCGATTAGATTACAATGATGTTGCCAATTTAATCAGCCTATACACACATGTAGAGTTGGGCAGAATCCGATCCGATCCGAATCGAAGGTCAGGATTAAGTCGGATCGAGTAGGCCCACTCAGATCTAACTGTACATCATGTCAAGTTCAAATCAGTGGCCAATCCGACCGATCCAATCCGATCCGCGCAATGTTCATTCAACACTATTTCCTGTAATGTTGTCCAATTGAGATTGAGATATACCTCATTTTTAGCTTAATATCATAAAATGATCTAGAAAAATAGATAGAAGATATAGATGAAATAAATACATCATGGTGGGGTCCACATAGCACCGACCATTGGTTGGTGGTAGGAAATAAATACATCAGTAGCCAATCCGTCCTCTCAGTCTCAGTTCACGGCTGAAGGTGCATCGATCACCGAGCTGTGACACAGGAAAAGGAAAAGGGTGGCATGATTTTCATGCGAAAGGCAAGTTCCTACGCAAGGATACTATATGGGGCCACTTCAATGTAAGTGAGGAATGGATGTATGTGAGAAATCCATTCCGTCCATCTATTTTGCAAGCTCATTTAAGGACGTGCCACCAAAAATGAGAAGGATACAGAACTAAAGCGGGTCACACGAGAGGGAAAATTGGGGAAAGAAATTTCCATCATTGAAACTTTCCCGGGCTCCCCCTTCATGTTTATATGCTATCCAATCTGTTTATAAGGTCATTCCCAATGGGAAGATACCTAATACAAAACTTTTATGGTTAGATGAATGCTTCAACGGTGCTAGCTAAATTCCCACTATCTCTTCTTGTGTGGCCCGGTTGAGTTTTGTATCCATCTCATTTTTACTGGCACGTCCTAAAATGAACTCACAAAACAAATGGACGGAATGGATTTCTCATATATATTGAATTGGGCCCCACATAGCATCCTTGGGTTCGAAAGGCTTTGGCAGAAATCCGCATCATGATAAAGGAAGCGGATTGGCAGGTGTACCACGTACCAAGTTAGCTGGTGTATATTGTGTATTGACGTCAGCAAGTTCTGTGGTCCAATTATGAGATATGTGTTATATCCAAACCGTCCATCCATTTGGTGGGCTCGTCTTAAGGCTTGAGCCGAAAAATAAGACAGATATAAAGATCAAGTGGACCACATTGCAAAAAAGCAGTGGGGGGTTGAACGTCTACCATTGAAACTCTTTTAGAGGTCACAGAAATTTCGGATCAATATGAAATTTGTTTTTCCTCTTCATCCATGTAGTTGTGACCTTATTAACAGATTGGATGGAAAATAAACATTATGGTGGGCCCTACAAAAATTTTAAGGGTGAAAATCTTTTTTAAAATTTTTTTTTTTTAATTTTCATTAAAAAAAAAAAAAAAACAGAAGATTTGATCTGAATCGTACCCAACCCAATCCAACTCGATTTCCTTGATCAAGTTAGACTCGATTCGGGTCAGGCCAGCAGTGCAACGGATCGGATCGAGTCAGAAGACCCGGACTCGGTCCTGGATTGGATCGAGTTTGGTCAGTGCGTTGAAAATTTTAGACCGAGTCGAGTTGAACCCAATCCGGTCCAACTCGACTCAATGCCCACCTCTACACACATGTAGGTGAAAGTTTAGATTGATTGCTAGTGTTTGCTCGACTAAGAGGTTTTGATTAAATCGTTGACGTCTCCCACATCGAGATGGACTAAATTAAAGACTGGACTGGAATCCAGATATCCTCTCAACCACCAGTTTGTGCTCCAAATGAGTTCTTTTTGCCTTGCCAAAGGATAAGGGTTAGCCTTTTCAAATGAATTCTTTTTGCCTTGTGATAATAAATGTGAATCTACAAATTAAGAACTTTTTCTCCCACCAATCTTTAGGTTTGTATGTTTCTCAAATGAATAAAAGTGTACAGATAAATAAAATAAAGTTAAACAATATTGATCTTTATTAATATTTAAAATGTATAATATATTATAATTGAAAGAGTAACAATCAACCATATAAATAAAAATGAGAAATAAATATAAATACCTGATACTTCTATCAGAACAACTGAAATGGAACTCAATTGAACATGATCTAACAACTTACGGTTGATGATATTTACTCGTACTCTTAAGGTACTATAGTTGAAGCCGCTGAGTAGTGGCTACCTATGCTAAGCTAAACTAAGAAAAGATAAATATAAAGTAGATATATTTGTTTGGCATGGGGCATCGAGCTCTTCTTTGTTTGCTCCTTTCATAGTTTTATTGGAGCGATGAAAACCCCTCTCACTGAGCATCTTTGTTGCTTCTAGATCTTTCGCGCTCAAGTCGCATTCTGGATATGTAACACCCCGGTTCCCGAAACCCGAGTATAATACTCATTTTCCAAAAACCCGAGTATTAACCTTTAATGGTGGCTCAAATTTCACGTACATTTTTTTCTTTTATCAGAGTTGGTAAACTAGCAGAATAGAAACAAATCGAGTATACGAGGGAGTCTAAATATACATAACCAAATATTCAAATGGTTACCCGAGAACTTATACAAACTGATGTCTTAAGGTATAATAATAAATGGCAGTACCACTTAAATGCAAATGAAATCGATAATAGGGAGTCGCAAGATTGTCTGGCTCCTCCTATTCCACCCGAACACCAGCATGTGCACTCTCTGTGTCTCCTGCACACTGATTACAGTTTGATAACGTCAATGGCTATCCCAGTGAGGTATAACCCCCAAGATTATCATATTATCAAGATAATTAAGCATAGTTGTCTAAACAGTATCTAATAAATATTTCATAATTATTATCATAGTAATCAGATAAGGTTCATCAGATAAGCATATATTGAATAAATTTCACCAAGATAATCTTGATTAAATGCATGAATGTATGCACATACTCACAAACCTAAGGATGCACATCTAGCAGACAAAAAGGTCACCCAATGAGAACTAGTCACTCAGAAAAAGTACTCAAAGGTACGCCCAAGGAGAACTAGCCACCTAAAAAAGACCATGCAATAAATACACCAAGGTAACCTAGCTTCCTGGAAGAGTATTATATGATACGTCCAAGGAAAACTAGACACCCGGAAAAGTCCATGTGAAAAGGACGGTCCATGGTTGTCGAATACACGCAACGAAAACTTATGATCACCAGGTAAAATACTCTACAGTACAAACCGTAGTGACCCAAGAAAACCCCGCGTCTTGTATCGACCCCCCGGTAGAGTCCTTATACAATGAAGATGCATGATCAGCTCAACTATTATTATTCCAATTTCAAACAACCATTTTATGAAAGCTCAAGGGTCACTATAGGGGGTTTGTCACCCAACATAGGTCGACAGCTTAGGTATAGTGCCCCATTCTACCATCCCTGGCTCATGAGACTACCAAATATAATGTTTTAAGAGTAACCTCTTCAAGTAGTGGTCAATCGTAGTCCAACAAGTGGAACTTACCATCACAAGGTTGTATAAAATTATCCATTAAAGCCGTAAAATGGCAAATAGTCAATCAAATCCATATAAGGCAATCAGTCCATTTAAGGATGTGATAGAAAGAGATTGTCACAAAAAAGGCACAAAGGCATAAGAGATCCATAAAATGGTAAGTCCACGGTAGAATCTCAATTAGTCCATTACACTATATGCCACTAGTTCAAGGATATCCTAAAACATCATCAAATAATCACAAGTGGTAAAACAAGCCACAACAATTTCAATACACTTATCCATATAAAATGTTTCATTTAAACTAGGATAGAGATAATCGTGATCTATAGCATGTTCAAATACTTGAATGTAACTCCAATGATTAATCATTTAGGAAGCATTCACTCAAACATAAACTAGCATTTATCATCATTTTTACTAAATAATAAATCAAGCAATTAATGGAATAAATGAACTAGGATAATTATTATGATGTAAAAAAGCTTGAAGGTAATCCTCATCTCTCAAGTCGGGTCCACTTTTCAAAACTTGTTGAAATTCGCACGTACACTTTATGATCGAATCCCGAATTGACTCAACTCGGGCTTTTATTCGGCTAGGAACCGGTGAGATAACACGAGTTTAAGCACGATCGATCCAACCTGGCTAGGTTAGTTATTGCTGTTGAGACCATTGACCTAAATTGATCCACAAAGATCAAGGACTCAGTGAAGACTCACTGAGTCAACTAGCAACATAGATTCTACACAACTCGGTTCAAATCCGAGCCCGATCGAGTCCAGTTGCTGCCTCTACCAAAGTTTTGTACCAAGCCCGACCCAGGCCTGAGTTGTTGGATCAAAAACATCCCAAAGTGATCTGACTTGGTAGTACTCTGATTTAACTGGGTTGAGTTAACTTACCGAGTCGAACACCC
>JAJHSJ010000017.1:48200765-48280944 GCA_021015155.1 Magnolia officinalis
ATTTAGATATAGATGATGACATGATTCCCTTAACTGAGTTTCTTACTTTACATTCAAATATGCTAACTTGTGGTATAGTTAATTCATGTGTTGGAAGATAAACGTTTCTCTTAAATTGCATTATGCATGAATGACTCGATGATAACATGTTATCCTTTATTGTATACATATTAATTTATTTATATGCTACCACTTGTGCGTGAATGATGAACTAAATGGAACTTACCTTGGACTTGTGATCTTGTGGTCCACATTTGCCCTTTGTGGCTTGGATGTTTCATTAGTGCCCTTTGTGGTTTATTGGTTATATTTACACATCCGTGGTTTCCTAGCCATCTTGCGGAGTTTAGTCGTACCATGATTTCCGGGTGGAGCCAAAGTTCGCTTAGCGATTTTCTAGCCATCTTGGGAGTTCACGTACGGCATGATTTTCGGGTGGTCTAGAGTTTGTATGTTGATTGTCTCTTCATCTGCGGTGTCAGTCGTACCCTGATTTTCGAGTGGAGCCGAAGTTCGCTTAACGATTTTCTAGCCATCTTGCGAAGTTCACGTACGACATGATCTCCGGATGAAGTGGGGGTTTAAATGGTGCTTTTCTATTCGCCTTGCGAATTCCACTTGTACCATGATTTTCGGGTGGAGCCGAAGTTCGCTTCTCGATTTTCTAGCCATCTTGCGGAGTTCACGTACAATGTGATTTCGGGCTCAATAGAAAATCATATGTTTAATTGTTTGGTTATCTGGACATATTTCCTTGTATTACGATTGTCATTATATTTGCTTTGTGATGAAATTCTGTTGATTGGTGAGATTTTCTTAATATGAGTATGATTATGAAATGCCTTGTTTAGTGTATCTAATTTCATGACTTGCAATCTATATTGGATTATGAATGATTAGTGCGTAATCTTAGAGGGTGCTCCTCACTGCGATAGCCATTGACGCTATCAAACCGTAACAGTTAATGCAGGTGTAGAGCAAGCCGATGTTGTTCATTGGGTTGCTAGAGCAGATCGGATAGCTGAGAAGCTAGACGGGGTCCTTGCGGCCCATATTGAACCCCACCACTAGTTGATAAATTCTTATTTATGCTTATACGAACTTTGTTATTTAGGATTGTATAAGCCCTGTATGGGCGCCACATTTGAAAATTGGTGATAATCAGAATGTTTTTATTTAATGCATGGTTTATTCTAGCTTCGTTGTTGTTGACTTTGCTTAATGATAAACGGTTCAAATTTACATTTAATTTTATAAGCTAACACTCGGGTTTTTGGGAAACGGGTTATATACTCGGATCCTGAAGATTCGAGGCGTTACATATTAGTCCAAAATGACCTAATGGATCGTTATGTGCGAAATGAGTTGGTTTCGTTTCGGTGGTGACTGAAACAGTACATGAGAAATGATTTTCAATCCCGGCCCCTAGTAACATATATAGGGACTTATTGGCATCCAAATCACCCATCTCGGTCGTCCAATAGGTTCATTTCACTCGTAGCTTTGCAGCGAAAATCACACTAATTGGATGGCTCTAAACATCGAATAGTGGACCTGACTTCATTGAACAATCTTGTCCCTCCATTTTTGCATGCTAGGGGCTATAAGGTTTTGATAATTTGTATTTACACCTAACATGTCACAGCCAACTCGGCAAATAAAATGTTGGCGTATGTTGGTGCCCTCATACGAAACATTAGAAAGGGTACTCACGAAGTATATAAAGAGACCGTCGGAATTCAAAGAATAGGTTCATCAAGACACATCACATTAAGAGTTATATAACATTCAAAGTTGTAAGCACAACCAAAATCTTAGAGGCAGTCACTCTCCCAACAACATATGGCTATAAGATTTAAGCTTCACATGTGTAGGTCACAAATGTAACCTAGCACAGGCAATGATACATACTACACATGGCAAGATTTGATTGGCTATGTAAATGCATGAAGCTATAACTAGAGCAACAAGAAAAGCCTTAAAAAATAGAAATAGAGAAAGATACGATGACACAGTTAATTGGTTGCCCTTGTCTTGAATTAAAAGTGTAATAGGCCAAAGTTGCTAACTGATTGACTGATCATTCCGAAAGCAAATAAGGGTTTTCGTATGACCTGTTGGGATTTTTGGCCTGCGGAATCACACAGATCTAGATCTAGGATGGTAATCCAATGGCACCAAGCACATACAAGAAAAGAGAACACACAGATTTAACGTGGAAAACCCTTGCGGGAAAAAACCACTGCACAAAGCGACAGATCACCACTATGAAAGCATCAATTACAAAGAGAAAGGACTTACCCGATTCGAACAACCTCGAATCTCACCCTTGCTACACCCTTTGAAACCCTGGAACCCTTTTAGGAACCCTTGGAAATACCTTTAGAAAGTCTTAATCATGCCTAGAATAACCCTAGGAACCCCTATTTATAGTTTAGGAAACTTCCCTTCCGCATCCCAGTTGCGAAAGGACTCAAATCCGCAGTTTCGCGCAAAATCGCGGAACAAACTGCGTAACCTACGACCGGTCCTGGCTTTCCTACGACCGGTCGTAGCCACCCTCGACCAGTCCTAACTCACCCTCGACCAGTCCTAGCTACAGTAAAAAAACAGCAAAAGCTCGCTGGACTTCGAGTCGTGCCAGGGCTCGAACCTACGACCGGTCGAGCGCCTCCCACGACCAATCGTGGCTGTCCCACGACCAGTCGAGCGACCTCAAAAACTTATGATTAAAGACTTTTTCCTAACATGACCACCATCTACTCAAGTCTATACAAGTAACAAAGAATGAAGAGCTTCGTGCCCTTGTCAATCCAATCAAACAAATTTCTTATTTAACTTAATGTTTTCTTATTTTTATTTTTTGTCCCATATGGACACCTATCTTAGCTCAGCATAGTTTAACTTTTCCACTTCTGTCCAATATAATACTGGAACAAGTTCACGTTAATTAACATAATTTTAGTTTAGAATATTCTAAACTTTTGTTCAGCACATCACTCCATCAAGTCAGGATTAGATTAACTTTTCATCCAAAACCTTGTTGTTGGACTTTAAATCTCTAAGTTTCTACTTAAAGATTTCTCCGATTGCCCAATCTACGACCGTCTCTCGACCATTTAGGTTTAGATGAACGACCATCAAATGCTGATATCCTGCTTGAACGGCCGTAGCTAATCTCTTATGCTTTCTTTACCTATTTACCAATTGTAATGCATTCTCTGTCAAATTAATAAAAATTGATGATTAGCTCTATATTGTTACTTTTAAGTATTGCTTTGTTAATTAAAATAATATAAGTTATCACCTTGGTAATAAAAAGCCATTACTTCCAAAGTAAAAAAGAATTCATTTGAAAAATTAACCCTTCACAAATTATTCCATCTCTCATAATTGATAGCCCTGTAGTTTGGCCAATCTTTTAAAATTCAATCTCAATTCAATTATTTCAGTGCAAGGGATCATAAGGCATTTAGTTAGATTTAAGTTGTATTCGACTCTGACATGTATCATTTTTCTAGGCAGCCTATGATTGAAACCGACAATCTGTTTAGCCAAATGGACGGTCCTGATTGAGAGTATGGATTGTACACGTCTCCAAATGCAACTTGGTGCACGGAAATTTTTGTTCTTTTCTTCTTCGACACTCGAGTCACACGAGCGGATTGGATGAGTGCTGTTGTGCGCTGTGGGGCGCCGGTGATGTATGTGTTTTAGAACTGAAGCAGATGCACAGCTCAAGCATATCCAAATTTCAGGTGGACCACACATGCCAATATGGAACACGTGTGGAAGATCTGATCTTTCCATCAGGTTGACTACAGTGTTTAGATAAACCCATCTTAAAATCAGACCATCTCAAACATCAGGTGGACCACACCATAGAAAACAGTGGGGACAGTAATATCCATAATTGAAACCCTCTTCGGACCCACGGTAATATTTATTTACCATCCAACCTGTTGATAAGGTCACGTAGACATGGATGAAGGGAAAACACAAATATCAGCTTGATTCAAAACTTTTGTATCCCGAGAAGTTTTTAACGGCTGGTGTTCATTAACGACTATTTCCTATGGTGTGGTCCACTTGAGCTTCGGATCTGCTTCATTTTTTAGGCTCGTGCCCTAAAATGAGCTGGTGAAACGGATCGATGGTGTGGATATAAAATACATACACCACGGTGGGCCCCACAAGCACCCGAACTTGATCATGCCGTTAATCAGTATCTATACGATGGGCCAGCGTGTAGTGTGATCTGATGATTCATGGTGCTTTCAGTGGGTACCAAAATGTTGGACCCGATTTAATCGGATCTGGATACGTATTTCGGGTCGGGAACGGCTAACGGAGCCTGACCTGTTGACATGGATCTCTAGCTGGTGGGCCTATTTAAAAAGAAGCATTGGACGGAACGGTTACGCGGATGATCTTAGCCATCTAATTTTTCTATTCCAATTTGTAGAATTTGGACCGTTGATCATTTTTCTGCAGGCATCTATTTATTGTCCATCAATTGGATGGTTATGATCGTTCGATCAGTGTGATTTTGTGCCAATGCTCCATCCATTGTGTGGGCAATGTGTTGGATGGTCTAGATGAGTTTATACAGGATGCCAGATGTACTGCAGACGAGTGGTGTTCAATCCACCCCGGGTAGTACTATAAAAGGAAAAATAATTTTTTATAATTTTTAGATGTGATCTACACCGTTCAAATGTCATCCATGTCATGCAATCAAACCACCAATCACACCTACCATCATAGATCCAAGACTGGGACCCGCACTCTGGCTGATTGATCTGAGTCACCACATCACTGTTTGATCAAACTCTGTGGGCCCCACATAATGGGTCGGGTCTGAATACGCGCCTGGTCCAACCACGACGGCCCAAGCACTGGAAAATGGGGGCGCGGATTAGGTAGGGGTTTGTGTGGAAGGAAAAAAAAAAAAGGTCCAGTTCGGTCAGGTCGTGATCGTGGGGCCCACCTTGATGTATATATTGTATATCCATTCCGTCCATTCATTTTTCCATCTCCTTTTGGTATAAGGGCCAAAAAATGAAGAAGACCCAAATTTCAGGTGGACCACACCATAGTAAAAAGTGATCATTGCAGGCCTACTATTAAATACTTACTAGGTTCCACCGCAATGTTTATTTGCCATCCAACCTGTTGATAAGGTAAAAAAGATCTGGACGAAGGTAAAAAGAAAATATTAGCTTGATCCGAAACTTTTGTTGCCCACAAAAGTTTTTTAATGGTCAATCACCACTGCTTCTGTAGTGTGGTCCACCTGAGATTTGGATCTGCTTCATTTAGGCCCATGCATTAAAATGATCTGGAAAAAACGGATGGATGGCGTGGATATACAACAGATACATCAAGGTGGGCCCACGGTCATGAACTGACTGAAGCTGCCGGGACAAATGGACGTACGAGAGTATCTCGGATCGTCTATTTCCATGTGGACCCGATTAGGCTATTCACGACAAACCAGAATTACCAGATACGAATATAGAATCTCACTGACGTTGCCCTGCAGCTTCTACAAGTGGGCCCATATATCATGTGCTGCAGCCCAAAAAATAAGGCCGGTCTGGTCATCAGGTGGGCCAGGCTTTGAGAAAGAACAAAAAAAAGGACAGCTAAAGGCTCACAGATGAGTCTATTCAACTGTGACCCACATGTTACAAGATTCGGTCCAAGCAAAAGTGGCCCACCTTGATGAATGACCCAACCGACGCACGCATAAATGTCGGTCGGGAGTGTCGGATTCCATCGGTTGATTGCACACATGGCCATTCCACTATCTGATCAGCGATGCCGATGTGTCCGGCGGCCCGCTATCCTATCAAACCTGGGCCAGTTTGGACGTGTTTCCTTGACCGATTTTCTAGGCCTGGGCCTGGTATGTATGGGCCAACCAATGTTTGAGTCCGGCTTACGATTAGGTCATTTTAGCCTGATCAAATCCGGATTGGCCCCATTTTTTTATTGCATCAGACGGTTATGATGTTCCAATCATTGGTTAGGCAACACATGCATTTTGCACGTCGATCTTGGTTTTCATTTTCTAAATGTCTATCTTCTTGTGGCCCACTTGATCAAGCGACTTGATCAATTTTTGGGCCAGGCCTAGTTCAGCCCAACTTAAATTTTGGTGCTGAGCCAAAGCAAATTGCCATCACTGATTTGAATCCAACGTCTCAAAAGTGAGTAAAACCTTTAATATTTTAAATAGTAAACAAATTGCATTATTACACATTTTCTTATTAGAATTTCCATGTGACACTTGATGGGGGTAAAACAACAAATAAAAAGAGACCAAAATAGGTGGCTTTGATTTTTCGCCAAGGTGATTGGTCCACGTGGTGGGGACCGCCAGTTGGATTCATGTGAGTAGGGGTGTACACTTGAGTCGAACAGAGTCGAGTTGGCCTCAACTCGACTCGGCTTGGCCACTAGCTGACCCTAGCTCGAACTCGACTTAGCTCGATCCTCGAGCCCGATTGGCCAGCTCAGCTTGGCTCGGTTCGATCAGCAGCTTAGGCCAGTTTCGAGCAGAGTTCAAGCCAAAATCGAGCCTCCGCGGCATTTTCACAAACACATGCCGTGCACTTTCAATTTCTCACTGCATGTGAAATAACAACAATTGTTTACAAGTATTTCATCAAATACCTTGTATGCAACATCAAAATCAAGAAAAAATTTATATTTGTTTCATATACATACCTTCGTTGCTACTAGTCGACATTTCATTGAGTCATTTCATCAAACACTTGGTGAGCAACATCAATATCAAAGTAACCGAGTCACTGAACTAGTTTGATCCAAGTTCGATTCAAGTTGGGGTTCGATCTAAGTCAAGTCGAGTTCGAGCAAGCTCAAACTCGGTTCAAAATTTTTTCGAGTTCAAAAAATCAGCTCGACTCGGCTCAAACTCAGCTTCGAACCGAGTCGAGTTGAGTAAGCCATCCGAGCTAACTCAGTTCATGTACACCCCTACATGTGAGTTCGTATAGGTGACAGATCTACCCCACTTATGATGACTGCGGGTTAAATAATGAGTCGAATTACTTTGGAGTGTATTTGGTTTATCACCTTTGTTTCAAGATCTTCAAAGATGTAAATGGGTCATTATTTCCCATTGGAGGGTGTTTGGTTCAAGACAGTGGACATCGCATCAATAGTCCACTTTTGAAACGGTGTCCACTGTTTGGCTCTCTCTTATATAGGTGGTAAACTCTAAATGTCTCGGTTGATGCTGGGGTGTGTGTGTGTAAAGTCATCTAGGTCATTCTACATCAGCGTTAATTAAAAATTGGTTTGATATTAGACATTATGGCGGGCCGTAGGTAGTACGTTTATTGGTGTTCGTTGAACCGGTCTACATATTAGGTATGAGATCTTAGTCATTTTTGGGACCAATTATGTGTACTTGAAGTCGTTTGCGTCTCTTCTCCGTTGAATGGAAAACGATGGCTATTGATGATGTATGCCTTTCATTGTAGTGGGTCACTGGTAGGGGTGTATATTGAGTTGAGCTCGGGCCCTCGGCTCTGCCACTGGCTGACCTCAGCTCAAACTTGGCTTGGCTCGGTCCTCGAGCCTGATTGGCTAGTTCGGCTTGGTTCAGTCAGCAACTCGAGACAGTTCGAGCTGAGTTCACCTATGCATCATTTTTACAAACATATGACTACACATTTAAATTCTCACTGAATGTAAAACACTAGCAGCGGTGTCACCTCTCGAAAAAATCCGTACAAAGACCCGATTACTACCTCAGACAAAAATCACTCATGAACAAATCCTTTGGAAATTAGGCGAAATTAACTAAGTGTTAAACTAGATTAGCTGAGAAATTCGCCTGAACCACTTTAAATACGAACCGCAAGACCCAAAACTTGCAGAACTGTTAATGCTACATTACCCTATAATCTAGAATCAATCTCTAAACTCACTTGCTCTCGGGAGTATCTTGAAACTCTGTATCGAACCTGGACTGCACGTCGAAAGTTCGATGACCACGAAACTATACGGTTATGACCGCCTTACTGGGCTTGAGTACCATCTCGAAAATTAAGTCCTAACAGTATCCAGAAACGCACAACTTGAGCCCGAAGCAAAGTGTGTGAGAAACGCGAATATTTTTAGGATATGAAATGAAACTTAAGTAAATTGAGTCAGTTCAGTTGCGGGCCAAATATAAGGTTTCAGACCGTCAGAATCTGACCCAATTACATCCTCGGGTCAGGAAAAATTTCATACACATGTCAGTGTACTTGTGGCCCTGATCAAGTATCAGTGACCGTTGAACTGAAACTGGTTTGTCATGGTTGATCTGTAAGTTCGATCAGACCGAAAACTTAACTCGACCTATATCCAATGCTAGGAAACTTAAGTCCGACCGCATGCAGAAAATGGGCCTCTAGAAGTGCTCCGTTGGATCGAAACAGCCCCTATTTGGCTATAACCTAAGTATACAATGACTCTGGGGCCATTCCCATCAGTTCTGGGCCTATATAAGGATCTAAAACCCCCACTCTCTCATGTCATACGAATTTGCAACCCTAGGAGAGAGAAGAGAGAAAAGAGAGAAGGAAAGAAAGAGAAAGTGAGAGAGAGAATTGGAGTTGGTTCCTGGAATTCAATCCTGACGCTCCACTTAACCACTATTCTCGTATCACTATACGGGCGATTCCAACGCCGTTCTTGGGTAAGAAATCCTAACCCTAATCTGTTTCAGGGTTCCAATGAAAATCATATATGTGAAAGGTGTGTAGCACGAAAGGTATAATGTCAATGCCAATGCAATGCATATGCATTATAGTAATACTTCAAGTCAATGCTACCAGCATCACCAAGTCATATTTTCATTTCTCCTATACTGCAGCCATAACCGTATTACATGCATTCGTAATCACATCATCATCATCATATTGTCATGCCATAATCAGAAATATTGACAAGTCCATGAGTCAAGCAATATCAGAATACGCAATACAGATCAACTATACAAATGATGAACAATATCAGAATATGCGATACAGATCAACTATACAAATGAGGAGTCAAATATCAGATGTCGTATCTAAACCATATAAATGTAGAAACACAGGTAACCAAAAAGCCATATGCCGCGGATGTAATGCAATATGCGGTGCGAATGAAATGACCATGCTGGAGTGTGAAGTCGGGATAATAATATATAGTATCGCAGGCTATGGGGTCTATCACAAGAGACTTCTATCCAAACCAGTCTCATACCTAAATTTGGATAGTCAGACTCGATGTGGTAAACTCTTGATCTCAGGTTAGTCGCGCGCCCCAACCGAAATCCTGATCATTGCGAAGGTACACGTAACAAATAGTTGCACACCACTAGCCCGAGTGGATAGTGAATGAATGAGTATGCAACTCCTGCTCAATAAGTCCACATATCAGTACAGTTCCTCTGTGGGATCATTACCGGGGTCTATTACACTCTACGCCAGCTTGTCGCCCCTATCTGAGAGCACAACTGGGTAAGTGGAAGAGACCTCACTATCCGTCTGTCAATATCAGGCCCAACTCGTTGATAGCGGACCTATTCCTCAAGCTGGTCAAATTCAACCTAGATATTGCCCCCTCACTCAGGCGGGTAAGCTCACACCCCCCTTCCAACCGACCACGACACAGTGGGAGACACGGCCTACTAGTATACGGCCCTTATGCGCTCATATATATCCACTCAGTCTCGATGTTGGGGCGTCTCCTGGCCTCGGAGGTTTAGGAATTTTCACCCAGGGACATTTATGGCGCCCGTACGCTAGAACCAAACATTTTCGGTGTCTCATCTGGCCATCCACGACATGCCTGTAGAGGCTATGGCCTTGATGTCGCTAGGGCGTACAGTAATCATAATGTAAGATGCATGAGTTATACAATCCAGTCATGCAGCAATCTAGCACATACCGTGTACTCATGTGGGACAATCTCCGCCTATCAGGGAGTTTCATAATCGTCATGCCCAATGACATATGCAATGGTCAACCACCTCTCATAACAAACATGCAGATGATGCGTATGGGCATGTATCATGATGTTATGCTGTCACGTACTCATAATCGCATCAATAATCAGCCTCAACAATCAGAATCGATGAGAATAGGCCTAACAAGGCCTAAGGAAAGGTCACAATATGAACATTCAACCATCATTGTTCGTCAATGTGAACATTTAACCAACATTGCTCCCAAGAAGTAGCCCACATAAACATCAATACATATATCATGGTGAAATCACACATCACATCGGTCCTCATATACATCGCTTTGGGTTTCACACAAGGGTCACACATTCATCGCATTGGGCCTCACTCATGGGCCGCATATACATCACATTGGGCCGTATCATATGTGCCTTACACATCGCAATGGGCCTCAGCACATGGGCCATGAATACACCACATCAGGCTTCACAACCCATGGGCTTCAAATACACAATAGGTGGGCCCTACACATGGGCCTCAAATACATCATAATGAGCCACAACCCATGGGCCTAAAATACATCTCAATGAGCCACAACCCATGGGCCTAAAATACATCTCAATGAGTCACACCCATGGGTCTTAAATACATCACATTGGGCCTCGCCCATGGGTCTTGAATACATTGCAAGTGGCCTCAAATCTATTTCACAGGTAGGCCACATACCTGGGCCTAATACACATCACTATGGGCCACATCACATGGGCCGGAAATACATCACAATGAGCCTCATCATAAGGGCCAGAAATATATCTCAATGGGCCTTGCCCATAGGCCATGAATACATGGCTACACCAATTATGATAAGTCTTATGCTACAACCACTTCACACGTCGCATAGTTAATGCCTCATATTCGATGTCTCATGGTTAAGGGCCACAACAATCATAAATCTACTTAGACAAGTAGTCACACGATTGCCCCAATTTCCATACAGTTAGGTGGGCTATAAAAAATCAAGCACTCACATGTGGTGGTCCACACAACTTCCACCAATCTACACTACTAGTTGGGCCACCCAAGATCCAAATTCCTATAGTGTAGTAATCCACATGATTTCTACCAACTGACGGTCTAAATGAAGAATAACCATTACAATGGGTACCATGAAAACGACTTTGATTGTAGTAAATATATAGGCAGCCCCACACTCTAAAATGATCTAATCAAAATAGATGAATGGCTGATAAAACATGTATGCTAGGTGTCCCATGATCGGTTTAAAAAGGATGGATGGATAGATTTCTCACAAGTATTGCTGCAGGTCTAGAAAATATTTAACGGTGGACAAGTGAGCAATATTGCTCCCATGGAATGAGATTTGGATCTGATTAGTTTATGAGACTATACCCTAAAATGATAAGAATAAACCGATGAATGGCATGGATCTACATCATACTAGAAGGTGGAATCCATGGTCAAGGAAGCATTCCAGCATATAAGGGACACACTAAAGCCTAAGAATTTCCAATGGTTGTCACCACTGTTTCTACTTACAGCGTGGCCAACCTAAAATTGAGTTCTACTTCATCTTGTGTCCATGGGCAGGAGGTGGACCCACTTCCCAAGTGACTGAAAAATATAAGTAGTGTGGGTATACAACACGTGCACCTAGGTGGGCTCCTCATGCATCATATCATGTCCAAGGAAGTTTTCATTGATAAGCATGTAATTCCCTTTCATTATTATTATTGTTATTATTATTTGTATAATTGTGGGTCCCATTGACATGGTGGGGTCCACCCCATGAACAGTTGTACAACAAACAACATCATAGTTGATACCAACCACTAGATGAATGACATGGCTATAAGGTACATACGTTAGGTGAGGCTCATAACACATGAATGGCTTGGATATAAAATACATGTAACGAGTTGGCTCCATGGTCTAACGTCTGACCCAACTTTGGTGGCAGTTACACATCACGATAGAACTCATAGGATTTAATAGTAGGGATCTTTATTCCCATTGTTTCTTATAGTGTGGTCCACCTAAGGTATGGATCTGCCTCATTCTTTTACTCATGACTTAAAATGGTATGAAGGGGTGGGCGAATGGCCCACATATACTTTTCATCACCAAGGTGGTCCTAGAAAAATCTAAGTAATTTGAGTGCAATTTCCACTATCCAAGTGGCATGGGCTGCATGAACTTCTAATCGGCCTGATTTTTGGGACCACAGAATAAATGGGGCTAGTAAGGTGGATGAATGGTGTGGATTTAGCACAGACATCATGGTGCGGCCCTGATGGGCCCCACAAAACTTTACCCCAAAAGTGGGCGTCTGCACGTCCACCTCCTCACGCCATTATTTTATTTTAATATTATAATAATTATTATTATTATTATATATATATATTCTCATTAAGGTGGGTCACTTGAGAGATCCAGTCCATCCATTGTGTGTCCCACTTGGTGGGGGGAGTCAGTCTAAGTTTCAGATGCATCCAAATTTCAGGTGGGCCCCAACATGTACTTCTATATGTTTTAGCATGTCTTTACATGATTTCTGATGGTGTGGGCCACCTGAGTTCCTTGTACAGCTGAAATTTGGGGTTGACCCATTTTTAAACGGGACCCATCCAATGCACGGTGCTGATGTTCGAAATACATCAAGGTAGGGCCTGTAGTGGGGGCCACTTTCCTGCCCGTTACAAGCTCCAGCGTCCTCTGTACGGACGTGAGTGTCTATTTGCTGTACGGACGTGAGTGTCTCGGACCATCTGTTTTCAACGGACGTGAGTGTCTCGGACCATCTGTTTTCATGTGGACCCGATTAAGCAATTCACGACAACCAGAATCACCAGATATGAATATAGAATCTCATTGACGTTGCCCTGCAGCTTCTACAAGTGGGCCCATATATCATGTGCTGCAGCCCAAAAATAAGGCCGGTCTGGTCATCAGATGGGCCAGGCTTTGAGAAAGAACAAAAAAAAGGACAGCTAAAGGCTTACAGATGAGTCTATTCAACTTGTGACCCACATGTTACAAGATTCGGTCCAAGCAAAAGTGGCCCACCTGATGAATGACCCAACCGACGCATCAGTAAATGTCGGTCCGGAGTGTCGGATTCCGTTGGTTGCTTGCACGCATGGACATTCCACTATCTGATCAGGGCTGGCGATGTGTCCGGCGGCCCGCTATCCTATCAAACCTGGCCCAGTTTGGACCTATTTCCTGGACCAACTTTCTATGCCTGGGCCTGGCATGTATGGGCCAATCAACGTTTGAGTCGGGCTTACGGTTAGGTCATTTTAGCCCAATCAAATCCGGATTGGCCCCATTTCTTGATTGCATCGGACGGTTTCGCCATTCCAATCATTGGTTAGGCAACACATGCATCTTGCACATAGATCTTGGTTTTCATTTTCTAAATATCTATTTTCTTATGGCCCACTTGATCAATTTTTGGGCCAGGCCTAGTTCAGCCCAACCTAATTTTTGGTCCAAAGCCAAGCAAATGCCACCATTGATTTGAATCCGACGTCTCAAAAGTGAGTAAAACTTTTAATATTTTAAATAGTAAAAAATTTGCATTATTACACATTTTCTTATTAGATTTTCCATGCTACAACTTTATGAGTGTAAAACAACAAATAAAAGGAGACCAAAATAGGTGGCTTTGATTTTTGGCCAAGGTGATTGGTACCAATTCAGACAATGAGTCAACTTGATTTGGAGTGTGTTTGGATTATCATCTTTGTTTCAAGATCTTCAAAGATGTAAATGGGTCGTTATTTCCCCTCAAGACAGTGGACCTCTTATCAATAGTCCACTTTTGAAATGGTGTCGACTGTTTGGCTCTCTATTATATAGGTGGTAAATTGGAATTGTGGTAAATAAATGTGTCATGAGTGATCTTGGTGGACCACATGTATTATGTGGGACCCTCTGGTTGTTTCGGCTGATGCTGGGCTGTGTGTGTATGAAGTCATCTAAAGTCTGTCTACATCAGTGTTAATTAAAAATTGGTTTGATATTAGACATTATGGCGGGCTGTAGGTAGTACGTTTATTGGTGTACGTTGAAGCAGTCCACATATTAGGTGTTAGGGGGAAAATGTGCCGACCTACGGTCAACAGGCTAGGTCAAGCATCCTAACAAGCTATAGGTGCGACCTAGTGGTCCAACCCTCACATCTAGACCAACCAGAGGAGATGCTCCACCTCAACCCAAGACCAAGTTAAACCTCAGTGGAAAGACTGAGCCAGACCTCAGCAGATAGGCTGAACCCGACCTCAGTAAGTAGGCCATGCCATACCTCGGCGCACCAAGGCCTCAACTACCACGACCGATCAAGCTCGTGGTCAACATTAGGCTGAGCTCAACCTAACCAACGCCCAACCAGCCCACGATTCGTGCCGAAGATCACGGAGACCATCTCCAACGCGGATCTCTTCACTGATGATCTAGAAGGATCCGCCCGCGCAGATCCAGAATCCTGCTAGGATTCTATCCCCACCAAAACAGGGACAAACACCTCCTACGCCACTGCCTCTCCTCACCTATAAAAGAAAATGCCCTCAAAGGAAGAGGTACGCACAATCTCTAGCCTTAAGCCTTGTATACCCAACTAGACCCAGATTCCTGACTTTGGCATCGAAGAGTCCCCGGCACACAAGTCAGGGTCTTCGTTTGCTCTTTGCGCAGGTTCACAAGCCAAGGGGAAGAGCGATAGAATTTCTGCATCAACATTAGGTATTAGATTTTAGTCATTTTTGGGACCAACTATGTGTAATTGAAGTCGTTTGCGTCTCTTCTCCATTGAATAGAAAACGATGGCTATTGATGATATATGCCTTTCATTGTAGTGGGTCACCAGTAGAGCTGGGCATAGGGCGACTCGACTCGGCAGACTCGTTTAGACCCGACTCGACTTGAACCGAGTAGGTGAGTCAATCCAAATCGAGTCGACTTCATATAATCTGAACTCAAACCGAGTCGAGTTTGAGTCACCCAGTAACTCTACTCAACTTGACCCAAAATCCAACTCATTATTGACTCAACTCGACTCGATCCAAAACCCAACTAGTATATATATATATATATATATATATATATATATATATATATATATATATATATATATATATATATAAACAACCTAGATTTGACGTTTCAGATATAAGATGTCGTGTAGCTGATAGAGAGGCTGTAATTTCGACAGGTGCACCTAAGTTCTGAGCTATGATTTCAGCCAGCGGATATCCGTCACACCTGACCTGACTTGGTACCGTTTACTGGGTTGGACATGGTCCAAGTTAGTCTAGGCTAGAACTGGACTCAAATCAGGTCAAACATGCTAGACTCAGTACCGAGTTGGGTCAAGTTTGGGTTAGGTTTATTTCAAAATTAGGTCGAGTTAGGTTAACCGTAACTCAGTACAACTCAACTCGATGCTCAGCTCTAGTCACCAGTTTATAAAGGTGGGCCTAATTAATCTCCAGTCTTGATCATCTTATTGGTTGAATATTGTGATCGGACATACCAGCGAGCTTCACTAAATATATGATCAGTTTAAGGTGTGGTATGCCTGTACAATGGGGAAGCAGATTGAGTACTGAGTAAACTATGTGAGGTTCATCATGATTTATGTATTTTATCCACTCCATATCCAACACTAAAATGGACCACAACACAGGGAAAAAGTGTGATTTCAACTCTTAGGGGCCACGGGAGTTTTCGATCAAGCTTATTCTAATGTTTTCTCTTCGTCCATGTATGATCTTATGAACAGGTTGGATGACAAATAAACATCACTTTGGGGCCTAGCAAGGTTTCAATGGTGGAAATCATTATTCTCATTGTTTCTTGTGGTATGATCACTTGTTCTTTGGATATGCTTCAATTTTGGGCTCAACCTCTTAAATTATATGAAAGATTGGATGGACGGCATGGATAGAATACATACAGCTCAACCCCTTAAATTATATGGAGATATGCTTCAATTTTAGGCTTAACCCCTTAAATTATATGGAAAAACGGATGGACGGTGTGGATAGACTACATGCATTCATGGTGGGCCCAACTGAGTTTTCTCAGTAAGTACTGAGTAACTCAGTACACAATCCGATTCATGTACAATGATATTCGTACCATTTCCTAAACAGATTAAGAATGCTAAGCTTCTAAAGAGAAGAGTTGCAATGGGTTTCAAACTTTTTTCTTATGCAAATATTTAAATAAGTATAAGCTATTCCTTCCATTCCCTACTAATCTATGGGTGTAAGTTTCTACTAATAAGATTTCTACAATGGCATCTTTCCTTTCAGGTATACCACCATTTACAACAGTTTCAGACGCCAGCAAGTAACTTGAAGTTACACTGCACTTCTAAGACATTAAATTTCACAGTTTTCGAGATAATATCCATGCTGTCCATATGTTTTTTCAGCCCATTCTACGCCATTATTCAAAAAATGAAACAGATAAAAATTTCAGGTGGACCACACTACAGGAAACAGTGTTCATTGAACACCCACCATTAAAAAATTCCTAGAGTCCACCGTAACGTTTATCGGGAATCAGATTCGTAGTGAGTAAACTCAGTGGGTCCACTGTAATTTATGTATTTTATCCGCCCTTAAAATATTCTCAAGGGCATAGAAGCTTTGGATCAAGCTTATATTTGTGTTTTTATTTCATCTATATACATGTGATCTTATGAACAGGTTTGATGACAAATAAACATTAGGCCTAGCAAGGTTTCAACGGTGGAAATCATTATTCCCACTGTTTTTTTTTGGTATGGTTCACTTGGTCTTTGGATATACTTCAATTATGGCCTCAACCCCTAAAATGAGCTGGAAAAATGAATGAACGGCGTGGATAAACCATATACATTCATGGTGCGCCTAACAAAATTTACTTAGTACAATAAGGGCAGGTTTGGAAATACCATGGTATTTTAGTCATCCAAATCCATATTTGGGATAAAATTCTTACCATGGGAAATCACTAGATTAAGCAAAATCATATTTGGTTGACCATGGAATTGTAATCAATGGACCAAATTCACAACAGATGTCATTCACTTATATACATATATGACCTAAATGTCACATGTAAACGGTGTATATGGATAGATAGTATGAATAAATACATATGTTAATGCGGGGTCACATGTGTAGTAGATTTCAAAATCAATGGAAATCCTGCATGCCACCAAATACAATTATGGGACCAAATGGAATTCTATCCCACTAAATTCTAACCTTTCTCATCCTCCCCAAATGCAGGTTGGAATTTGCAAGGACCAAATGCAATTCTATCCCCCTCTAATATTGAACTGAGTAACTCATTACGCAATCCGATACGGTTTGATAACCATCCAACATGTTCATAGTATCACACAAACTGGATGGAAGCAAAAATCAAATATCAGCTTAATCCAAAAATTTTGTGGCCGAAAGAAGGTTTTTAACGGTAAAGAAACACTGTTTCCTGTGGTGTGGTCCACCTGTAATATATATCTACTTCATTTTTGGGACTATTGTATAAAATAAGGTGGAAAAACAGATGAGCGGCGTGGATATACAATCAATACATCGAGGTGGGCCCCTACGGTCAGGATCTCACCCATATAGCTGGTTCCAGAGGTCGCAGCCAAATCGCTCTCCACAAAATCAAACAGGTTGGCCGTATTTCCCGCGTTACAACCTGATTTTGGGCCATGGACAATCTCCAAGGTGGGCCCAAAAGTCCAACGGTCAGGATTGCAGACCTATGCCTGAGCTGCACAAAATCGAACATATTCTACGGTTGAGAAACCTATGATTCCTTCATTTTCTCGGTGGTAATGCCCACTTCTTCTCACGTGAATGGCCATGAGTTTCTCTCTGCAGCTCGGCTTTTCTCAACCTTACTCTCTCCAACGGCATTCTCAAACTCCAATTCCAACTAACCAAGTGAGTCTCTCTCTCTCTCTCTCTCTCTCTCTCTCTCTCTCTCTCCAAATCACTTTCTTTCAGTCTTTCTGATTACAAAATGACATGAAATTTTCTGGCAGACTAGAAACCCAATTGCATATTTCTCTTCTTCAACCGTTGAAAGATCCCATGAAATTACAAGAAGCAAGATTTATAGCCAAACCAACTCCAACTCCAACTCCAATGGAAAACCCGAAATCCAAACCTTGATTGATCTCTTACGTGATTGTGCGTCGAAGAAATCTATCCTAGAAGGCAAAAAGGCTCATGGGTATTTGTTAAAATCTAATTTTGATGTCGATCATGCTGGGAAATGGCTAGTTCTGTTCAATCACGTGGCATACATGTATGCAAAATGCTCCAATTTCACTTACGCTCGCCGTGTGTTTGTTGAAATGCCTGAAAGGAACGTGTTCTCATGGACTGTCATGATAGTAGGGTCAACTGATAACGGGTTGTTTCTAGATGGGTTTAGATTCTTCTGTGAGATGCAGAGTCATGGAGTCCGACCCGACAAGTTCGCTTATACCACTGTTGTCCAGTCATGCATAGGGCTCAATTCCGTCGAATATGGGAAAATGGTGCATGCCCAAATTGCAAAGAGTGAGTTTTCGTCAAACACTTTCGTCAATACATCTCTTCTTAACATGTATGCAAAGTTTGGGAAAATCGATGATTCTGTGCTACTGTTTAAGACAATGAATCTGCATAACCAAGTTACATGGAATGCAATGATATCGGGATTTGCATTGAACAATCTCAATTTAGAAGCGTATGATTGTTTCCAGTCAATGATGGAGGAAGGATTTGAGCCGAACATATTCACGTTTGCTAGTGTGTTGAAGGCAGTTGGGAAGTTGGGTGATGTCTGTAAAGGCAGACAAGTACATTCTTATGTTAGCGAGTGTAATTTGGAGTCTAATGTTGTTGCTGGGACGGCTCTTATCGATATGTATTCAAAATGTGGATGCTTGACGGATGCAAGATCAGTCTTCGATAAGAATTTTACTGACTGTGAAGTGAATACGCCGTGGAATGCTATGATTTCGGGCTATTCTCAAGGTGGGTTTTGTGAGGACGCCTTGGATCTCTTTACCCAAATGCGTGCGAAAAATGTATATATGGACCTTTTCACATATGGTAGTGTCTTCAATGCTTGCGCGGGTATGAGGTGTCTGCACAATGTGAGGGAAGTGCATGGACTTGTCACTAAGTTTGGTGAAGATTCACGGGTTTTAAGTGTGAACAATGCACTCATGGATGCGTATGCTAAATGCAGATCTCTTGAAGATGCAGGTAAGGCTTTTGAGAGCATGGAAGAGAGAGATGTGGTATCTTGGACCACGATGGTTACTGCATATGCGCAATGCTTAGAAGGGGAGAAAGTGCTCAATGTCTTTTCGATGATGAGGAAGGACGATGTGAAGCCGAATCAATTTACATTTTCCAGTGTCCTCATTGCATGTGCTAGCCTTTGTTTGCTCGATTACGGTCGACAAGTCCATGGGCTTTTATGCAAGGATGGGTTCAGAGGTGATGATTGTGTTGAGAGTGCTCTAATTGATATGTATGCGAAATGTGGTAGTATTGCTGAGGCTGAGAAGGTTTTTGAGGAGATCATTAATCCAGACGTTGTTTCAAGGACCGCGATAATCTGGGGTTATGCCCAACATGGTTTTTCAAACAGCGCTCTTCGACATTTCAGGGAGATGGAAGATTCAGGTACGGAGCCGAACAAGGTTACCATTTTAGGCGTTTTGTTTGCTTGCAGTCATGGAGGCATGGTCGATGAAGGGCTCTTTTATTTCAATTCTATGAAGGAAAGATATGGTCTCATGCCTGAGATGGAACATTATGCTTGTGTGGTCGATCTTTTAGCTCGAGTTGGCCGCTTCAATGATGCGATGGAGTTCATTAACAGCATGCCCATCGACCCAACTGAAATGGTGTGGCAGACCTTATTGGGTGCATGTAGGGTCCACGGTAATGTCGAGCTGGGAGAAATCGCTGCCAAGAAGATCCTGTCAGTTAGACCAGATTATTCTGCAACTTATGTGCTTCTATCGAACACATATATTGAGACAGGCAGTTTGAGTAATGGGCTTAGTTTAAGAAATGTGATGAAAGAGAGGGGTGTGAAGAAAGAACCCGGGTTTAGTTGGATTGTCGTTGGAGGCAGAGTGCATAAGTTCTTTGCTGGGGACCGGAATCACCTCAGGAAGGAGGATATATATGCCAAGTTAGATGAGTTGAGAGAGAAGACGAAAGCCATGGGGTATGTTCCGGATGTGATGGCTTCATTACTGGATTTGGAAGAGAGATGAAAGAATTTTTGGTGGGTTCGTCATAAGGCGAAGCGGCTTCCAAATTCTGACCCTGCTGAGTCCTATTCGCAACATGTGTGTCTGCCTGCTGGATATTGGGCTGATCGCTCATCAGGTGCTACACATGCACTTTGATTGTAGACTGCTGGTTGGTCATTTTCAACCATTATTTTGCTGATAAACCCTGTACTCCACTTGACTACAACAGGTTGATTTAAGATTCAGCGTGATTAACCATCCAATTCTCTTGCACAAACATGCTATTATGAAATCACTCTATCCAATGACATAGCTTAATCAGACCGAGTGCAATTTTGAGAGCTGTCAGGAGACCATTCATATTGCTTCCTGCATTTAGAAGCTGCTGTTAGGAAGGAGGCATTGGAAAGACCAGATGTTTCTGGGATGAGGCTTCCAAAGAAGGAGAAGTCATTCTGAAAATCATGAACTTTGTTGTTGAATGGGCTTCTTGTATAAAATCTTTACAAGACTGTAAATTTTCTTTTTTGCTCCATTTTTAATTCTTTGCGCCTTTCAATAAATTGGCTAGATAATCCTTTAAAAAAAAAAAAAGAAAAAAGAAAAAAAAGAAGAAGACCAGACCATATAAGAGGAGGCTTTTGGGAAGTGACTAGTCGCATCTAAGCTTCTACAAGGTCTGTCACTACTTGTAAAGATTCTATGTCCTGATAATATAAAGTGGGCATTTGAAAAGCAAAACTAATGCTAGATTAGCCAGTGTTTAGCCTGGAGATTTGTTGTTGTTGTTTTTTCCTTCTTTTAGTGACAGGTTCGATGATTTTAGGTTCGCTTGAGGCAATCGTTTGATTGTGAGGAAAGTGACCAAATAGTGATAATCACAGTTTTGATCATTAGTTGCCCTCAAATTGCTCTTATGGGCTGTTTTATAAAACTTATTTTCAGCACTTATTAATGAAATTTTATATTTTCAGTGATTTTCACTAATTCAGATGGTTTGGCAACTCTAACTTATTAAGTGCTTAAATAATTTTTCACTGAAAATATGAGTCTTTTTTTTATTTTTTATTTTTTTATGACTCCCCTTCCTTCACTTAATCTATCATATGCAAGGAGATTGAATAAATAAATGGTACTTTTCTTTTTGCTCAATGGTAGAGCGGGCGGGTTTGAGTCCAGCTTATCTAAAATAAATAAATAGATTTATGTTCTGATGTGCTTATTCATGATCACCAGTGAGAAGAATCTCTTGCCTTATTTATTTATTTTAACATACATTCACAATCACACACTACATAGTCGAGCTTCTCGAGCTTCGATTACTAATCGGGATGAGGATGCAAGGTTAGATGAGTGTCAACTATCATTGAATTGACTTCAAGGGTTTGAGCCAAAGAATTATGCATTGCCTCCAAGTCTTCCAATGATGGGAGCATCAAATCGAAGTCCATCATTTCCAAAGAAGGATAGGAAGATTCTTCAACTTGTGGAGAATCAGTTGGAGTAGGAAATGGATCGTTAGGAGGTTGGTCGGATGTAACCATCCTCTCTGAGTCAACAGGAGGATGAGATGGAGTCTCGCAGGTACGTTCGACGATGTGGTAGGCTCTGTAATTACCAGTGGACACTCAACACTTTCAGCTGAATCAACCTAGACAGTCAAATCCTCGATCAAGGGGTTCAGGGGTTCAGATTCTCGACCAAAGTATTCGAGTCTTCGATTAGAGCCACGGAAGAGCTATCGTCCTTTTCTTGTTGGCGAGGGGATGATTCCGAGGCTGGAGTTGGATTTGAAGAAGGTACTACCTGCGAGGCCTCTGAGCGATGTGAGTGTTTGAGTAGTATGAGTGGAGTGGAATTTGATCAGCATTGTTTTCTTTGTCGAGGTGATTGGTGATATCTAAGCCCTTAGAAACGAGTGTTGGATTTTCTCTCCTTGTCACTACCACTACTGGAGTTTGACTCATTTTCATCGCTTCTACAGGACATTTACTCCTTGCTGCTGTCTCTGGGTGATATTTTCTCACTACTGCTTCGGAGTCAATGTAAGGAAGAGCTGAAGTAAAGAAATGATAAAACAAGTGTGAAGTTAGAAGAAAATAGAAGAATAACGGTCATACAAATACTCTTCTTTATAAGGGGTAAAGAAATGTTTACTGTCTATTATAGACCGCACATAACCGTGGATTTCAATGGCTCTATGCCATCTCCTTTCACATCGATCTTTGTTAAGCTGCTCATGCCTCCATAAATCTTTTTTTGCATATCTGACTAGTGTTTGGCAAAAGTCTTCCTAGGATCGAATCTAATTTTATAGAATTTTTCAAAATCTTGTATGGTCGAAATTTCTTGAAAAGTACATGGCTTATTTGGGTTGGATGTGGTAGGTTTTTGCCTCTTCGCTTCTTGTTTATCTTTGGGTAAAGGTGATGACGAATCATTGGCCGATTGAGCAGACCCTTCGGCGGAAGACTTACCTCTCTTGATGGGGACATCACGCGCACACGCACGCCCCCCTACACACGTACGCAAGGAGGAGGGCCCCATCATCGATCTGGATCGATGACGGCATTTAGGGAGGGCTTCCTAATTAGAAGACTACGTTTTGGTTCGTTGGAGTGGACCCAATAGTCATGTAAATTCCACCATGGGTTCTCATGTTCGTAGCCTACTATTCTAATTAATCTAGTACTTTGGGTTTTGCTTATTATTGTTATTAAGAATACCATGGACGGTTTAGATTATTTTGATTAGTTGTTATTTTTTATTACTTCGTCTCCAAGTAATAGGTTGCGCATATGACGCGAGTTTTGAGGTATAGAGTTTTATTATAAATAGGCACCCATTGTAGTCTTTTTTCTCGTTGAAGATTAATAAAATTTATGTGTTTTTTCTGCTCCTCTAAATTTCTGAGTTGTCGAAATCTAATTGGGTGTGAAACCCTCCCTTCCTCGAAGGGCTAACTACTGTGATGCGAAGCCACGCCTATCCCAAATCACCCCATCTCATACCTTCCATATTCACTTATTTCAACAATCATTTACGCTTCAAATACACCCTCAATTGCAACCGTTTTTCTCTCTATAATAGATTTTCGGGATCTGGTCCTACAAAGGGGTGAAACTTCTGCAGAGCACCACACACAGACCGTGCATCGGATCAGGCTGAAATTCGAGAGTTTTGTAGCCCACCCTTGGCCGACCAGCCCCAAGGAGGGGGATTTTGGGTTCGTGGGCCCCACACACTTGCGGGCAGGATCACACGCACATACGTCTGGGCCATCGCTGCTGTCCACGCATGTGGTGTTTCTCTGGTTAATCTCTCTCCTCTCTTTCACTCTTCTTTCACCCAAATTCTTAACCCTAACCCTAAATTATTCAAATCTCCAATTTTATGTCTTTCTTTAATCTTAGGATTCCCCGAATTGAAATCTGTGAATCCCTTAGATTGAGGAATTATTTCTGTACATGTGTGGATGAATTTACCCTTATTTGATTATTGTTTGGTCTATAATTTTGATTGATCCGGCCCTAGCATGTGTAGGCCTAGATCCGCATAAGATTCCCCTTGATTGAGTGCTTGAACTTTTGTGTGGGATGTGGAATTTTGTGTAACTGTTTCTGAACTAGCGTGAGTCTGAAAATCTTGCACATCGTACTCGAATTTCATGTCCTGCATCAAATTTAGTATCTGAGCACAAGGTTTTTATAGGGGAATGCATTGCATGTTTAGGATTTAGTTTATTTGTGTCCAAATATCATCAAATATCATCATATAGAGCTGTTTAGAGGTCCATAATTTCTTATATAAGCTACTGAATTTTCTGCTACAAGAAAATCCCCATATCTCTTTGCTGGATTTTCTGTTGACAGATTCTTTGGGCAGATAAGTTGCTGAAAATTGAGTAGTATTGTGTCGTTTCCTCCATATAGAGTCCTATAGGAGCATTTAGTCCCATCTAGGCGCATATAGTCGTATTAGAAGGTCCTTAAGTTGAGTTAGTAGTTGTATTCCCACACGAACGGGTCGTGATTTTGGCTTGCACCCTACACTAAACATGGAGCAATTGCAAGAGTCAATGAACAAGCTGACCCAGCAGTTTGAGTCTTTGGGTAAGTGCTTGGAACAACATATGAACCAATGCTTTGAGCAGTTCAATGTGCGCGTTACCCAACTAGAGACCTCCGCCTGGGCAAATCCCACTATTAGGGAAGATGCCTAATCTCAGGCAGGTGATTAGAAGATTAGACCAAGGAATGAAGGTGGTCAAGAATTGGTTATGGGCGCGCACCCGCGCACCCACTCCATGAGGGATATCATGATCAATATGACCCAGATGCGCAACTCCTCAAGGGATTAGAGTCGACGCCCCTACGTTTGATGGCCACTTGGACCCTAAAGCCTTTTTAGACTAGCTGGCGGATATGGACCACTATTTTGAGTGGTATGACATGTCGGATGCTCGTCGAGTCTGATTCGCCAAGATGAAGCTCGTGGGCCAAGCAAAGAGGTTTTCGGCTACTGTAGAGCGAAATAAAGAAAAAGTGAGAGAGCTCCCAATAGTCCATTGGGGAGAAATGAAAGAAACCCTTAATGAGAAGTACCTCCCTTTCTCTTATCGCTTACGGCTGATTGAGGAATGACAGTCTCTTCGATAAGGTTCCATGAGAGTGGCGAAATACATTGAGAAGTTCGAAGAGTATTTGACTATGTGTGAAGTTGATGGGGATCCCGTACTTACCCTTACTCGATTTAAAACGGGCCTCCGTTCTGACATTAGGAAAGAATTGCTCGCCAAAGACATAAACACTATTGAACAGTTGTATCAAGTAGTGTTGGAGGTTGAACAATGCCTCAAAGTATATGTGGGAAGGCGGTTTGACTTTCGCGATTCTAGTGCTAAGGCTAACCCTTTTGGGACTAAACCTAACACTGGATACCAAAACAAACCTTCCAACAGTTCTTAGTCCAGGCCCAAGGATGATAAGGGTAAAGAGATTGTCAGGTCTAGCTCGCATGGAAGTGGGGCAACTAGGTATTTTAGGTGTCAGGGGTTTGGTCACTTCGCCCACCAGTGCAGCACGAAAGAGTGACGGCGAAGAGGAATAATATGAGCCAGTAGAAACCCCTAGTAATGAGGAAAAGGGAGCGCGTGAGTCTGCGACCCACGCAGTTGTGCGTTGCGCCTTTGCTGAAGTCAAGAACACTGACGATTGATGCAGCAACACGATCTTCTATACTTATGCAAAATGTAGGAAAAAGAGCTGTAAGATGATCGTGGATAGTGGTAGTTGTGCCAACGTGGCATCGACTAGCATTATGAGCCGTTTGAGCTTAAAGCTTGAAGCCCATCTTCAACCCTATAAAGTGTCCTGGGTTGATGAAGCTTCCATTCTAGTCTCGCACTGTTGGCTTGTTCATATTCAGTTTGAATCATATAAAGACACATTTTAGTGTGATGTTGTTCCCATGGATGTTGGCCATATCATTTTGGGTAGACCTTGGCTCTATGAAAGGGATGTCACCATATTTGGTCGTTCGAATGTATGTACATTCTGGTTTGAGGGAAAGAAAGTCAAGATAAATCCACTTCCACCCAAGAACACGACTGGAAAAGGAGGCCACCACACAGAGTGGTGTGAGCGGCTCAAAAGAATTGAGGGAGTTGAAGTCCAAGTCCAAACCTCTCCATATTCTAAATGCCAAAGACTTTGAGCGAGAGACTGAGGCAGACTTGATGGTATACGTCCTTGTAGCTAAGGAAAGTGTACCGGAGGCTAGTATAGAGTTACCCGTGGAGGCCATTCAGGTAGTGCATGAGTTTCGTGATGTCTTTCCTGATGATCTACAGAATGAGCTTTTCCCTATGAGGGCTAGTCCCTGGGGTGACTCCACCAAACTTTCCTCATTACAGAATGAACCCAAACGAGCATGGAGAGTTGAAGAGACAGATTGATGAGCTTTTAGAAAAGGGTTTCATTCGAGAGAGCATGAGCCCGTGTGCCGTGCCCACCCTTCTTACACTCAAGAAGGATGACACATGGAGGATGTGTGTTGATAGTAGAGCCATCAACAAAATCACAGTCAAGTATCGGTTTCCCATATCTCGTCTTGATGACATGTTGGATATGATGGCCAATGCTACTACTATCTTCTCGAAAATTGACCTCAAAAGTGGTTATCACCAAATCTATGTACGCCATTGTGATGAGTGGAAGACGGCCTTCAAGACGAACGATGGGCTATATGAGTGGCTAGTTATGCCTTTTGGGTTGGTTACTGACCTAAGCACTTTCATGCGTGTGATGACCCAAGTTTTAAGGCTCTTCAAGGGGAAGTTCCTGGTCGTATACTTTGTTGATATCTTGATTTATAACATGATCAAAGAACAACACTTCAACCATTTGAGGTAGGTTTGTGGGATCCTTAAGAGCCGAGAAATTGTACGCCAACCTAAAGAAGTGTGAGTTTTTGTCTAGTAGTGTTATCTTCTTAGGTTTTGTTGTGTCAGCTGAAGGCGTATCGGCGGATCTCGAAAAGGTTAAGGCCATCGTTAATTGGCCTGAACCCCGCAATATTCATGAGGTGCACAACTTTCACGGCTTAGCCACCTTCTATAGGCGGTTTACTCGAAGCTTCAGTTCCATTATGGATCCCATCACGGATTGCATTAAAAAAAAAGAGTTTCAATGGATAAAGGCCGCCTTAAAGGCCTTCAAGGAGATAAAGGTCCAGATGACCAAAGCTCCAGTCACTTGACTTCCGGATTTTTAAAAAGCTTTTGAAGTCGCATGTGACGCGTCAGGAGTCGCCATAGGAGGAGTACTTAGTCAGGAAGGGCACCTTGTCGCTTATTTTAATGAGAAACTGAATGAGGTGAAACAAAAATATTCCACCTATGACAAAGAATTCTATGCAGTAGTGCAATCACTACGCCATTGACGTCATTACCTATTGCCGCAAGAATTCATCTTATTCTCAGATCACGAGGCCTTAAGATATCCGAACTCTCAGAAGAAATTAAACCCTAGGCACGCCAAGTGGGTACAATTCTTTCAAGAGTATACTTTTGTGCTTAAGCACAAGGTCGGTTTAGAGAATAAGCATGCCGACACATTGAGTCGTCGAGTCGCGTTACTCAATTCCATGAGTGTCAAATTCACGGGCCTTGAGCGCATCAAAGAAGATTATTCTGAGTGTCCAGATTTTGGAGTTGTGTACGCATCGTTGTTAGAGAGTCTGTCAGGGGCTAGCAGTGAGTACTTGATGTTAGAAGGATATTTGTTTAGGAGTGACGGCTTGTTCATACTTTGCACCTTCCTCCGCGATTCTCTTGTCTGGGAGTTACATTCAGGAGGGGTCATATGTCATTTCATTCGAGACAAGACCACTGCCCTAATGGAGGATAGGTTTCATTGGTCAAGCCTCAAGCGAGACGTGACCAAAATTATAGGACAATGTCGTACTTGTCAACTGGCAAAGTAGAAAAAGTAAAATACGGGATTATACACACCTTTGCCAGTTCCATTCATCCTTTAGCAGGACATCAGTATGGACTTCGTGCTTGGACTCCCCAAGAATATTCGGAAACACGATTCCATATTTGTTGTCGTGAACCGTTTTTCTAAAATGGTCCACTTCATTCCTTGTTTTAAGACCTCCGATGCATCTCATGTTACCAAATTGTTCTTTAGTGAGGTCGTCAAACCGCATGAGTTACTAAAAATTATAGTGTCTGACCGTGACGTGCGATTCATGAGTTATTTTTGTAAGACACTATGACACATGATGAATACTAGGCTCCAATTTTCTTCTACTTACCCCCCTCAGACCGATGGTCAGACTGAGGTGGTTAATAGGAGCCTAGAGAGTTTGCTCAGATGTTTAGTGGGGGAGCACATCAGGAGGTCGGACACCGTATTACCTATAGTCGAGTTTGTGTGTAACACCCTGTGTTTTTAGGACTCGAGTACACGACCCGTTTCCCAAAAATTCGAGTGTTAACTTATAAAGAGTCAAATCTCATATTTAATTTTTTTTATCAGAGTTAATAGATAAGCGTAGAATGGACAAGTTAGCATAAAAGAAAATTTGTATTTTATTTATAATGTACAAGAGGTTGCCCATAATGACTTATACAAACGAATGTCCAAAACTTACAATTACAAGTGAAATGATGTTTTATGTAACCAAAGCAAAATATAACAAATCTGGAACTGTAAACCATGTAGCAACTTTTGACAATACAATCATGCATCTTCAACAGTGGTACTCTGCTCCTCATCAGTCTGAACTTGAAACTTAATTAAGCCACATGTACTACCTGTACGGTTATATATTTGATAGATGAGTGAACAACTCAGTGTGAATTTTTCATAAGATTACACACCGCCGCATTAGGTAAGCATAGTTATAAAACAAGACATACAAAACAATACATGATGCAGGTCTTATTAGGTGCATGGATGCATGAATGCAATCATTGCCCTGGGGATGTTCATCCGTGTGGACAGTGGGCTCATCACCCATGTAATTATCGACCTGGGAAAATCATCCAGTTAGGCAATTACGTACATCACGTACGATAGCAATAGATGCTGGTCTGTTTCATGTATGCATGATTAGCCAACCAGTTATTAGTCCAATTACAACCAGCTAACTTAAATAAGCTCAAAGGTCACTATGGGGGCTTATCACCAGTGTAGGCCGACAACTCGGGCATAGGTCCCATACCACCATCTCCAGCTCATGAGACTGCCATTTTAGGATGTTTAATGGAAACCCGTCGACTAATAGCCAATCATATTACAGTATATGGGGCTTACCATCATATGGTTGCATAATATAAAACATCGAACCCATATAGAAAAAATACCAAAACAAGCCACGTAGGGCCAATATCAAAATAAGCCACATAGGGCGAGTATCAACACCATACGATAAAAGACCATCCTTGAAAACTACTTAGACACAACAACCCTGGATGGTAGGCCCACATCAATGATCCATCTAGACCACCACTCAATAGCCACTAGATCGAAAGTCCATTGCAATCACTGTCAATCGAGTTACATCCCAAGTATGGGTGTACATTTATAAGTGGGGGTTTTCCACTAACGTACCAGTTTAAATCCCAGAAGCAATCCACAAGTAATCCAATAACATGAATTAAATATACAGGATAAACATTAAGCACATGATGTAGCAATTCAATTTCAACAATTAACACATGTGGTTATAGAATGGAGATATCATTTATAAATTAAAATAAAACTATAACTTAAGCTAATGGGAAAATGGAAAGCTCAAGGGGAAGAAATCATCACCTCATGTATCGAATCACCAACTGGTATTGATAGGAAGCGCGTGTACCCTCAGAATTAAATCCTACCATGTTGTGAAGTTGTACGTGAGATCAGGTTTCTACAAAGTATTTATAGTTAAGGTTAATATGACCTAGGGTTTGGATTACTTGTTTTTAGGGTTCTGATGTAGGACTCAAGGTTTTATTCTAGAGTTTAGTCTTAGACTTAGATTTTTAGGGTTTGAACCCTAGTCGGTATGCAATTAATCTTAATGTTAATTTAGTAATTATAAAGTATTTATTAATATTAGTGTTATATCTTATATTAGCTAACATTTTAATAATGATGATGCACAAGTCCATACATATACCGATATTATCTATTATTCTTATAATGACTAATAATCTCCTAAATAATGCAAGTAATAATAATAAAATAATATAACAAGGATTAACACTAATAATCATATTAACAAGGATTAGTCCCATAAGGAGGAAGACGGTGTTTCCTAAGTCATAACTACCCATAATGAACCTAGTCTTGATGATAGATACAATGATCCACCATGAATTATGAATTTCTACAATTAGGTCCAAACCTAATGTACTATCTACGTTTAGGGTATTGGCTTAGAGTTTAAAATCAAATTCCTATAATTGATTTAAAATAATATTAGAAGTGGAGTGATGATAAACAATGATTATTAGTTAATACTATCAATACTAATCTTATAATAAATAATCTACTAATGCCCACATAGGGAAAATATTATTAATAATAATGTGAATATCTAACACTAACAATCGAGTAGTAGGATTAGTAACGTCCATTAATAATTCCTGACAATAATGATAATTTAATTCTGACAATTCAAATGTACAAAGATGGGAGGTAGTCATACCTGAGTTGAATGGATCAGGAGGCTCGGTACTAACCGAGTTAACTCGGCTCAATCACAACCACCCATCAATTCTCTCTTCTTCTCAAACCGACCGGCTACCTAGTTGGCGACCTAAACCCAACTTAGACTCAATGTGTTGAGTCAACACGACCCGACAATAACCCCTCAACCCAACACAATGTGGCAGCCAAACTCCTTCTCTTCCCTTTCTTCTTTCTTCCTTTCTCTTTCTTTTCCCTCACTCTTCCTCTCACTCTGCTGGAACTCTAGTCATGCCTGGCCCGGGCCCAAGCTTGACTCGATCTAGTCAGACTTGGTTTCATCCGAGTCGACTCGGCAACAACCGACGAACCAAGTCTCTCCCTCTCATCTCATCTTCTCTCTCTCCTTTTTTTTTCTTTCCCCTCACAACACAAGTCCAACAACATTTGGACTAGGACAAAATCCACGTCCGGCACAGCCGGACAACAACTTGACTTACCTGACTCGGTCCAGTGACTTGGCTCGGCCCGAGTGCAACAGGTGCACTCACTCACTCCCTCATTCTCCACTCTCTCTCGCTGTCTAACTATCGGAGGTGTTGGACTCACCCGGACGTGGCCCAACTCATCACCCTGACTCGGCAGTGAGTCAAGGTGCAACGCAGGCGCACCCTCTCTCTCTATTCTTCTTCTTCATTTCTTTCTCTTTCCTTTTCTTTTCCTCTCTTCTTCTTTCTTTTCTTCCCTCTTGCTACTAAAAACGTCCAACAGATGGACCTCATTTATGCACAAACGAAGCCTGAATCACGACTCAGATGGGTAGTGCAATGGTGAGGAAGACGCTCAGTCATTAATGACATTTTTACAAGGGATGCTTCTCCCTCCAATCTGCTTCCTTCAGACAGTTCATGTGGGTCCTAGAAAGCTCCCAGACAAGCTTTTTCAAAGCTTGAGGAAGGTTTAGGTGATGAGTTTGCTAGAGCAGGGAGACGGGTGGTTTTTCTCGGGTGGCTGCAAGGAGAGGATAGCAAATCCTCTGCTATATAGGCTCCCCTTTTTGAAACCCTAAATCCCCAGAGCCGTCGGATCAGAAGTGAACGGTTGGGATTTGGTCCAGCATTTTCCCTTCTCTCTATCTCTCCACAGAAATACCTGTTGCTTGGTTGAATAGCTGACAATAGCACAAGCTATTTTCAACGGCCAGGATTTGCTTCCCATGGATGGCTAAGATGTAAAGACAAGGAGGCACACAGATTGCTGAGTCGACAAAGCAGCAGGTTTCCATTTTTGGAAACTTTATGCTTGTAGGGCCTACTTGCACCGATGTTTGTGTTCACACGCTTTCACGTCTACATGAGACGCCCACTAGGTTTTGGTCAGGCCCCAGCTGCGCACAAGATGGATGGCTTAGATCACTCATCTGATATGAGATGGTGGGCCATAACGTGTCCTAAATGGACGCTGTCCGTCGGCTGACGCAAACCAAAGAGAGAGAAGAGATTTCTCTTTTTAGACAAGTTTCGGTCAAGGGAGCTTTGACCACTCCAGGTGGTACGCACACCCGCTGTGCACGATGTTTGTGATAAATCCACTCTATCCATCCCATTTATAAGGCCCAATCAGAGCCCAAGACCGGACATCAGATGGGTCTAAGGCTCAGGTGGCCCATACAACTTGAATTTTGTGTCCTACTCATGGATTCTTGTCGATCCGATAATCGGATCATCACGAAATCGAACGTCAACAGTTAAAAGGGTCCAATGGGCCATTTAAGCTAGAAATCAATGGCTAGCTTATGCATTATATGACATATTATGCTCTTATAATATTAAATATTATGTTATAATGCTTTTAATAATATCATTTGTTATTATTATTATTATTATTATTATTATTATTATTTATATATTTTGTCATGTTGTGGGACACTTAAGAAGGGATGGGGCATATCTAAACCACAGGTGGGCCATGCAACAAGGACTTTAGTGCTTAGTTGATGGCCACGGAAAATCCAACGGTCAGTTTTAGGATCTGATGGTTTGATCATTACCTTTTTACTCCTTCACGGTCCTACGTATTGTTTGAGTGATCGGGACGCTTTATGGTCCACCATGGATGGTCAGATGGTCAAGCTTGTGATCAAGTAGGTCCATAATCTAAACCGTTGGATGACCTCAAGACTCAATGACTGATTTTAAGGTTCAAATTATCGATCAACGGCCTTGGATCGGTTCACACAATTAACTATTTGACAATATTGGCCCCAAGGTGGATCATGGGGATAAGTGGGCCGTAAATGATTCTAGTTTTAATCCTTAGTAGTTGATTAGAAGTTTTGGAATTCCACGGTCATTTAGGGTTCAATTCGTTAATCCACACCAACCCCATGGTTGGATAACTTTCACTGTTAGTTACGGATTAGTCGATTAGTAGATTTATGGGTTTGGTTCGATTCTGGTGAGTTACATTCTAGCGTAGGTATGACATGATGGTCCGCCCTAAGAGTCAATGGTCAGATGACTTAATATTTAAATGAGATTGTACCAGATGGTCGAGATGGATAGATTGAGGACCATTAGATGACTGATGTATAAGGTAAGTTACATGTGTTCCCACACACGTTTTAGTACATCTATTTCTTCATAATAATCGCCCAAGTACTGAAAGTACGGGGTGTTACATTGCGTTTAATAGTTCTGTCAATAGGTTCACAGGTCTAAGTCTTTTTGAAGTCGTTACTGGTTATAAGCCTAGGAAGCCTATTGATCTTGTCCCTATGTCACTGTCCCATAGGCCATCAGATTCTGCAGAGTCCTTTGCACATCACATTCATTTATTGCATCAAGAAATCAGGCGAAAGATCAATACTAGTAATGAACATTACAAATTTTCTGCAGACCAGCATAAACGTTTCAAGGAATTCAATGTAGGGGAATCTGTAATGGTCCACATTAGGCCCGAGTGGTACGTGACTCACAGAGGAGGAGCTTTAGAGACTTGATCCTGACATCTTGGAGCGGTTCGGGAGTTTTGTTTCACCAGTGGCGAAATCTTCGTAACCGGGGAGAGTTGATGGGGACATCACGAGCACACGCACGCCCCCTACGCACGTACACAAGGATGAGGAGGGCCCCACCATCGATCTGGATCGATGACGATGTCCAGGGAGGGCTTCCTGTTAGAGGACTGCATTTTGGTTCGTTGGAGTGAACTTGATAGTCATGTGAATTCCACCATACGTTCTCATGATGGTAGCCCACTATTTTAATTAATTTAGTACTTTGAGTTTTATTTATTATTGTTATTAGGAATATCATGGACGGTTTATATTACTTTGATTAATTGTTATTTTTAATTATTTCATCTCCAAGTAATAGAATGCGCACATGGTGTGAGTTTTGGGATATAGGTTTTATTATAAATAGACACCCATTGTAGTCTTTTTTCTCATTGAAGATTAATAAAATTTATGCGTTGTTTTCTGTTCTTCTAAATTTCTGAGTTGTGGAAATCCAATTGGGTGTGAAACCTTCCCTTCCTCGAAGGACTGACTACCATGGTGCGAAGCCACACCTATCCCAAATCACCCCATCTCATACCTTCCATATTCACCTATTACAACAGTCATCTACGCTTCAAATCCACCCTCTATTGCAGCCGTTTTTCTCTCTACAGCAGATTTTCAGAATCTGGCCCTATAAGGGGGCTAAAACTTTGGCGAAGCATCATGCACAGACCGTGTATCGGATTGGGCTAAAATTCAAGAATTTTGGAGCCCACCCCTGGCCGACCAGCCCAAAAGAGGGAGATTTTGGGTTCGTGGGCCCCACACACGTGCGGGCGGGATCACACGCACGTGCGTCTGGGCCATCACTGCTGTCCACGTGTGCGGTGCTTCTCTAGTTTGTTTCTCTTCTCTCTTTCACTCATCTTTCACCCAAATTCCTAACCCTAATACAAAATTATTCAAATCCTCAATTTTATGCCCTTTTTTCAACCTTAGGGTTCCCTGAATTGAAATCTGCGAATTCTTTCGATTGAGGAATTATTTCTGTGTATGTGTGGATGAATTTACCCTCTAATTATTATTTGATCTATAATTTTGATTGATCCAGCCCTAGCATGTGTAGGCCTGGATCCGCATAAGATTCCCCTTGATTGAGTGCTTGATCGAACTTTTGTGTGGGATAGAGAATTTTGTGTAACTGTTTCTGAACTAGCGTGATCTAAAGTCTGAAAATCTTGCACATCATACTTGAATTTCATGTCCTGCATCATCTCTTCTGAGGAGCAAGAGGATTGGAGGACGATGCTTTAGCTGGTTTAGCCTTGGGAGACTGAGCAGGTGGAGAATTTTTATCGATGATCTCTTAGGTCAACAACTTCTATTAGCTAAGATAGTATGAAGACCACCGGGTCCTAAAGCTATTTGTCAACAAAGAGTAGCAGGGCAAAGCGTCTAGAAAGAAGGCATGGGCATTCTTAAAATAGTTTGTGAGGACAGACATAAACACATCATTTGATTTGATGTGACGATGTTCGTAAAGATGTTGATTGAGAGAAAGATGGCAAGAAGGAAAATGAATGGATTGACCAAAGCCGAATTGATGGGCAAAGAGATTAGGATTATACATCTTTATGCTGTTCTTGGTGCTATTTTCTCAGTTCACACTAGCACCACCAACTCGTATATCTCGAGCGAAAAGATAATTGACCCAAATTGAATAGCATTGTTCAACCATGTTTGAGTTATATACATCAAAATTTTTGTTGGTCAACTAATTTGGATCAATCTTCCACTCTAAAATCGAATAGAATTTATGGTCAGGTTTGGTTAGGCTTGAGAGATAAGAAAAAATTTAAACAACTATTAAAAGAAATAGATTTTATAGGGGCACAGACCCTTCATTGACCATAAGACGAAAATTGGTTAATTTTCTCAGTAATCTTATCACAAAAAAATAGAAAAGTATTCACAAAGCCAAAATTGGAGAAACAAAAAAGACCTCTTATTAGTTGAGGACCTTTGGTCAAAAGGTTGTGAAGAGCTCAATAGAGATAAGAAAGAATAAAAGGAGCCAATCCCATCTTTTCACCAATCACGAGAGTTTCGAGCAAGCCAGTACACTCTTTGGTCAGTTGGTTGGCTTGGACATGACAAAGAAAAATAACAAATCTACATCAAGAGGAAAGCACAATGCCCCTGATGCAAAACTTTACCTTTGGTCTTGGCCACATGTTCCATGTAAGGGTCATATGACATTTGAGAATTGGAATTATTGAAAGGAGTATTGGTCAGATGAAGGTGGTATCCTTGATAGACTTCATACCTTGTGGGTGGAAGACCTATTAGGACACGAATATCTAGGATGGTAGGACTCATGGGACCACATCTAAAATGAAAAGAATTGGTCGAACGACTCAAAAAACATGCTGCAACAACTAAAAAGGGCAATAGTGTGAGCAATCTTGCAAATAGACAATTGGAGACACTCATCAATGTTAATGTGTTGTAATAAGAATTAATATTTGGCATTACCCATCTTTTACCAACGAACCTATTCCGGAGGGTTTCTAGGCCATAATCTAGAGGTTTTATCAGGATGCCAATGACTTTATTCAATGAAGTCATGATTGATTAAGAAACTAACCTTCTCATCTACAGGGAAATATTTAAAGATATCAGAAGGGTCTAGAGAAGTAGGAGGAAAGGTTGTACCTAAGAAAAGTATAGAATCGAAATTGGCATATTTGGATGAAAAATTTACTTGTGGACCGGTAGAAATGTGAAGCAGTTCCAACAAAGAAGTCGAAATGCATGAATCGAAGATGAAGTAGAGTATTTCTTGGGGGCCATGGCGATCACTAAAGAAAAGAAAGATTTAGGGTTTGTGAAATTATAAGTTCGAAAGAGGAAGAAGAAAGATGAATGGTTGTATATAGGCACATTGCATGCGTTGCATTAATTGTCGAATAATGACAATAAGTGATTTTTGAGACCAAAGTTGCGGTGGTGGTATGATGCCATTTTCTTCGATTAACACGTAGGCGAAGCTTGCAAAAAGAATGAAGCGAGAAAGCGTCGTCTGTAGGTTAAACAAATGAGGGTGTTGCCACATGGCTTAGTAATTAATACTCAACAAAAAGTTTTACGTTTCCCCTCATTCTTGGCCGAATGAAGAGAAACGTGGGGGTCAGCGTTTGGACAATATTTGATAGCGCTAGATTCGATGATGTAGATACAACCATGTGACAAGTATGAAATATTTCACGACGTGTACTAAATATACGAATGACAACTCATTAATGATCAGGCTTTCAAGGAATCGTGACGCTTGGGTAACCTTTGGATAAAGATGCATGATGAATATTAGGACTACGTCAACATCGTTGCATGATTTGTAATCAATTATTGTGACAAGGACACATTAGACAAAGGCAAGGCACAATTGAGTAAATGAAACTGCCACCTTACAGTTGGCAATATACGACGTCGTCATGTAAGTAGGAGTTATTCTCACAGCGTTGCTAGGAAGTCTATAAATAGGGAAAGAGAATGCAAACTAGGAGATCTATCAAATCCAGAACAATAAATCAAACCAAAGTTCAAACAACTCAAATCCAAAACAATCAGTCAAACAAAAACTCAAACAACTTAAATCTAGTGCAAAGCTGCTTATTTAGTCATTCGTGACATTTATCATCTATAACACTCATCAACGTAGAAATCCTTAGCTTTTAGGAGTAGTTCGGTCTGTCCATGCTTTATGTTGGACTGATTTAGTTGTAACCAGTAGCTGTAGTTTCCTTCCATCTGCGCCCGTGAGCCGGATCTGAAGGAAGATCCTAGTCTTAGGAATTGTCTACTTGCGCTCATACGTTGGATCGTCAATAACTTATAATTTCAGCATTGCTCATTTATTGTCTATTAGAGTGTTGCTCAATTAAGTACTCCACTGCTCTCAGTTAGGACGGTGATCCTTGTCAGTGGTAAGTTTTATTTTTCTGTCCCTATCTTCAATTTCCATTCAACAAAACATATGTTATACCTTTGAAAGTTCTTGAATTTCAAGGCAAAAATAACTCATTGAAAGAAGAGCTCTAACCTTCATAAATCACTTGATAAGCACACTCCATAATTGCTAAAATAGACAATTAATTTTCCAACCATTTAATTACGTATTACTCCATGTCGACACCAAAAGTACCAGTGACATTGGGCTTGAATCTGACTACAAATTGATTCTAGCATGCCCAAAAACTAGATAAATGTAAAATGTGGCTGAATTTAAAACCAACATCCAACCATTACTTTTCAGGCTCATTTTAAATCATTAACTAACAAGAGGCAATTTTACATACACTAATGCCATAGATACAAAAAGTTTTGGGTTAAGTCTATATTTATATTTTTTTTCTTTACATAAGTTTATAGAATCTAATCAATAGATTGGGTGGCAAATAAATAAGCATAACCACCGGTGTAAGAAAGTTTGAATAGAGTCTTCAATCACCATTATTTTCCTGTGTCGTAGCCTACTTGAGATTGAATTTTTACGCGGCCTCAACCTCTTTACGTCGACGCCACATTTCTTTTCCAGCATCAACTTCCTGGGAACCGCTTATTAAGTATCTCGCGGCAGAAAAGGGTTACTTTCAACCGGACGCGGATTGGCTACTGACAGGTTGAGTAGGGATACTCGCTACTGAAGTGACGTCACCACAGTTCTTTGGGGCCCACCATGATGTATGTGTTGTATCCATACCGTCCATACATTTGGAGAGATCATTTTAGGGCAAGATCCAAAGAACGAGGCAGATCCAAGGCTGGAGTGGACCCACCACAGAAAATATAGGGGAGAGTGACGCCCACCATTGAAACCTTCTTAAGGTCCACCATGATGTTTATTTCAGATCCAAACTGTTCGTATGTTAACGCAGACATGAAAGAAGGGAAAACACAAATATCAGGTTGATCGAAAACTTTTGTGGCCCTTAGAACTTTTTAATGGTAGGCGTCACTCTCCCCATTGTTTTCTGTGGTGGGGTCCACTCGAGTTTGGATCTTACTCATTCTTTGGATCATGCCCTAATATGATCTCTCTAAATGGATGAACGGTGTGGATACAAAACATATATCATGGTGGGGCCCACAGAATTTGGTGACGTCACTTCAGTAGCCAGTCTTGCTACTCAACATGTCAGCAGCTAATCCGCGTCCACTTTCAACGGAATCGTATTGGCGACTCCCCTGCGACCAACCAATGGCCGGCGGTCGGTGCTCTGTGGGCCCCACAATGATGCATGTGTTTCATCCATGCCCACTATCTATTTTTTTATATATCATTTTATGCCAAGAGATAAAAAAATGAGGTATGTCCCTATCTCAAGTGTACCACCTTACATGAAACAATGCTGAATGAACGTTGACCATTAAAACCTTTTTTGGGGCCATAAAAGTTTTGGATCAAGTTGATCTTTGTTTTTTCCCTTCATCTGGGTCTGTATGACCTAATCAACAGATTGGATGTCAAATAAATAATACAGTGGGCCTTAGGAGGATTTTAATGGTGGATATCCAATCACTACTGTTTTACTGTGGTGTGATCCACTTGAGATTTGTATCCCTCTCATTTTTGGGATAAATCCATAAAATGGTCTTAAAAAATGGATGAACAGAATGGATGAAACACATACATCATGGTGGGCCCACAGAGCACGGACCATCAGCCACGGGGCTGGTGGGGGAGTAGCCAATCCATTTCCAACAGAGAAATTTATGAATGTGGACCCCACCTTTTATCCAGCAGTTTTTCTGAAACAATACAAACTTAGAATACGCAACTGGACCTCCTCGTACGGACGCAGCATTTCAGGACGAAAATACCCCTCCTTTCACGGCTGTGGCTTTTCCTCTCCCATTTTCACTGCTTCTTTTTCCCCTCCCTTTCCACTGTTGCTTTCACAGCCGTTGTTTTCACAGCCGTTGCTTTCACCCCCTTCCTCACTGTTTTCCGGCAGAAAGACCTCTAAAAACCCTTTTTGTGGGCCCCCCTCAATCGCATTTTATCTTCTTCTCAAAATGGTCGGTCCAGAGAAGACAGCACGCAGCAAAGGTATATTTTAAACTCAGTTGCCCCCACATGGAATGTATGTACTTCCTTTTATATTTTTTAACTAGAGGAAAAGGTTATATACGATCGAGCTCATGGGATCTCCCCATGAGGTCGAGCTGTGTGGGCCCCACCATGATGTATGTCGAACATCAACACCGTGAACTTGATGGGTCCCCTCTAAATTACGGGATAGCCGAAAAATCAGCCGTATATGGAACTCAGGTGGGCCATACCATCTAAAATCATGTGAAGACATGGCTAAAACATATAAAATTACTTGGTGGGGCCCACCTGAAATTTGGATGTGTCTAAAACTTGTCTGACCCCTCATCCAAGTGGGACACACATTGTGGATGAGCTGGATTTGTGAAACACATTTCGGTGGGCCCAAACGGCAAATATGAATGTTTTAATGGAAGGTAACCCCTCTCAAGTTTTGTACGTGGTGTAGCCTGCAAAAGTCACGAATTAACTTGATTTTTCTGCTCTAGGCCCACCATGGAATGGTGCATCTAACTGATGGGGTAGATGTTTGACATACCTCATGATAGGGCCCACACAGCTCGACCTCATTGGTAGTTCACATGAGCTCGACCATATAGAACCGTTTTCCCACACAGACGTATATATACACGCATGCCCGCTGATCTTGTAGTTTGTCCCGTTAATTTCCTTTGAATGTAATTGCGGGCATGTGCCAAGGTATGTTTATGTCTCCTTGTATATAACATGATGTGGGGTCCAACACTGTAAAAGCTACAAACTTGAACAGATACATGCCTTGACTCCCTGTCATACGGCCATGTCCCTATGCTGGCCGAATAAAGGCAAGTGTTCCTTATCTTTTGTGCTGACAAAGCTACGCAACCTTGTGACGCGCTACGTTGACTAAGCTACGCAACCTTGTAATAACGAGGAAAGTCATATATGACTCATGAACACCTCATTGAGTTATCCTTGCGAGCATTGCTCAATGCTAGTTGCCTAAGCGGCGAGCTTATTTTAGGGTCAGTTTGGGCAATGGGATTAGAAGGGATTAGGTGGGGATGGGATTCAAAAAACATAATTATTACCCATGGCAGGGTTGTCCCCTATTACCATGGGATTAAATTAATGCCCTACTTTGTTGATAATACGGTGGTACATTGAATGAATATACCCACCATCATTTGAAATTACTTAGAATAACATACATGTGTTATATTTAAACCGTTCATTTGTTTCGTAACCTCATTTTATGGCATGGGCCTAAAAATCAGATAGATCCAAAACTTATGTAGCACCAAAGAAGTTTTCAACGGTAAGTATTCAATCCCTATTGATTTCTATGGTGGAGTCCACTTGAGCATTAGATTTACCCGATTTTTTGGCCCATGCTCTAAAATAATCTCGATAAATGGGTGGACGGTGTGGATATAGCCCACACATCATGTTGGGACCTACACAACTTTCCAAACATTGAGTGAAATTAGCACACGACCCAATGCAATTCCATTTAATGTAATTCCAAGCATTTCCATTCCTCCCAAACAAGGAGTGGAATTGGCACAAGAGCAGATGAATCCCATCCCCACCTAATCCCTTCTAATCCCACTGCCCAAACTGACCCTTAGCCGGTTGAAGCTAATTGATCCTTCAATATCTTTGGCTCATGTGTATCATGCATATTACAACTTTCTTGAGCTGTACCTTAGAATGAATGGTATTTTCTTTTGAATATAATTAAGGGCAAGTGGCAAGGTATGTTATGTTGTGATGTAGAAATTGGTATACCTTGATGAGAATTAGCGGGGCAAACATGAAATCAGCGGGCCAATCAGTGGGCCCAACAGTGATGTATGTTTGTTTGTTATCAAACCTAAACATAAGATGTGGCCTAGATGAAATGATCAACATTAGAAGTTCAATTGTAAATTTAATTTGGTGTGTTCCATTTGAACATTGGATACGTTTATAGGAATTGGCTCAAGCCATGAAATTATTTGTTAAGTCTGCCCCGCTGATTGCCTAGTTTGCCCCGCTCATTTTCATGTTTTTCCCCGCTGACTTTCTAGCTTGGTTCGCTGATTTTCTAGTTTGCCCTGCTAACTTTCTAGTATGCCCCGTTGATATTCTAGTTTGCTCCGCTGAATTTGTAGCATGCCCGTCTAATTTTATAGACAATGTTTTATCTTGTTAATTTTATGTTTGATATGTTTTTAAATCCATCTCTGCAGGCAATGAAAATTCTGTCGTCATCTCCAAGCCAACATGTAGGTGTACACTGACTTGGTGGTTTGACAAGGTGAAGGATGGAGTGGAGAAGCACGATAGTCGCCTAAATCTGTTCAGGCAATCCCCTTTCGCGTTTTTATTGCATGTTACATCCTTTAGCTTTGTAGGGGCTATATTTCAGCTACTTTTAGAAAGATACAAAGGTGATTCAGTATTTAAGATCAAGGGGAGGCGATTGCAGTTTTCTGAGATGGACTTCGCCCTCATTACCGGTCTTAAGACTGGAGATCTTACTGTACCCAAGAATCGTTGCAGTACGAGTATACTAAGAGACAAATACTTCAAAGAACATCCAGTGTTAAAGAAGCACCTAATGGGCGTGTTTGAGAGATTAGTTGACACCAATAAGCATGAGGACGTCGTGAAGGTTGCCCTACTTCTAGTTGTGGAGTGCTTTCTTAGGGGAACCGATCCGAAAACTATGTGCAACATGGATTATATTCACCTGGTGGACTCGTTAGATGATTTCTATGTGTATCCTTGGGGTAGTTTGGGATACATGACAATGTTGCAAGGAATCGAAATTGCCGTTGCCGCATCAAGTTCCCCTCGGTACACTGTATGTGGTTGCATCCTTCCTCTACAAGTAAGAACATCTTTTATTTTCTATATGTTTTCCCTCTATAGTCATCTTTGAATTTTTAACCTGGTGCAATTTCATTCTAACAGGTATGGGCAGTAGAGATATTACCGGCCCTACAAGAGTGTGTTGTTTCGTATGTTCCCCATGAAATTCCACGCTTCATTCAATATCGAGGCTGGAAGTGTTGGAGGTACAAAAGAATACATGCTATTTTCCAGAGTAAAGCTGTAAGTTTATATATGTCCAGCATTTATTGGCGCTTAACTTGACAACCTTATCAATTTTTTATTTAACATTACTCCTTGTTCTTTTGCAGACATCGATAGTAATGAAATTAGAACCAACGCCACGAGAATGGGAAACGGATGCTGTTCGCTCGGTGCGTGACAGTTTCCAGGTGAGATGTTATGAAAAATGAACTATATTTTTTCTACATGTGTAAAGTTATCCTTACTCTTACATATCCATGTATACATTTTGTAGGTCACTGAAACCCAAGAAGATGATGAGGAGGGTAATGAGATTGATCATGATGAGGATGACGAGTCAGATGATAACGATGAGAAAGGCGTGGAGGGAGAGGGACCGAGGGAGGGTTTACCAATGGGGGGTGTTAGGAAGAATGTTATTTTTATGAAGGAATTTCGGATTGAGAGGGAGGAGTTGAAGAGGGAGAGAGAGGAATTGAAGAAGGAGAGGGACGAATTGAGAAAAGAGAGGGAAGTGATGAGACGTAAAGAAGCAATGATTGATGAGAAGGAAAATATGTTACTGAAAGAGAAAGAGCAATTCAGGATGGAGAAGGAATTATTTTATCATAACATAGAAAAGTTTGCTAATGAGAGGGAGGAGTTTAATAAGGAGAAGAAAGGTAGAAGTACACAGAGGGGATGTTTTGTAATGGAGGAGGAGGGTGAGGAGTTGAGGAAGAGAGGGGAAGTAAATGATGACCCACATACAGAACTTCGACATGGGGTTTTGGATGGCCTGTCGTATAGTAATGTCAAAGGTAATGTATTGAATGCATCCACTTCTCATCCCGTTTATGAAAGGAGAAACAAAAGGATACCGAAGCCGTCATATTATAAGATGTCTCCGTACTTGTCCCTGTCTGCATTTGATACAACGCGTGGGCCGTTTCTCGAACCCGAGCAAGTAGCTTTTGCAACTTCTCCGATACCATTTCCCTACAAATGGATCCTTTCAGGATACTATCCGCACAAGAGGCGAAAGAGGCAGAGGACTGGTATGAAGCAAACAAGTCTACGGCAGCGGGGAAATGGTTCAGTACGATATGGCTGAAGGATGCATGGGTTGATAGCGAGGTAAGCATTACTAATTTATTCTCTATATGCATTGACTGACATATAATTATGTGTTATATGAATTTATGACTAACATTCTACTATCCTATTGATTAGGCTATCGACACATACATCGACTTCCTGGAGCGTAGGCATAACGACCGTTCAATAGCATATCCTCAGGATTGCAAGTTTTGTCCTACGTATTTTACGGTAACTGTTTATTGCGTTAATCTGTAATCTGTTAGAAAATTTCATTTTGCGACATGTATTGAACTTTCATCATGTTTGTAACAGCAAAGCCTTGAGGGGTGTTTGCCTTTATTGATTGCATACCGGGACTCCAAATCGGCGTCTGAACGGGCCGAGCTAGTAGGACAGATGAGTACGGCTTATGCAATTGCAAAGTACCGAGATCAACCATACGCCAAGGCAATGTGGTGTTATGATGTGGTAATGCACTTGTCATAGAGCATCATCTCTTACTGTTATGTCTTTTATCATGTTTAATTAATATATTATTTTGTGAATCATGAACAGGTCTATGCACCCATTAATCACGAAAATTCACACTTCTGCTTATTATTTATCCTAGATCAAGAGAAATTGTTATTGTGGATAGCTTGTGCAAGAATTTATTGCCGAAGTACAAGCAAAAGATGACGAAGATGACAACTGCACTCCCTATTCTCTTCTATGCCACTGGAGACGGCACTGCGCTTGAAGGGAAGAAGTGGACCGTCAGAGTCGATGAATCTGCGCCAAAGCAGAACAATGGTTATGATTGTGGTATATTCGTAATGAAATACATCGACATTTTGTGTAGCGGTCTCACGTTGGCGGGAATAGACATGCAAAAAATGACCGCCAATTGGAGGAAGTCAATAGCTTATGATTGTCTGTCTCTAGTTTGTAGATGATATTTGTGTGGGGCATGGGCTGAATTTTGGAAAGATGTTGTATATATTGTATTATCTACATTGTTGAATACACATTGTAAGTTATGATGTATAGCATACTTTGTAAGTTGGAAATGTATAGCATACTTTGTAAGTTTGGTGGATAGCATAGTTAGAAAATTTTCCGTGTATTCGTCGGAATTGTAAGTTATGATGTATAGCATACTTTGTAATTTTTGGTGGATGATGAAATGAACTTTATACTTTGTCCCACTATATTTTCCGTTTGCCTCACTATGCTCGTCGATCAAGTTCAATGCACATGGAACTCAATGCGCGTCATTGGCCCACTGATTTTCATGTATCCCTCGCTGATTTTATAGTTTGCCCCGCTGTTTTTCTAGTTTGCCTCGCTGTTTTTCTAGTTTGCCTCGCTGATATTTCAGTTTGCCTCGCTCCTTTTCCTAGTTTGCCTCGCTGTTTTTCTAGTTTGCCTCGCTGATATTTCAGTTTGCCTCGCTCCTTTTCCTAGTTTGCCTCGCTGTTTTTCTAGTTACTTCGCTGATATTTCAGTTTGCCTCGCTCCTTTTCCTAGTTTGCCTCGCTGTTTTTCTAGTTTGCCTCGCTGATATTTCAGTTTGCCTCGCTCCTTTTCCTAGTTTGCCTCGCTGTTTTTCTAGTTTGCCTCGCTGATATTTCAGTTTGCCTCGCTCCTTTTCCTAGTTTGCCTCGCTGCTTTTCCTAGTTTGCCTCGCTCCTTTTCCTAGTGGGCCACACGAGAGGAAAGCGTGGGAATTCGCTAAGAACTGTTGAAGCATTTTTATGGTCATAAAAGTTTTAGGTTTGGGGCTATAAGTTTGGTGTTTTTACTTCATCCCATTGGGAATGACCTTGTAAACGGTTTAAATAGCATATAAACATCAAGGTGGAGCCTTAGAAGGTTTCAACAGTAGAAATTTCTTTCCCCAATTTTTACTCTCTTGTGACCTACCTGAGTTTTGTATCCACCTCATTTTTTGACGCACTTTCTAAAATGAGCTCGCAAAACAGATGGACAAAATGGATTTCTCACATACATTGCAGTGGGCCCCACCCAACATCCTTGCACGGGAACTTCTCATTAAAGGCTTTACAAGGAAATCCATGTCCCCATAAGCCTTCTTTTTCTCCTCCTATTAATTTAGCCATTAGTTGGTTTTTTCTTTACATTTTTTTCATGGATAAACAAGAAAGAGCAAGTTTGAATTTACATGGGTAAGATCGAATGTACACCTCATTTAAATAAAATTATTGTATCCGAAGAGCAAAGTTGATATACGCAATATATAAATATAAAACACATGCATTCCCCCTCAACGCACCACACGTGGGGGCTGGAGGTGACTCATATTGGCAACTCCACCAGATCAAACCGGCCTCAAATCCTTCAAATGGTTCGATAGACTCAAGATATTTCCTAGTTTGCCTCTCTGTTTCTCCTAGTTTGCCTCGCTGCTTTTCCTAGTTTGCCTCGCTCCTTTTCCTAGTTTGCCTCGCTGCTTTTCCTAGTTTGCCTCGCTGCTTTTCCTAGTTTGCATCGCTCCTTTTCCTAGTTTGCCTCGCTGCTTTTCCTAGTTTGCCTCGCTGCTTTTCCTAGTTTGCCTCGCTGTTTTTCCTAGTCTATAACTTATGACCTAAATATATTCTCAAATCCCTAAACCTACACCTACACCTAATCCTAATCTGAACTCCCTAACCTAAACCTAAACCTAAACTTGAAAACCCAAACCTAAACCCGATCCCGAACTCGAACCCGATTTCCTATACCTAAACCTTAACCTATTCTCAAATCTCTAAACCTAAACCTAATCCTAATCTAAACCGCCTAACCTAAACCTAAACCTAAACCTAAACTTGAAAACCCAAACCTAAACCCGATCCCGAACTCGAACCCGATTTCCTATACCTAAACCTTAACCTATTCTCAAATCTCTAAACCTAAACCTAATCCTAATCTAAACCGCCTAACCTAAACCTAAACCTAAACCTTAACTTGAAAACCCAAACCTAAACCCAAGTCCTGAATTCTTAAACCTAAACCTTAACCTATTCTCAAATCCCTAATCCTAAACCCGATTTCCTAAACCTAAACCTAAACCTAAACTTGAAAACCCACCTGAACCCGATCCCGAACTCGAACCCGATTTCCTATACCTAAACCTTAACCTATTCTCAAATCTCTAAACCTAAACCGCCTAACCTAAACCTAAACCTAAACCTTAACTTGAAAACCCAAACCTAAACCCAAGTCCTGAATTCTTAAACCTAAACCTTAACCTATTCTCAAATCCCTAATCCTAAACCCGATTTCCTAAACCTAAACCTAAACCTAAACTTGAAAACCCAAACCTGAGCCCGATCCCGAACCCGAACCCGAGCCCGATTTCCTAAACCTAAACCTTAACCTATTCTCAATTCCTTAAACCTATAGCTTATAACCTAACCACCAACTTTTATATGTATTATGCGTGTATGAATGTGAATGTGAATGTGTTGAATGGATATGAATGTGAATGTAAATGTGAATGTGAACGCAAACTGAATTAGTGCAGCGGATAAACTTCTATGTGGGTTTGCAATTCAATGCATTTCACGGTCAATCCCCTTCAATTCACTATCATGTACCCAAAAATGATGTAGATCTAAAGCTCAATGGACCACATGATAGAAAACAGTGGAGACTGAAGGAAAAAAAAATAGAAAACATTCGGGGTCGACGGGTACTACCCGGTCGACCACAACTCACTGGAGAGTTAAACCGGTCGACCGGGGTATTACCCGGTCGACCCCATTTAAGTGAAATCTACCTAAATGGGGTCGACCGGGTTACTGTCCAGCGAGTTGGGGTCAACCGGGTTGCTACCCGGTCGACCCCATTTAGGTAGATTTCACTTAAATGGGGTCGACCGGGTACACCCCAACTCGCTGGAGAATACTGGATCCCTGGATCGGTTTACCTATAGCTACGGTTATTAGCTACGGTCGTTATCTGTAGCAATTGAGAATATATCTCCGTAGCAATATCCCAACTGAAAATCCAATGTCCTCAATTGGCTTCATGATCATATAGCATTTGTCTAACTCCTTGGGTTAGCAATGTCCTTAATCAAATTGCTTGTCACTAGGGAGAGAGATCAACAGATTTACATAGAAAATTTTATCTGCTTAAACTGTTTATAAATACAGCACAACATTGGAAGGTTGGATTTGCAGCCTGTTTTAAAGATTATTTATACAGTAGGGTTTCAAATTTTTGATCGATCAGAAACAGGAATGTTTGCTTTACTTATTGGTGTACAAGTCCTTCCAAAGCACCAACTATTTGGAACATTTGGTAAAAAATGTTAGAAAGAAAATGTCTTCTCAAATGCTTCACTTAAGCTCAATTAATTCACATAGCAAATTGTATCTGCTTAGTCTTAATTACAAATACAGAACAATATTGAAGTTGGGATTTGCAATCGATTTTAAAATTTAATTATATAGCTGTGTTTCAAATTTTTTAATCAATCAGAAAAAGGAAACTTCCAAGGAATCAACTAATCTGGGACATTTGGTAAAAAACAGCAGAAAGAAAATGTCAAGTTGAAACGTTAGCATCGAATCAATCTCTAGTCAAATGCTTCACTTACCTACATTAGGAAACAAACTGAAGTTCTCAGCTACTGTTGTATTCTGTCATTTACCTGGCTGAACTCTATTTCATTTTCCATCTCTTTTGAAGTGGTTTTGGTACTGATAACATCATAAAAGTAATTCAAGGAGAACGTGTCAGCGCTCTCTTTCATTAGCAAGGAATTTTAGGGTGTCCACGTAAACAAGTTGGCGCCCGGGAGATGGCAGTTGCAGCAAGGGAATTTTTTGGCAGCTGTTACATGTGTAACTCTTTAAAGTTTAAGCATGTCCCTTCTTTTAACTCCTAAATGTATAAAGCATGCTGTCTTTTTTTGTTCTTGGAGAAAGTGATTCTCATTGTCTGAGTGTGAAATATGCAATTTTTTTTCATTGCAGGGCCTATCTTCGCTAGACCGAAGAAAATTTTTACTGGACATTGCTGATGCCCTGGATGCAAATGAGAAGTTGATCACTGTTGAGAATGAAGCCGATGTTGCAGCTGTACAGTAGGCTGGATATGACAAATCATTACTATCGCGCTTGACTCTGAAGCCAGGAAAGGCAAGGCACATCTGAATTACTGAAGTTCGTCCAATGGATGACTTTTATATTTTGAATCCATTTACTCATGTCTGGATTTTCTCCTACATTGAAAAAGTTTAATATTCTAATATTCAAATTTGTTCCATGTGGATGTTGTTCTAGAATGGTAATATTCTCTTTAAAATTCTCAAGTATAGCTTTGTATCCAGATTGCAGATGGGCTCGTATTAGATAAGACATCATGTCCCTTGGGCGTTCTCCTGATTGTTTTTGAGTCTCGACCTGATGCACTTGTTCAGGTATGACGATATGACGATTTTGTATACTTATTTCCATTTAATAAGTATGCAACCTAAAATTCTAGTGCTTCAAAAAAGATTTCAATGGTTGACATGGTTGTGAAGTCAGACTTGGACCTTTGATTGTCATGGTTGTGAACATGTGGTAGCTATTATGTTCAATGGTTGACATAGAAGAATCTTGGCTGATGGATATTGAAAGAGAATACAAGATGAAAGAGGGAATTGAAGATCATATCTCAATAACAAACTCATCATTTGGGTTGTTAGCGAGTTGTTTCAATAGAGAAGAGGTCAGAGGAGACCTCCAGAAGTTGCAAAAGTTAAAAATAGATTTTTTAGATAAAGGTGGCATAACACCTATCTAGCGCACACCAGAACAGCCTAAACATATGGATCTTCAAAAGCCCGTGGGCTGGGTTCCACCTTGGATTTTCAGTTGGGATAGCAGAGGGCTTTTTTTTTTTTGCTGCAACTTGAGGAACTGAAAATCCATAATGATATTGTTTCAAGAATATCCAACGGATAAAAGGTGGGATCGATACAGTCGTAAATCTCACCTTATTATCATGCATAAACATACTGCTTATATACGGTCACCATTTCTATTAGACTTCAAGATTTTCAGTTCGCCTGCTTTCAGCTATTTGGGGCATGAGTCAATAGTCAATTCACTCTCAAAGGCTCGGGTAGACCACAGGACAGGAAATAGTGGTGATAATGACCCCACTGTTGAAACCTTAGTAGGGACCCGTGTGATGTTTATTTTACTTCCAACTTGTTAATGAGGTCACGTAAAAATAGATGAAAGGAAAACATAAATATCAATTTGATCCAAAACGTCTGTGGCCCCAAGAGATTTTCAGATTTAGGCATTCAATCCCCAATATTTCGTAACCATTCATTTGATGCTTCTAGTTTTTTTTTGTCAGCCTGTTAGTACACTTCAGTGTCCGCCACCCCCAGTAGGGATCGATACAGGACAACCTACCGCTGACTTTGGGTTTGGCATACACACAAACTCACAAGCACACAAACAAATGAAAGGAAAGATAAAACCCATTTTGTTCACCAAACCTGATAAACAAAACAAAAATTAGCAGTCAGGCAAATCCTCAAAACCAAACAAACCAAAAAAAAAAACTAGTGTTCCACAAATGCTAACACCGCTCCAAACACACAAAACAAAAACAAATGTTGATGGATCTGTATGCGCTTTAGCTCCCGCTTCTTCTTCAAGGATCTGAAGAAGTGGTCTACTGGATCACGGATATCAATCATCCAGTTTGTGAATCAGTTCGGTGCGGTGCTGCTTCATCCTTTTGAACACAGCATAACAGATCCTTCAGGATGCGAAAGATCTTCTCATTCCATTGCTCCTGTTCGGTCCTTTGGGTCTTCATTTCAGCCCTCATATCAGTTATTTCTGACCGAACCGAGGCCAGTTCCTCTTCCACCCGGCTGAAGCGCTCATGTATAGGTGGGGGGGGCCATAAAATCTTCATCAATGTCTTCGTCATTATCTTCCTCCTCCTCCTCCTCTTCTTCTTCTCCTTCCTTTGACTCTTCTCCTCTTTCAACATCTTCTTGCTGAATCAATTTCATTCTTTTAATACTATTCTCGTCAATAAAATTTTGCGACTCTAAAGGCGCAGTGAGGATGAAACCAAACCCACAATCATTGGCCATCTTACAAATCAACCGACCGAAGGGTAAGGATAGATTGGTTTTGGTGGTGGCGGCATTCAAGATGTGACGCATTACAATAGACGGGTAGCAAACTTTCACGCCTGTACCTACTAAATACAAAACCTCCAACATATACTGTGTTACTTGTGTATGATTTCCCGATCTAGGATACAGATTGTACGTGAAAACAAGGTGAAGGAACCTGTAAACCGGAAGCATCCTTGCTGACTCCAAGCAGTTATCACCTACGACCCATTGCTTAAGTTCGCCACAAACAAAAACAGTCCTCTCGTCCCTATACCTAGACCTCTTCGCATCCTTATATGGAACAATCACTGTCCCACATGGCACCCCACTAATCCTCTCAATGTCCTTAACTTTAAATGTTATCAAGGATTACCGATTGCTACGTCGAAGGTCATTGACTGTAGATTTGGATTCTGAATTGAAGCATAGAAATGGCGCACCGTCTCGGCGTCGGCATTGTTGTAGGGTGTGAAGATGGGATTCCACCCCATCTTTGCAAGCCACTTTCTCTCTGTTGTATCGACGAACAAGTCTTTCGCTACATACCTCTCAAAGGTTACCTTGCGTTCGGCGAATCGGCTCAAATCAATGGCCGGTTGTACATCTACTCCCTTGCTGCGTCTTGTTGACGGGCCGGCCCGAGACGTGGAAGGACCTGATCGAGGTCTCAATCTCGTAGCCTGCGTAGCCGCGAGAGACGCAGTTAAGCATTCAACGTCTTCCCTTCTCTTGGAGCGACGATTAAACTGTTGTTCCGGCCCATCCTGTGCGTCACGCTTCTTGGCCATGGGGTGTTGCAAATCTTCCGCAATGGAGGGATGGAAAGATTCCGTTTCCGGAATGGTGGAAGAAGAGAAAATAGACGGTTTTGGCCGGAGTTGGAAACGAAAATGGGGAGCAATGGAATAGAATAAAAGCAGAGGGCTTTTGGGGAAACGGGACAGCCGGACCCGGTCGACCGGGTATTACCCGGTCGACCCCAACTCTCTGGACACTTACCCGGTCGACCGGGAAGTTACCCGGTCGACCCCATTTAAGTAAATTTTACAAAAATGGGGTCGACCGGGTAACTTCCCGGTCGACCGGGTAATTGTCCAGAGAGTTCGGGTAGACCGGGTAAGACCCGGTCGACTCTGACTGTTTTCCATTTTCACAACTTCTGTGAATTGAAGGGAATTGTCTTGCAATGCATAGAATTGACCGTGAAATTAGAGGAATTATCCGTGAAATGCATGGAATTGCCCCACTGTTTTTCTAGTTTTAAGTCAGTTCACGGTCATTTTAACTCAGTTCACGGTCACTTGAGGTCAGTTCACGGTCTTCATCAATAACTCGGTGGGGTCTGTAATCTCGACCAGACAAATGGGAAATAAAAAGTTTAGAAAAGAGAGTTTTTGTGTTTAGGTGGACAGTCGCAGAGGGGAAGAAGTAATCGGAGAATAAGATCTGGTCGGATAGGATGAAGGAGCAGGGAAATTCGCTAAGAAGTAATCAGATTGTAGGGTGTGAAGATGGGTATGACAGCATTGAAAGGGACGTCTGTTTTAGAGCCGGGACATTTTCGTCATGGACAAGGTCGTTCGTACGCCTGGGGAGTATTCTTGGCAACAAAAAAGAAATGGGCTTAAAAAGGTTGTGGGCCATATACTGGTCGTACAGTTGTCAATTTCTCTCGCTGTTTTTCACTTGGTTAGGTGTGTATGGGAACAATGTACTAACATTAGATTATCAGTGAAAGTGTTTCCGCTTTGGTTTATGATGTGCAGTACTGTATGAATTCAGGATTGGGTTTAGGTTTAGGTTCTCAAGTTAAGGTTTAGGTTTAGGTTTAGGTTAGGCGGTTTAGATTAGAATTAGGTTTAGGTTTAGAGATTTGAGAATAGGTTAAGGTTTAGGTTTAGGAAATCGGGTTCGAGTTCGGGATCGGGTTTAGGTTTGGGTTTTCAAGATTAGGATTTAGGTTTAGGTTAGGGAGTTGAGATTAGGATTAGGTGTAGGTGTAGGTTTAGGGATTTGAGAATATATTTAGGTCATAAGTTATAGACTAGGAAAAACAGCGAGGCAAACTAGGAAAAACAGCGAGGGAAACTAGGAAAAACAGCGAGGGAAACTAGGAAAAAGGAGCGAGGCAAACTAGGAAAAGGAGCGAGGCAAACTAGGAAAAGCAGCGAGGCAAACTAAAAAAGGAGCGAGGCAAACTAGGAAAAGCAGCGAGGCAAACTAGGAAAAAGGAGCGAGGCAAACTAGGAAAAGGAGCGAGGCAAACTAGGAAAAACAGCGAGGCAAACTACGAAAAGGAGCGAGGCAAACTATGAAAAGCAGCGAGGCAAACTAGGAAAAGCAGCGAGGCAAACTGAAATATCAGCGGAGCAAACTAGAAAAGGAGCGAGGCAAACTAGGAAAAGCAGCGAGGCAAACTAGGAAAAGCAGCGAGACAAACTAGGAAAAACAGCGAGGCAAACTAAGAAAAGGAGCGAGGCAAACTAGGAAAAACAGCGAGGCAAACTAGGAAAAGGAGCGAGGCAAACTAGGAAAAGCAGCGAGGCAAACTGTAATATCAGCGAAGCAAACTAGAAAAACAGCGAGGCAAACTGAAATATCAGCGGAGCAAACTAGAAAAACAGCGAGGGATTTTGAAATATGGGCGGGGCAAACAAGAAAAACAGCGGGGCAAACTAGGAAAAACATCGAGGGCAAACTAGAAAAACAGCGAGGGCAAATTATAAAAACAGCGAGGGCAAACTAGAAAAAAGGGCAAATTGAAATATGAGTGGGGCAAACTGATGGTGGTGTCAGTGGATTTGTTAAAGTAAATGGGGTAGTTTATATCTTTCCAGTCCTTGTTATCATTGTCAGTGTACAATGTAGTTGCTATTTGGCATGCTGAAGGTTATTTCCTTTTTCAGCAAACGTAGAAATTGAGCGAGGCAAACTGGAAAAAGCAGTGAGTCGGGTTTCTCTTTTATGCCGCTGAAGTTCTTGTCTATCAGGCATATTTAAGCTTTTGCTCATTATAGTATCAATGCAATTGCCTTGCATTGATTTCCAATTGCATTTTCCTAATCGGCATTCTATAGCGGGACAAGCAGCAAATACAGTGGGACAAGATAGAAAGTTCATTAATCATCCACGAAGATTACAAAGTATGCTATACATAAAAACACAAAATAAATTACAAAGTATGCTATTTTTCAGGAATGAGAAACTTGCACTTCCGGCGATTATGCCCAGTTTGTTTGCATCGCCCACACTTTATTGTTTTCGATTCCTCTCCACGCGATGGAATTCTAAGCTTTTTGGGTCTTCCAGTAGACCTCCTTTGTCCTGGGGGTTTAATTTGCACACAATACTCCTTGAAGCCCACTGAAATTTCTTCCCACTCACTCTTGTCACGTACTGGGTACACCGGTTCGTTATACGTAGCTATGTAATTTTGCACCGTGTAGAATGGGGAACAGTATGAGTAATGAGGGAGATTGTAGTTTATACATGCTGACAGGACATGCATACAAGGGTACCCCTTCACGCCAAACTCGCGACATGTACACGAACACTCACTGAGCTTGACGGTATCATTATAATCTCCCACAACATAGTACTCATCTCGAGAAATAGGATAACAGCGAACATCTCGCACCTTCTGCACAAGATCCTTTAACTGTTGCTCCGCCCATGACGTCAATGGCCCTACAAACGATGCCGCAGATTCTCTCCTCTTATAAAACAATTCCTGTATCTTCAATCTAACCCCTTCAATCAATTTTGTAACTGGGTATTCGCGTGCTTCTTTGAAGAGGGCATTAACACACTCGGAAATATTTGTAGTAACCAAGTTGAATCTTTTTCCTGGAAAGTGCGAAGATGCCCATCTCTCGTATCCGATTTCTGTCAGCCATGCATGTACTGCGGGGTTGGACATTTCGATATCATGCATTAATTTTTCAAATTCAGCCACCCTACATGTCTTCACTGCCCGCCAGAAGTACATCTCCAATGACTTCTCTTTAAAGGTGTCCACCAAGTTTCTGTAGATATGATACGCGCAGTAGCCATGAATTGCACGTGGGAAGACTTGGGGAACCTCTTTCAGTAAACCTTTATGTCGATCAGATATAATAACAAGATCCTCCAAAGACCCCATCGCATCGCTAAGGTAAGTAAGGAACCAATTCCAACTGCTACCGTTCTCCGATGCCAAATGCAACTGGAAATATATGGTTGTCCCCATCTAAGGCCGTGGCGATGAATAGAACACCCTTGTATTTGCTCTTTAAGTGTGTCCCGTCAATGGCTAATACCCTCCGCAATGATTTCTGAAAACTTCTAATGCATTGTCCGAGCGCAACAAAACATCTTTCAAACCTGAAAGTCTCTTTGTTAACACGCAGGGCAGTCACTGTCCCCGGGTTGACCGTCCTCAACTCATGCAAATACAAGGGGAGTTGATTATAGGAGTCTTCATAAGACCCCATCACCTGATTGATTGCAAGCTCCCTGGCTGCCCATGCCTTCCTATAACTGATAATAATATTATACTTCTCTTGCATGGCGAAGATAATATCACGTGGCCTCAACCCCAGGCGTTGCTCGATGCGGCTAACAACTAAATCACATGCTAACTTACTGCTTGCTTGCCGGTGATCGCTCCTCATCCATGACATGCCACACGTGTGATTTCTCGTATAAGTCCGTATCTTGAAAACCCCCGAATCACCAACGCGTGATGCATGAACCCTCCATTTACATCTATCATCGAAGCATACGACCGTAAATCTCCGGGAATTTGAGTACAGTACCTTGTACTGGAATTTATTTTGAAGGGCAAATAGGCTCAAAACATGTTGGCACCGACTCTTGTCCTTGAATGTTTGCCCTTCGCCTATCTCGATTGATTCACTTAACGAATCCGTATATTCCAGCATTGCCGCATTGGTGAATGCAGCATCATCAAACGGCACGGGAACTTGACGGGTGTTGAAGTTTGCTGTTTCGGGCATGTCTGGATGCGGGATGTCGTTTTCAGGATTGATGTATCTTCGGGCTGTGGATGATGACGGCAGATCTGCTGTTGTTGCTAGAGGCGGTGCATGTAATCACAAATGAGGTCAACGTCACATGCATCGCTGACTTGGGCACTCACAAATCTTGATGTTTGGGGCGGCTCGGGGAGTCGGTCATTTGTTCCTCCTACTTGTAATGGATTTGGCTTATATTGAAATTCCACGCCATGCTCTTCTGCCAGACTGTCAACGTGTGTTGTCATATTTATGTGTTGGATTGTCTCGATGACCAAAGGGATGAACTTTTTCGAATGCTCCAGCTGTGTTGCCAAGAACTCTTTCACGTCATCGTCGTCCTCGAGTACGGTTGGAGGGATTGATTTATTGGAATAGGGATACAAAACTTTCATCCGAACATCACAATCTGTTGGTGTACTCTTCATAATCCTGTACATTCTGGATAGAAGTTCCTCGTACGTAGTATCAACATCTAGCGAAAGTTTTTGTACTTCCACTCTTGTACATCCATTGCGTGTTTTCCCATTCTAACTCCCCGCCATAGCAACAGATGATTCTCGTAGCCATAATCTGGAAATCAATACAATGAGAAATTATCAATAAAACGTTAAACAACGGAAGCTTGCCATAATTCCAAACTCAATCAACTAATAGAAGACCGAAACTCGTTTTCCCTTATAGATGAGAATGATACAAATCTTAAGGAAATAAGGAGTAAGCTGAAAAAATGCGCGAGACAACATACAAATTGAGCAGGGTAAATATGAAATTCAGCAAGGGGGGGGGGGGGTAAGCATGAAATTCAGTAGGGCAAACATTAAATTGAGCAAGCCAAACATGAAATTCAGCGACCATAGCATGAAATCGAGTAGGGAAAACTATAAATTAAGTTATGCAAGCAAACATTTAATCGAGTGCATGTAATCCCCATCAACGTATAAAATTTGTTAAGCCTGACGCATGAAATTGATTAAGCCTAACACATGCGCATCGACTTGCATTAAATTGACCTTAGCTGCCATCAAATAAGTCCATCAGTAAATTCACTGAGCTACTATGAAATAAACAACTAGAGCTCATACGGATTAGGCATTCAACGAAGCGAATGATTTCATATGGTGCTCATTTAATTTTGTGACATTAACTATCATTACATTGAGCAAGGAACGGGTGGAATTTGATCAACGCAAACTAGGAATTGATCGAGGGAAGTATGAAATTTTAGCGCGGGGGAAACATGCAATACATTAAATCAAGCTGATATTTGTTTTATTCTTTCATCAAGATTTTTGTTACCTTATTAACAAGTAGAATAGTAAACAAACATTAAAGAAACATTATAATGGGCTATAGGGAGTATTTAATTATAAGACGTCAAATCGCCATTGTTTTCGCTACTATGGTGTACCTAAAATTTGAATTTTCCTCATTTTTGGCCTCGTGTCTTAAATGATATAAGAGGTATTTAATTGTAGATATCCAATCACTGTTGTTTTCTATGGTGCACTTAAAATTTGGATCTTCTTCATTTTTTGCCTACTGTCTTAAAATAACATGGCAAAACGGATAAATGGTGTGGATATAGAATAAATACATCTAGTGAGCCCCACGGCAAGGGTCGCACTGTCTTGAGTAAGGCTGGGGCGGCACCTACTCCGCTCTCTCTCTTCACATGACACGTAACAGGTTGAAGTACAAATCAGGACCAACCAATCCATCACGTTAGTTTAGGGCCTAAGGCGATGATAGGAAATAAAATAATTAATATTCAAGCGAGCATTAAATCGAGCAGGGCAAACTAGAAATTCAGCTGGGTAAACATGAAAATCAGCGGGGCAAATTAGAATATCAGCGGGGCAAACATGAAAATCAGCTGGGCAAACAATATTTCAACCGAGCATAGCATGCTATTGAGCTGGGCAAACATTAAATCGAGCAAGCGTAGTATGATATTCAGCAGGACAAATATTAAATCGAGCAAACATAGCATGATATTCAGCGGGCCAAACATTAAATCGAGCAGACATAGCATGATATTGGGCGAGGCGAAAATTAAATCGAGCGAGCATAGCATGATATCGAGCTAGGAAAACATTAAATTATGCTATCCTAGCATGATATTGAGCTAGGCAAACATTAAATTATGCTATCCTAGCATGAAATTTATCGAGACAAACATTAAATTGACCTTATTTACCATGAAATTGAGCGATCATACTATGAAATTGATTGAGGCAAACATTAAATTGTCTACCATGAAATTAAGTTGGGCAAACAATAAATTGACATTATCTTATCTACCATGAAATTAAGCTGGCCAAACATTAAATTGAGTGATCGCATGAAATTTATCAAGGCAAATATTAAATTGACCTTATTTATCTACCATGAAATTAAGCCGGGCAAACATTAGATTGAGTGATCCTAGCACGAAATTTATCAAGGCAAACATTAAATTGACTTTATCTTATCTACCATGAAATTAAGTTGGGCAAACATTAAATTGAGCGGTCCTAGCATAAAATTGCGCAGCGTAAACATGAAATTCAGCGAGCATAGCATGAGATCAAGTAAGCCCTAACATGGAATTGAGTGAGCTTCAAATGGAATTGAGTGAGTTTCACATGGATTTGACCGATCAACACATAAAATTAACTAAGCCTAACGCATGAATTTGAGTAAGCCTAACACATAGAATTGACCGAACTTCGCATGCAATGCAATTGTACGAGCTGAACATTTTTCTTAAAAATATCTGTACCACCAACTACCATAGTACAAGTCAAATGTAGGTTGAAGAGAGGTGCTTTGGAGTGAGGGAATATTTTGAACCTTTTCAAGGATTGCAAGTCCAGCTACTTCATGGGATTTCACGTAACCCTAGCCAAGACGAAAAATGGTAAATGTAGAATGATGATATCAGCATGATTCATGGAGAATTCTATGAGAAAAATGAAAAAAATAACCTCCGTACGTCGATTTATGGTTGAAAGGGAGTGAAATGCTGTTATTTTCAGGAGGTTTTTTTCGTTGAGGGAGTGAAAGCAACGTACGAAGGCCAGCAGCAACTTCTTAAACCGAAACGGATTGGTTACTCACCCTGCCACCATCCAATGGCCGTGGTCGGTGTTCTGTGAGCCCCACCATGATGTATGTGTTTCATCCATTCCGTTCATTCATTTTTACAGTTCATTTTAGAGTTTATTCCAGAAAATGAGAGGGATATAAATCTCAGGTGGACCACACCACAAGAAGATCATATTGATTGGATATTGACAATTACAATTCTCCTAATGCCCAATGAACTGTTTATTTCACATCTAATCTGTTGATTAGTTCATACAGGCCTAGATGAAGATAAAAACCAAAAATCGGCTTCATCCGAAACTTTTATGGCCTCCTAATGGTTTCTAATAGTAGACGTTCATTCAACAGTTTTTCCTGTGATGTGGTCCAGTTGAGATTGGAATATACCTCATTTTCGGTCTCATACCATAAAATCATCTGTTAAAATATATGGACGGCATGGATGAAAAGTATACATCATGGTGTGGCCCACAGTCCACCGACCATCCGCCGTTACTTGGTGGCAGGGGGAGTACCGATTCGGTTTCCGTGAGAAGGAGGGGTATTTTCGTCCTGAAATCCCGACTCCGTACGAGGAGGTCCAGTTGCGTACTCTAAGTTTGTATTGTTTCAGAAAAACTGCTGGATAAAAGGTGGGGTCCACATTCGTAAATTTCTCATTTCCAACACCAAAAAAACCACGTGAATTTCCTACTATGGGACCTTGTCACCTAAGGTAGGATTATAATACACTCAGTTGACCGCGTAAAAATAAATAACCTTTACGAGTAAAAGCTATAAATACAGGAAACGGATTGGCTACTCCCTCTGCCACCAGCCAATGGCTGGTGGTCGGTGCTATGTGGGCCCCACCATGATGTATGTACTTCATCCATGCCGCCCATCTATTTTTCTAGATCATTTTATGGTATGAGACCAAAAACGAGGTATATCTTAATCTTAAGTGGACCACATTACAGGAAACAGGGTTGAATGAACGGAGACCATTAAAAGATTTTTGTGGGCCATAAAGGTTTTGGATCAAGTTTATCTTTGTTTCTTCCCTTCATCTGGGTCTGTATGACCTAATTAACGGATTAGATGTCAAATAAACAGTACAGTGGGCTTTAGAAGGATTTTAATGGTGGATATCCAATCACTATTGTTTTCCTGTGGTGTGGTCCACCTGAGATTTATATCCCTCTCACTTTTTGCATCAGGCCCTGAAATGATCTTTAAAAATGGATGAACGTAATGGATGAAACACATACATCATGGTGGGGCCCACATAGCACCGACCATCAGCCACCGGGCTAGTGTCAGGGGGAGTAGCCAATCCGTTTCCATAAATAAAATGCCACCTAAGATTGGCATGGGAGAATGCTTTTGATGCAAATCATGAATTGATTGGATGGTACCCGTGGACGCCGTTTGGCTAGTGGTCGGTGCTATGTGGACCCCACCATGATGTATATGTTTAATCCACGCTGTCCATCCATTTTGAAAGATAATTTTAGGGCCACATCAGATTTGGATCTCCTTCATTTTTTTTATCATGCCCTAAAATGAGCTGTCAAAACGAATGGACGGCGTAGATGAAAGGCACATACATAACGGTGGGCCCCACAGTCAGGGATCCACCGAAGCCGCACACGTAATACACGTATCACGACGGGCCACGAGGCCGGCAGGCAATATGCTTTCGAAACTCGCGTCCGGTAAGATTACACGTGATTGGTCTCCTAATTTTTGGGAGTGCCACGTGGCGCGAAAGGCCCACACGATAATAAGCAGCCGGGCGCACTGCGCATATTCTCCCTCATTCAAAAGCTCTCTCTCTCTCTCTCTCTCTCTCTGCAACTGAGACAGAGTAAGGAGAGGATTTCAGAGGAATGGAGTCTCCTTTCAAGCCAGATATTCTGAAAGGGAAGGTCGCGCTCTTGACCGGCGGAGGCTCCGGTATCGGTTTCGAGATCTCCGTCCAATTCGGCAAGCATGGTGCGGCCGTCGCGATCATGGGCCGCCGCAGGAATGTTCTTGATTCTGCTGTCTCTGCCCTCCGATCACTGGGAATTCAGGTTCTCTTTCTTTTCTTGATTTCATTTTTTTTTTTTTAAATTTAATTTTCCATCTCTTACCAAAAGTCAACGTTTTAGAAGAATTTTTTGCTTTATTATTATTATTATTATTGATTTTGTGATGAATTGGGAATTTCTTAGGGTTGTCTGGTTTGGTATCCGCAGGACTACGCGAAATTGTAGTCCTTGGGAAATTCTGCTGTATACAATGATTCCCAACCGGTAGTTTGGTCGGCGCCGGCTCAGGAATTGTTTCTGATGGACGTGGATTTCCTACTACCTGTATTTAGGGAGCCTGTGTAATGAAAAGTTCTGTTGGTCCTACTGCGATGTCCGGTGACTGGACGTGGTTTAGCTGGTGTCAAAGCTCTGTGGGCCCCACCATGATGTATGTGTTTATCCACGCCGTCCATACATTTTTCCAGCAGGGCATGAGCCCAAAAATGAGGCAGATTGAAAGCTCAAGAGGACCACACCACAGGAAACAGTTTGGATTGAACGTTGAAAACTTCTTGGGGCCACTGTAATGTTTATTTCCCATCCAACTGTTCGTAAAAGTCACATAACGCTGGATGAAGGGAAAGCACAAATATCAGCTTGATCCAAAACTTCGGTGGCCTCCAAGAAATTTTCAACTGTAAGTGTTCAATCACCACTGTTTCCAGTCGTGTGGTTGACTTGAGCTTTGGATCTGCCTCATTTTTGGGCTCATGCCCTAAAATGAGCTGAAAAATGTATGGACAGCACGAATAAAACACATACATCAAGGTGGGGCCATAGGGCCTTTGACACCAACTATCTGGCTGGGGTTGGGGTCACCAGCCAAATTACGTCCCCGCTATGTACATCAGTTTCACCAGCTCATGTTAAGGCATGAGCCTGAAAATGAGGCATATCCAAAACTCAAGTGGGTCATACCACAGTAAAGAGTGGGGATTGAAATGCCCACTGCTGAAACGTTCCTGGGGCCCAACACGATGTCTATATGCCATCCAATAGGTTCATATGGTGACTTCCACCACAATGAATGGAAAACATGAACAATAGCCTCATCCATAGCTTCTGTGGGCCCCAGGAAGGAGGTTTTGGCAGTGGGCGTTCAATCTCCATTGATTCTTGCGCTATGGCCCACTTGATTTTTGAATCTGACTGATAATTGGGCTCACATCCTACATGAGCTGGCACAATGGATGGACTAAGTGGATATCTCAGACATTATTATGGTGGGTCCTGTAGAGCTTTTGGTTACATAGGCTCCTTGTAACAGTGGTTGTAGGAAATTTGCATCCCGCCAATGGAGGATCCTGCGTGTCCAATTGGCTGTTTTAGTTTTTGCTGTCCATTTGCTGGCCATTGTGGGCCCCATTGGATTGGGCAATCTGGGGGGTTCTTAGACCATGTGGCATAGCTCCCTGAGAACTACAATTTCAAGCAGTCTGGCAATTGAAATTGTGCCGTGTTGGTGCATCCCCAACTCTTGGAGTCAATTCATGTTACAAACTATTTTTAATGTTTAATTTGTTACTATTACTAAAAATAATTTGATTTAGGTCTAGAATTTAGCTACTTTGGTGATTTTTTTTTTAAAAAAATAAATGACTATATGTGTTTTTATGCTGTGGAGTGTGATGGTTGATATTTAGGCACTAAGAGATTGTGCAAGTGGCTTATGAGTAACTCCAATTAAATTTCCTAGATTTTGAAGCCCAATTTTGATGGATAATATGCTAAATTACACTGACATTTACTAGATGGCTGCATTGAAACTCAGCCAATGGTCCTAATTCAATAACTAAGTCTCCACAAATCAGAGGTGAGGATTGACTAATTTGATTTTGGGTTTAAGGCCAATATATGATGGATCCTACAAATTTGGTGGTTTAAGTGGCAGAAATGGTTGGTGGAACAAAGGAAAACTTCCAACATTCCAAGTGGTGCTGAAGTGGCCTATGGCATAACGTTCTTGTAGTTGTCTTCCCCAATTAAAGTCCTGATGAAATTCCTAACAAAGATTTAACATTTGCATTGAGGACCTGAAAATGATCTAATATCTCCTTCATCATTTCTTATTGACACCGATATGTGACCCAGACCCAGGCTTGGGCCCAAGAAATTGTTCTTCTTAGTTCTTCCTAGGGCTACATTTAGTCGTTGTAAGGAAAATATACCTTGATAAGCGAATGGTTTATGTGATATAATCATTACTGGCTTTAACTTGTATTTTATTTTAATGTATGTGTTTCTGTGAAGTTTAGATAATTCTACCTGGTTGCAATGCGCAGGGGGAGAGTTGATCTCACGTAGGCAGTCCATCATTGATCTTTTGCTGCGCAATCAGGATTCATTGTTGCAACCCCAAATATTTGGAACATGGCTATGACGAAGAAGATTATTATTATATTATCATTGTTGTTGTTGTTGTTGTTGTTATATTCATATATATTTTGATATATGTGTGCAATATAACAGATAAATTTATATCATTCTTGTAGATATTATATTTTTAAATGCCAACTATATGCTTAACTGGTTAATTTATGAAAACAGAATGATTCTGCATCCTGCAGTATCCTGTACCAATATCTGTACTATACTGGTATCTATGACTATAAAGGAATCAAGGTATCATAAAATCACACCTTATTTGAATTTTACCCAGTTTGAGTTGGAAACTGCGTTGTTTTGAAAGTGTTGAAACCCCAGTCCCCATTGAGTGTAGTGGAGAAAGTACATCAAACTGGATCTTGAGGCAAGTGATCTTGTTTTTACAAATAGAGGTGATGCGTGCTATGGCAATTTGCTCCAACAGTGACGCAGGACAGCCCTAATTATGATGCATGCTCATGAACATAATTAAACAGCGGAAATAAAATGAATAAATGATCTAAAATTCTGATAGTAATCATCATAATTGAGAAAATCATAAAGGAAACATGCAATGGAGCGGGCCATCATCACAACCATGGAGTATGGCATTCAATTATTACTTAGGTTGGATCCAGCGAGGGATGAGACCTCCCGACCTTGCATGGTCATACCCAATCGATCAATGAAGATCACTAGTCCGAAGAACCAAGAAGTTTCTCGGATTAGGGACTTGAGAATTTGGGGGTTTAGGGTTTAGATCGGTTCTCAAGATTTTGATCGAAGAAGGAATAACCAAAACTGAAAAATAGAAAGAAGGAAATAATTACCTTGAAGAAGTTGGAGGGGCACAAGAAGAAATTAGAAGAGGAAGATCAAGGGACGAGAAGAAGCACCATTAGAGAGAAGAGAGGAAGGAGGCAACCAAAGGGTTTGCTTTTTTTTCATTAATCAATAGTTGAAATTCGTATCTAGGGCTTTAACCCACTTAAATAAGCAAATAAAGACATAAAAGTACTAAAATACCCCTAGAATAAACAAGTAAAGACATAACATTACTAAAAGACCCCTAATAAAGACATAACATTACTAAAAGACCCCTAACTAAGCAAAAATGCGCAAATAACATAAGTGCGGGAAAGTTCGGGTGCTCGGTCTTCTTTCTCCAATCTTCCTTCACATGTGTCTTCCCTGAGTGGGGTCTTCTATATGTCCAATCACATGTGAAAGGTCTTCAGCTCCTCGACTGCCTATCCACAAGGACGACACTTGTAGTTGACGCTTTCTTCGTTGGTACACTTTGAATGCGCTTGTGTCCACATCAATTCCCCTTGGGTGAGAAAAACTCGACTCCGACGAGTTGAAACTTTTGTAGCACTCTAGCAGATCTGGATCAATACCCTGCAAGGCGTCGCCCGACAGCCACGTAGATTCAGACGATGGTTTGTTCTTCCACTTGACAAGTTACCTTTGGAAACCTCCATCTCTCGTGGATACTATCTCGTCATCCAAGATTTCCTCAATTTCTTCTTTATGGGTAATTGGTGGAGGAAGTGGTGGAAGGGGTTGAGTAGCAAACTCAGAAAAAGGCCATTAAAGGAACGATGTATCAACAATGGGAGTATGGGTACGGACTAGATCTTCCACATTAAAAGTTAGATTAATACTCATTTCAGGTGGAAGGTCAATCCAATACGCGTTGGACCCAACCTTTTGTAATATCTTGAATGGTCCAGCACTACGCGCTTGTAATTTTTTAGCAGATCCTTGAGGGAATCGCTCTGGCCTTATTCGCACCATTACAGTCTCCTTCTTGAAATTCTTGCATTATACGATGAGAATCAGCTGAAACTTTATAATCATCATTGCTCTTATTTAACCACTGTCTAATATGTGTATGTAAATCATGAATATGACGTGCAAATGCATCAGCTGACTCAGAAGACCTTTGGGTAACAGACATGGGTAAGAGATCTATGGGCATTCTAGGTTTATAACCACTTACAATTTCAAAAGGATTCAACCCTGTAGATCTATTAACTGACCCATTATAAGCAAATTCAGCAGTTGGTAAAATTAGGTCCCAAGTCTTAACATGTTCACCCACTAGACAACGTAGAAGATTTCCAAGGCTACGTCTTACCACTTCAGTTTGACCATCTGTTTGTGGGTGGTAAGCAGTAGAAAATTGCAAACGAGTTCCTATAATGTGCCACAGTGTCTTCCAAAAATAGCTAGTAAATCAAACATCACGATCAGACACTATGGTTTTAGGTAACCCATGGAGACGCACCACACCATCAAAAAAGAGACGAGCAACATGAGACGCATCCGATGTCTTCGAACATGGGAAGAAATGCGCCATTTTAGAAAAACGGTCCACAACGACAAAAACGGAATCGTGCTTTTTTATAGTCTTGGGAAGCCCAAGCACGAAGTCCATACTAATGTCCTGCCACGGAGCATGTGGCACTGGCAATGACGTGTACAACCCGGTATTTTGCTTTCTTTGCTTTGCCAGCTGACATGTTCGACACTGTCCCAAAACTTTGGCTACGTCTCGCTTGAGACTTGGCCAATAGAAACAATCTTCCACGATGGCAATGGTCTTATCACAACCAAAATGGCCAGCTATCCCTCCTGAATGAAGCTCACAGATGAGGAATTCACGAAGGGACATACGGGGAATACAAAGTCTGTCTCCCTTGAAAAGAAAACCATCTTAAGAACATATTCACCCATAATAAGCTGGTCACTAGAGAGCGACGCGTAAGTACCCCCAAAATCAGGACATATGGGGTATTCATCTTTCAGTTGCTCAAATCCGACTACCTCTACACTCAAAGAGTTGAGCAACGCCACTCTCCTACTAAGGGCATCCGCTGGTTTGTTTTTAACCCCGGCCTTGTGTTTCAAAACAAACGAATATTCCTGAAGAAACGCTACCCACTTGGCATGCCTTGGGTTGAGTTTCTTCTGAGAATGCAAATATCTCAAAACCTCATGGTCAGAAAACAAAACGAATTCTTGCGGTAGGAGATAGTGTCGCCAATGTCTCAGGGATTGCACTACCGCATAAAATTCTTTGTCGTAAGTGGAGTATTTTTGTTTTGCCTCATTCAGTTTCTCACTGAAATAGGCCACTGGGTGTCCTTCTTGACTCAACACTCCACCTATACCGACACCAGATGCATCACACGCTACTTCAAAGACTTTAGAAAAGTCAGGTAGACGCATGACAGGAGCTTCCACCATCTTGCCCTTAATTTCTTTAAAAGCCTTGACTGTGGCTTTAGACCACACGAACTCTTCCTTTTTCATGCACTCGGTAATGGGAGCCATGATCGTGCTAAAACCCCTAATGAACAGACGATAAAAAGTTGCTAGGCCGTGAAAGCTTCGCACCTCATGAATGTTCCTTGGTTCTGGCCACTCAACTATGACTCTGACTTTTTCAGGGTCTGCGCGCATCCCTTCAGATGACACTATAAATCCTAAGAACACAACTTGGCTAGACATGAATGCACATTTCTTAATATTAGCGTACAATTTTTCCTTCCTAAGGACACTACAGACCTTCTTTAAATGTTCAAGGTGTGATTCCTTAGTGGTACTATAAATAAGAATATCGTCAAAGTACACCACTAGGAATTTTTCATGAACGGCCTCAAAGTTTGTGTCATCACCCGCATGAAAGTACTGGGTGCGTTAGTCAAGCCGAAGGGCATGACCAACCACTCATACAGCCCATCTTTCGTCTTAAACGCCGTCTTCCACTTATCTCCTGGGCGTATACGGATTTGGTGATATCCACTCTTGAGGTCTATCTTAGAGAATATAGTGGACCTGGCCATCATGTCAAGCATATCATCAAGTCTAGGTATGGGAAATCTATACTTAATAGTAATTTTGTTTATGGCACGGCTGTCCACACACATGCGCCACGTGCCGTCTTTCTTTGGCGTTAATAATGCAGACGCGACACACGGGCTCATACTCTCTTGAATGAAACCCTTTTGCAGAAGCTCATCAACTTGCTTCTTCAACTCTGCATGCTCTGCAGGGTTCATCCTGTAGTGAGGAAGGTTCGGTAAAATAGACCCTGGGACAAGATCAATGGCATGCTGTATGTCCCTCATAGGTGGCAACTCATTCGATAAGTCTTCAGGAAATACATCACTGTATTCCTTCAGGACCGAGGTCACCTCACGGGGCAACTCTAATGGAACCTCAGGTGTAATCTCTCTAGCCACAAGGGCATACACCATAGAATCCTCCTTAGCCTCTTTTTCAAACTCTCTTGCGCTGATTATATGTAGAGACTTAGGTTTGGATTTCCCCATTCCTTTAGGCTCACTTGCCTTCTCATCCTTCTTCTTCCCTAGTGTATTCTCAGGTGGCATGGGATTAAGTTTGATATTTTTACCGTTATACATAAAAGTACACGCATTCGAACGGCCAAAGATCGTGACATCATTATCGAATAGCCACGGTCTACCTAGGATAACATGTCCCACGTCCATCGGTAAAACATCACACCACAGGGACTCTTTGTATGACCCAAACTCGATGGGGACTAGACATTGCTGGGTGACAGGTAGGGATGTCTTGTCAACCCAAGAAACTTTATACGGGTCTGGATGAGGTGTGGATTTTAGTTTTAAGCGATCTAAGGTGCTAGTGGAAATCCATTCTGACAACTTCCACTGTCCACTATCACCTTACAATTCTTTTCACCACACTTGGCAATAGTGTAGAAGATAGTGCTTCGACGCCAGTCAACACTACTTCTAGACTGAGCTAGCACACGCCTGACTACTGCAAGCGTTGCTTCTCCATCTTCTTCATCAGTAAGCCCTCCTTCAGGGTGATACTCTTCAACTTCATAGTCACCCTGGTCATCTCCACCCTCGTGGGACTCGCCTATAACTAAGGTTCTCCCACAGCTCTTCGTAGGACACTGATTAGACATGTGACCAAGATTGCCACACTCATAGCACCTCACTTGGCTCATGTTACTAGGACCGGCACCAAGAATCCCTTTGCCCTTGTCCTCCCTAGGCCTAGGTGGAATGGTCGCCTGTACCATAGGTTGACTACCAATATTAGGTCTAGTTCCCTGGGAACTAGATCTAGCACTGGAGTCTCGGGACTCAAAACGACGAATGACAGGAGCCTTCAGATATTGCACTAACTCCTGCATGACTTGATATGCTTCATCCAAGTCCGTTAAGGGCCGAGTCATAAGCTCGCGCTGAAGATCCGCACAAAGGCCCGACTTGAAACGCGAGAGCGTTACTAAAGGGTCTTCTTGGATATCACATCGCATCATATACTCTTCAAATTTAGCGATGTAGTCAGCGACAGACATTGACCCTGGGCGTAAGGATTGCCATTGATCAAGGAGCTTCTGACGGTATGAGAGAGGAAGGTACTTCTCCTTCAACTTCTCTTTCATCTCATACCAATGTGTGATAGGGGCTCTACCAACTCTCTCTATCTTACGCTCGGTGTTGGTCCAGAAGAGCTTGGCTTAACCCACAAGCTTCATCTTAGCAAACTGCATTTGACGGTTTTCCGACATGCCATACCACTCAAAGTAGTGGTCCATGTCAGCAACTCAGTCAAGGAATTCCTTGGGATCCAAGCGCCCATCAAAACTCGGGGCCTACTCTCACACTCTTCATCGCACGCTCATCTGGATCATAGCGGTCTTGATGATCACATGTGGCTCGTGCCTCTCGCACCACACCACGACCATTACCACGATCTCTATCCTCACTACCACCACGTGTGGTAGCACGTTCTTCAATGATTCCTCCCACTTGGGAGTGCGCATCATACCCTACAACGGGGTTTTCCTTTTGGGACACCTCTAGTTGCTTGACCTTAGTCATGGTAGTGGTAATTTGGTTCTCAAGGCGGGCAAACTCACGCTTTTGACCTGCTTCTAGGGCGGTTATCTTTTGTATCAATTGAGCAAGTTGCTCAGATAACTGCTCGTTATTCATGGTAGGTTGAAGTCCGAAACCTCTACCTCTTCTCGTGGGCATACAATGAAGACTTGAACCAAACTCTACCCAACTAGACTACTAGGTGTTATGACTTTCAAGATGAATGCGATGAATGCAAAACTACTATGAACTGACATAATTAAGTTGAAACAGGAAACAACTTCAAATCTGGAAAATTTTTCAGATTAGGAACTTTCTAAAATTGAAAACTTTCTAAGTCTGGAAAGTTTCTAAATCTGGAAAGCTTCTAAATCTGGAAATCTGGAGAGTTTCTAAAATTGAAAACTTTCTAAATCTGGAAAGTTTCTAAATTGGAAACTTTCTAAATCTGGAAGTTTCTAATCTGGAGACTTTCTAAATTTGGAAATCTGGAAAGTTTCTAAAATTGAAAACTTTCTAAATCTGGAACTTTCCAAAATTAAACCTAAAAATCAAAACCCTAATTTGATAACTCGATCTAGACAAAAACCATGCAAGCTTATGCTTTGATACCAAATTTGACGCAGGACAGCCCTAATTATGAAGCATGCTCATGAAGATAATTAAACAGCGGAAATAAAAGGAATAAATGATCTAAAATTCTGGTAGTAATCATCATAATTGAGAAAATCATAAAGGAAACATGCAATGGACCGGGCCATCATCACAACCATGGAGTATGGCATTCAATATTACTTAGGTTGGATCCGGCGAGGGATGAGACCTCCCGATCTTGCATGGTCACACCCAATCGATCAATGAAGATCACTAGTCCGAAGAACCAAGAAGTTTCTCGGATTAGGGATTTGAGAATTTGGAGGTTTAGGGTTTAGATCGGTTCTCAAGATTTTGATCGAAGAGGAATAGCCAAAACTGAAAAATAGAAAGAAGGAAATAATTACCTTGAAGAAGTTGGAGGGGCACAAGAAGAAATGAAAAATAGAAAGAAATTAGAAGAAAAGAAGAAGTTTGGAGGGGCACAAGAAGAAATTAGAAGAGGAAGATCAAGAGACGAGAAGAAGCACCATTAGAGAGAAGAGAGGAAGGAGGCAACCAAAGGGTTTGCTTTTTCATTAATCAATAGTTGAAATTCGTATCTAGGGTTTTAACCCACTTAAATAAGCAAATAAAGACATAAAAGTACTAAAATACCCCTAGAATAAGCAAGTAAAGACATAACATTACTAAAAGACCCCTAATAAAGACATAAAATTACTAAAAGACCCCTAACTAAGCAAACATAAGTGCGGGAAAGTTCGGGCGCTCGGTCTTCTTTCTCCAATCTTCCTTCACATGTGTCTTCCCTGAGTGGGGTCTTCTATATGTCCAATCACATGTGAAAGGTCTTCAGCTCCTCAATAGTCGCCTATCCACAAGGACGGCACTTGTGGTTGACGCTTTCTTCGTTGGTACACCTTGAATGCGCTTGTGTCCGCATCAAACAGCCATTCAAGCGAGTACCCTATCAAGCTATAAAAATAAAATAGAGTTAGGAACTTTCAAAAATTTACAGGAGCTAGCAGTGATAGGAGACATTTAAGTCAAGTGGTTGTTAAGAGAAAGGATTCAGAACTGTCGAGGATGGTATGTGTTGACTAATATGTTAGCTTGGGGAATTGATGATACAAAACTACAATACATGCTGGCCATCCCCAAAAATGCTCAGGGTTGTCCAATTCAGACTGTTTTCATTATGTATTCTATGACTGTAACCTGTATTGGGCTGGATGCTTGCCTCTTGCCAGTTGCATGATGTGTGAGGTGTGTTTCACACAGTCGATACCCAAGCATAATATCCAATTTTATAGTGGTATGGCAGAACAGAATTTGTGTAGCGGGTCCCAACTAGTTGGGATAAGGCTTAGATGGTGATGATTGAGTCAATTTCAACCTCAAGATACAAAGTTTTGTACAGTTTCTTAAACCACGGTGGTTTGGCTCAGGTTTTGATGCTCAACCAAAACCAAAAGCGATTTTGGTCACAGGGTAACCCTTCGCAAGAGGATGCGTGTGGTTTGGAGACTGTCTCCTTTCCGGCTTGTGGGCTATCTGGATGCTTTCGCAACACATCCAGAAGTACTATTTGGTACCCAGTTGTGCGTGGGATATTGTTGTGGAATGGGCAGTGGGAAAGGGTTGGATGGGGATCATGTAATCCTTTGTTTTCGTTTCTTTGTTTTCCTTGTTTCTGTTTGTTTTTGCTTTGGCGCTATCTCAGTTCTTTTCAATGAAAGTTTCAGTTATCTTTCAAAAAAGAAAAGAAAAAGCGATTTTGGTTCACTGTTCATTTTGTGGACCTCATGCTGAATGGTTGATGCCATGTGTATATCTATCGGACAATCTTGATTGTTCAATTGGTGTCTTGCAAATGGATGGTTTAGTCACTAGTTCCCATCAAATGGGAAAAAGATACACACATTACCTGTAGGGGTGCAAATTGGTCAGGTCGGGTTGGGTCAACGAGGACCCCAGACCCAACCCATTTTAAGAGTTGGGTTGGATTTTGGACCCAGATCCCCAACACAATATAATTTGGTTGGGTCTAGGTCAAATTAAAGTAAAAAGTTAGTCATCCATTCATTTAATGGGTCGGGGCCGACCATTTATCACATGGGTCAGTTAGTAATTACAATTTAGTTTTCACACAAATAATGCTTGATACGATCCAATTAGTAGCAGCTATCAATTTTGATTTTTGATGATAACTAATAAAATGGTCAGTGGTCCATGTTCGATGGATATAATCAAATGGTTAGGGTAGTTCAATTGGTGTGTTTTTTGGTATATTCTCCATCAATAATGGGCCCACAATTTGCATTGTCCAAATTTAACAGCTGAGTCTGGGTTCAGTTGATTTTGATAGACCCAGACCTGACCCATTTAGTAATTTTGGTTGAACTTTTGGACTCAACCGACCCCATTGATCTAAATTTTGGAGCCAGACTGGGATTGACCTGACCCATCTGCAGCCCTAATCGCATGTGAAAGTTTCCTCAATGGGAGAAACTTTTTGTGATCTCCTGTTCTTGATGCCTTTCTCATGAGAATAATGGTTGGTTTCGCAGCAGTGCGGGGCTCTTATTTATGTTTCCCAGTTGAAGATTATGTATTTCCTAATGCAAAATGATGACTAAGGTAGTTTCTTTGCTTATCTACCTTTAGCTAACAATATGCCCGGGCTTTTGTATCAAAATGCCTTGATTCCAGAAAGAGATTATGTAATTTGTGTTTGGCATTGTATATATGTTGCAGGCTATTGGATTGGAGGGAGATGTTCGCAAACAGGAAGATGCAGCTAGAGTTGTGGAAGCAACAGTGAAGCATTTTGGCAGACTTGACATTCTTGTGAATGGTGCTGCAGGCAATTTTCTTGTATCATCAGAAGATTTATCCCCTAATGGGTTTCGAACAGGTAATGTATCTTTACCAGCGTGTAGAGATAGTTGGCATGATATGCACTTGGCACCAGTCTGAGATGTGAAATACACAATTTGGTCATTTTCTCAGCCTAATAAGTTGTACATTTGGGATCTCCCTTTTGGTAAACCAAATCATTCTTAAGTTATAGTCCTCGTAGTTGCATTGGCTCACTTGGACAGTCCAATTGATCGATATAACTGTCTACTAGGTTCACAACACATTTCGTTGGTTACGATGCAAATATCGCACTGGTTGGATGATTTAATCAATCCTTGATTTGGTGTTATTCTATAGCCAAGTAGCCAACCTTTTTCTAAGAGCGATGGGTGGGATGGTTACAATTGCCTAGCAAAAGTGATTCTTTAGAATCATTAGCAATCCATGATGAGTCCTAAGAAATAGATGCATTAAATTGTTGATTGGACCTTTTTTGTGCAAAACGATCTTGACTGTCCAATTAGAGGCTATTGATTAAATGGTTAATAGTTGTCTGATTCATGTGATGTTCGCGTAGTAGCTAACGAAATGTGTGTTGGACCTAATAAGCATTCTAGAGCAATCGATTGGAGTGTGTGTCCCAGTCAAGGTGTTCCGTATTTGTTAAGATATGCCCGTAAAGGCCAATACGTATAGGTAATGGCCATGACCATTATGCGATACGTACGGGGGCGAAAAGGGGCAGTTAGTTTTTTGAGACCGTATCATCCGTTATGGTGACCGTAAAGGCCATTACAGGGCATAACGACCGCTACTCTCATAATGGTCGAAAAACGATCACTTTTTTTTTTTTTTTTTTCACTTTTCTCATTCCAAAAACTCTCCTATATCATTTTACAACTGATTTCGACCACTCTTACAATAGCTTTTAAGATTAAATTGTGGATTGAAGTGATTTGAGTGAATAGAATATCCGAGGACATTTTTTTCAAAAAATTGAAAAGCAGTATTTATGCCCGAGTAGGCCAAAAATGTTAGGTTTAAATCTGAGCGTTGGTAATTCTTCAGACAGGCAATGACATGCACATGGCACTTTTGTGTCATCGATTATCGGGACTCGGTAGAAAAACACGAAAAAAAAAATTTTAAAAAATAAAATTAGTGGTATCCAATCATGCCTTAATTATCTTCTGATTTATGGATAAATTCTTGCCATTCATGATTTGAGTGTTATGAGTTTTATTTATTTATTTATTTTTATTTTTATTTATAAATATTATGATTTAACTCATATCTTATTATTGGATTGAAAGGCAAGGATCATGGTTGTGGCTGAACCATGGTTATAAATTATTATTTACTTTCTGTTTTCTTTCCGGAGTTATTTGGGCCTTCTTAAACCAATGCATCTCTTCAAATTTCAGTAAGCACTTGTACGTGGGATTTTTGAGTTTTTTATCTTTTCAAAATATACCTTAGTGGAGATGCAAATTCCAACAATCGACAGTGACTGATAATTTGATGTCGATTGGCCTTTGACTGTTTTCCTTTTGTTGCTTTGGGGCCTTCTGCTTTTGTACTTGGAACACTGAAGCCCAATTTTTATTTATTATTTATTTCTGTTTCGAAACAACAGAAAATAGGTTGTGGTATTATGTTGATCTTTTGAAATTATCTTGATGTGATATGATAGAACATGTAAGATTTGATTACATACCAACCTTCTATATTTCTCTGATTATTTTAGCTTTTTTCTATATTTCGTAACACAAATCATAGAATCTTATAATCATGCAATTTTCGGTTTGTGATCTCAGCCCCTTCACAAGTTCCCCTTAGAGGTTTATGATTCAATACAACTTTTAGAACATTAATTCTTAAGCGGTAATATGATGTCCAATAAAAAGAAATGGCATGTTTTAGTTCAGCCCGACAACGATATAGGCGTGCACACTTTCAGTAATCGAATCATTTGATTTGATGGACCCCATCATTGGATGGACTATGCGTTAATATATCCCCTGTTAGATGATCCTAGCAGTCTGATGAGGGCTATTACAACCAATGAAATGATACACATCTACCGGGGGCCCCAGTTGGATAGTTAGGATCATCTGGTAGGAGAGATTTTTTGGGGTGTCTACTGTACCATGAATTCCTCCATATAAATGATTTGCACTGTAATTTGGCCTCCATATAGAAAATGCTCGACCAAACACTATATAATTTCTGTTCTGTTGGTTGCATGTTCATTACACTCTTTTCAAATCCTAAATTAGAAGCCTTGAACTGAATTCCTTTTCAATTGACCTTTTCAGTTTTGGATATTGATTCTGTGGGCACATTCACCATGTGCCATGAAGCGCTCAAGTACCTGAAGAAAGGTGGGCCAGGAAAGGGTACTTCTAGTGGTGGAATTATTCTGAATATAAGTGCAACATTGCATTATACAGCATCTTGGTATCAAATCATGTATCTGCTGCAAAGGTTTGTCAAGGAATCACTTTTCCATTGGAATCTAGCTAAGGCTACCTGTGGGAGTAGGATAGTAGGATCTTTAGTCCTGCTCTCTCCATATGCGACTTTGTGCAAGATCAAGGCCATTCATCATGGATTTGTTGTAGCCCGAAATTCAGGCTGGTCCAGTTATCGAGGGGGCCATGTATGCATTTTGAATGTGGACAGTCAGTTCTTTTTAACCATCCATTTCTTTCATGCATATGTGGTCCACCTGATCACTTGGATGTACTTTTTCTTTCTCACAACAAATACAACGTGCGGTCCAAGGTCCACCTACCAAACATCCTGGATTTTGCGCACACAAAACATCTTCAAATGTGGAGGCATAGTTCTAAAACTTGATGATTTGAATCGTAAGTTGGTTGAGTCATCTTAAATTGAGCACATTTCGTGTCAAAGTCATTGTGAAACTCACTCACAAGTCTACCTCTGTCAGGACTCGGCGGTACCCACTGAGTTCAGTTGATTTGATGAGACTTGGAGACTAAACCTGAGTCACCCTGTTTAATGAAATCTGGGTCAAAGGTTGGTCTTCTGGTGATAAAAAGGTATTTAGGTTGAAGAGACTCAAACCTACCGCTTTCCATATAGAGGCAATCACTGTGCACAACAACATCACAGCCTTTTGCTTATTTTAAGCATTTTGTACATTTTAGTGTGCATCAATTGTCTCTCAACTTAGGATCATTAGCATGTGTCACCTTCTTTGAGCTGATCATATAGAGATTCCTCGATGAACTGAACCGCTGATCCTGCAGATGCCTTTTTTAAAAAGAATAAATAGTCTATGGTCTTAATAATGTTGAAAGGATGATCGTTACCAATTTACTTCAAGGAGCTGAATGCGAGGCATGGGAAATTTTCTTTTCAGTGGTCTTTATTCAAGAGATATTTATCAATGTTTAAAATTATCCATTTAGCATATGTTTCTTACCACGGTCTGCATATGGTAGCACTCAGAAGTTTGACAGTTCCAATCATCTGACCAGCTCTGAATGTGGGCCTAATGGAAGGAACTTCTTAACCATTTACATCTATTAATCATTATTCATTTAATTAGTAAGTTGTAGTCAATTGAAAACTCGGTCAAGTCTTTGAGTTGACTCGATCCAGCTGGACATCGAGTCAAGTATTCGGGTTTTTGAATTATGTTAAGGAGAGTAGGACTCAATATCATATTCTGTTGAGTAGCCTTCGCATTTCTTTACTTGTGTTATTTTACTATGTTCTCCTTCCAACAGGCAGCTGTGGATAGCATTACAAGGTCCTTAGCACTGGAGTGGGGGACTGATTATGATATCAGAGTGAATGGGATTGCACCGGGTCCCATTGGGGACACTGCCGGGGTAAGCAAGCTTGCACCAGGGCGAGGTGGCGAACAAATCGAGAGAGATGAGGCCTCTGTTTAAACTTGGAGAAAAATGGGATATTGCGATGGCTGCCCTTTACCTAGCGTCCGATGCAGGTTAGTTACCTCACTTATTCTAGATGGATTGGTTTTGCCTTTTGGTAGAATATGAGGCTACTAGTGTGAGAGAGATTGAGGATCTTACTCTTTACCATGTGCTAATGTGTGGAAAATGTGGGCCGTTCATCAGGTGGGCCCCACAATTTATGTCCTGTGGCCTGAAAATAGGCCATGCTACTTGTCAGGATGGCAACAAATGTTTGAAAAATGGATAGCTAAAATGGATTTATTGACAGTTCACATTTGATGAATTAGCCCAACGGACATCCAGAAAGGCCACCTTTCAAGTCAGGCATGTACACGGTTGGGCCCAATGTTTTCGATATAGACGATATCAGCCGATATATCTTGTATCTCACTTGTGCGATATGAAATGCATAGTGTCGATATATTCTACCTATTCGATCCGGTGAACATTTTCGATTTTCATTTTTTTTTTTTTTGTTATAAATCATGTTAAAATTAGTGTCAAATGATTACAAATCCATGATTCTTGATGTTTTTCATGAAAAATCATGGATTTTGGGCTTCAATTATAAGATTTGGGGGAGATGGGTTAAGTTGTGGAAAATTGAGAAAATGCCAAAATTTCCAATTTCTTGCAAATCAGTTGCAAAATGTGTCCAAACACAAAAACCAAACATATATGTAACCTAATCTAGTGATTCTTCTTTTTCTTTTGAATGTATTTCTTCTGTTTCCATATGTATCTTCTTACATTTATAAATTATATGAATAGTCTTTAAATATGCTTCCATCAGTTTAGTCAAACAAACACATAGATTAGGAGCCTACAAAGGAAACCTATCATGTGCATTTATTTTTTTTGGTTTTTGTTTTTGTTTTTTTGTTTTTTGTTTTGTTTTTGTTTTGTTTTTTTTTTTTTTTTTTAAATGTTATAATGTTTTAATTTGTAAGTGTGTATTGATGTCTTTTTTAATAATCTTGGAAGTTTCATTGAAAAATTCGACCAATTTCCCAATGTTTCCCCATCTTTCCCAACAACAACAATAGATTACGTGATACAAACAATATATCCCATATGATAACTGATATGTATCTGTCCCAAGGGTGCGATATATTATGCGATAATGATACAGAAAACATTGGTTGGGCTCATATAATGAATGCTCTGAATCTCACTCTCATGTCCAACATTGACATGTCTGTGTGGGACTTTATGATACTCGCACGAGTACCTTAATAGACTTATTCCTTGTTTGTTATTTGTCCTCATAAGCATAGTTTGCAAATATGGCCGGTTCCACATTGAGTCAAAAAATTCAATGCAGAGTGTTTGTTGCGGGTCACATTGAATTTTGATGTGAATAGATACCCCAGGAATATGTCTACTCAGTGAATCAGTGAGCAAATTAACGGTATCAGCTGATTTGGTTTCTTGTAAAGAAACAGAAACAAAAACAGATATTCTAAACGTCTCAATTCTGGTGACCATTACAATGTGCTGATTTTGGGTGATCTGGACTATTCATCTCGTGGGCCACATCATCGGTGATCCAGACCCTTAGAAAATCCTAATCATCTAATTGGTTGTTGCAAATAGGCATAGGTAATGATCCACATATATGTAATGGAATAGCCTGACATTAGACTATCTGGTTCATCCTTTTGAGGGATAATTTGGACATTTACGATGGATGATGGGTCCCTATGTGATGAGCAGTTTGTATTACCAGAATACAGGCTTCTCTTTTATGGTTTATAGTTTGGGTATTCATTTTTTTCATTGTTTTATACTTATTTAGTTTTTTAATATTTTTTTAGCAATGTTGTCAAAATCGTCATCGTATTAGGGGTGAATCGTATTGAATCGCAAATCATAAGAATTTTTTTTAATTTTTTTTTAATAATGATTTTCTTTAAAAATAAATAAATATAAATAAATCAGAAAAAATTAAAAAACTCAGCAATCATCCTTTGCCATCAATATCCACCAAGAAATAACCATGTCATGATAGTGTTAAAGGATTCTTATCTTTCCTTCTTTTTGTCCTTCAAGAATTAAAAAAAAAAAAAAAAAAAAAAAAAAAAAAAAAAAAAAAAAAAACATACAAGGATGCTTTATAATTTATGTTCTTGTTAACTTTATTGAATTTAGAATCATGTTGGAAAATCAGCATGTGATTTTGTAGAGCGATGAAAAAAGATATTTTGATTTCTAACCATCATTCCACAATACATATAAGTCAACATGATCGCTACCATCCATAAAATATTCCAGATAAGTCATGCATAAATTTGGTGTTTTAACCAGTTAAGAAATAAGAATCATTAAAAAAAAAAAAAAGCTCTACAATTTAAAGTTGAAGAGAATATATATATCATTTAATCTCTTACAATCATCAAAATAAAATAATTTACCTTTTCTAAACAATTTCTTTTTTTAAAAGGTTTTTTCTAAATGATTTTTAAAGTGCCCACCAATTTAAAAACATAAAATGAAAGCCAAGTGAAGCTTAAATTGAAGAGAACATGTATAATTTGAATTGTAAATCGTAGGATTCAAATCATAAAATCGTAGGATTCTATAACAAGGGATTCAAATCGTTTTGCTTAAGATTTGACTCAATTGTAAAATCGTAAATCGTAGGATTTCTACAACACTGTTTTTTAGATTTATTCTATATTTATCTTTTCATTGTTGAGGTTGCAAAATGCCTCGACATCTAATCAACAAAGTGCATGAGTGGATTCATCATCATCTTCGTCTTAGCCTTCTCCTAGCAATTCAGGGTCAACCATTGAAAAGCAGATTGGCAAAGTTTTATGCAATTCAGGGTCATCTTCTACTAGACTCTCGGAATCCAGCCATGGTAGTGGAGCAGAAGGTCTTCAAACATCTGCCAAGCGACCGTGAGAATTAGTCTCATTTGAATTTTTGTAGAAATTGTATTCATAAAGCTGAACCCCAAACAGCTGGGACAACAGGATGGGAATGATGATGAATTTTTAATTGCATTACAAATACCACTTCAAAATTAACATAAAATAGGCTGATGTGGGTTGTAATCTTGTGTGATTCAACGGAGTGGATACCTGATTCCGATACTGATTTCAGATTTGCACCAACCATGATCACATGTACTTGTAAGATATCCACACAGTGTATCAGGTGGGACCAACTACAGATCATTTCAACAAATAAAAGGCTGTTCAACTATCAGTTAGACTGCATTTAGACCATTAACTGTACATGTGACCTACTAGATAATAATTAAACAGCTGATTTTTTGCCCAAATGGTCTTAAGATAGTGTGTCTTACATGATAGACAGCTTCAATATGCCATGCTGTAGCTGCATGTCAATGTGCAATGTGGAGGCTGCATGTGGGGCTAGCAACTTCTAGTTATCGAGCACTCGTTCACGATTCGAGGACTATCACGTGAATGTTCACTGTCAGTTTGAACTGTTTTTTCTAACCATTGACTTGCAATCCTCAAAAGCTATT
>JAJHSJ010000017.1:48281044-48362411 GCA_021015155.1 Magnolia officinalis
AGTCTTCCAAGCTACTCCTGCCCTGAAAAAAATGGGAAATAGGAAGCTTAGGTAAAAAGCCTAGCGAGTACAACACGTGTGTGCAGTGTGTCCTACATGCAAGCAAGATAAATATGTTACAAGGAAATCATATATGTGAAAGGCGTGTAGCACGAAAGGTATGATGTCAATGCCAATGCAATGCATATGCATTATAGTAATACTTCAAGTCAATGCTACCAGCATCACCAAGTCATATTTTCATTTCTCCTATACTGTAGCCATAACCGTATTACATGCATTCGTAATCACATCATCATCATCATATTGTCATGCCATAATCAGAAGTACTGACAAGTCCATGAGTCAAGCAATATCAGAATACGCAATACAGATCAACTATACAAATGATGAACAATATCAGAATACGCGATACAGATCGACTATACAAATGAGGAGTCAAATATCAGATGTCATATCTAAACCATATAAATGTAGAAAACACAGGTAACCAAAAGCCATATGCCGCGGATGTAATGCAATATGCGGTGTGAATGAAATGACCATGCTGGAGTGTGAAGTCGGGATAATAATACGTAGTATCGTAGGCTATGGGGTCCATCACAAGAGACTCTATCCAAACCAGTCCCATACCTAAATTTGGATAGTCAGACTCGATGTGGTAAACTCTTGATCTCAGGTTAATCGCGCTCCCCAACCGAAATCCTGATCATTGCGAAGGTACACGTAACAAATAGTTGCGCACCACTAGCCCGAGTGGATAGTGAATGAATGAATGAATGAGTATGCAACTCCTGCTCAATAAGTCCACATATCAGTACAGTTCCTCTGTGAGATCATCACCGGGGTCTATTACACTCTACGTCAGCTTGTCGCCCCTATCTGAGAGCACAACTGGGTAAGTGGAAGAGACCTCACTATCCGTCTGCCAATATCAGGCCCGACTCGTTGATAGCGGACCTATTCCTCAAGCTGGTCAAATTCAACCTAGATATTGCCCCCTCACTCAGGCGGGTAAGGTCACACCCCCTCCCAACCGACCATGACACAGTGGGAGACACGGTCTACTAGTATACGGCCCTTATGCGCTCATATATATCCACTCGGTCTCGACGTTGGGGCGTCTCCTGGCCTCGGAGGTTTAGGAATTTTCACCCAGGGACATCTACGACGCCCGTATGCTAGAACCAAACATTTCCGGTGTCTCATCTGGCCATCCACGACATGCCTGTGGAGGCTATGGCCTTGATGTCGCTAGGGTGTACAGTAATCATAATGCAAGATGCATGAGTTATACAATCCAGTCATGCAGCAATCCAGCGCATACCGTGTACTCATGTGAGACAATCTCCGCCTATCAGGGAGTCTCATAATCGTCATGCCCAATGACATATGCAATGGTCAACCACCTCTCATAACAAACATGCAGATGATGCGTATGGGCATGTATCATGATGTTATGCTGTCACGTACTCATAATCGCATCGATAATCAGCCTCAACAATCGGAATCGATGAGAATAGGCCTAACAAGGCCTAAGGAAAGGTCACAATATGAACATTCAACCATCATTGTCCGTCAATGTGGACATTTAACTAACATTGCTCCCAAGAAGTAGCCCACATAAACATCAATACATATATCATGGTGAAATCACACATCACATCGGTCCTCACATACATCGCTTTGGGTCTCACACAAGGGTCACACATTCATCGCATTGGGCCTCACTCATGGGTCGCATATACATCACATTGGGCCGTATCATATGGGCCTTACACATCGCAATGGGCCTCGGCACATGGGCCATGAATACACCACATCAGGCTTCACAACTCATGGGCTTCAAATACACAATAGGTGGGCCCTACACATGGGCCTCAAATACATCATAATGAGCCACAACCCATGGGCCTAAAATACATCTCAATGAGCCACAACCCATGGGCCTAAAATACATCTCAATGAGCCACACCCATGGGTCTTAAATACATCACATTGGGCCTCGCCCATGGGCTTCGAATACATTGCAAGTGGCCTCAAATCTATTTCACAGGTAGGCCACATACCTGGGCCTAATACACATCACTATGGGCCACATCACATGGGCCGGAAATACATCACAATGAGCCTCATCATAAGGGCCAGAAATATATCTCAATGGGCCTTGCCCATAGGCCATGAATACATGGCTACACCAATTATGATAAGTCTTATGCTACAACCACTTCACACGTCGCATAGTTAATGGCTCATATTCGACGTCTCATGGTAAGGGCCACACACATCATTAAATCTACTTAGACAAGTAGTCACACGATTGCCCCAATTTCCATACAGTTAGTTGGGCTATAAAAAATCAAGCACTCACATGTGGTGGTCCACACAACTTCCACCAATCTACACTACTAGTTGGGCCACCCAAGATCCAAATTCCTATAGTGTAGTAATCCACATGATTTCTACCAACTGGCGGTCTAAATGAAGAATAACCATTACAATGGGTACCATGAAAACGACTTAGATTGCAGTAAATATATAGGCAGCCCCACACTCTAAAATGATCTAATCAAAATAGATGAATGACTGATAAAACATGTATGTTAGGTGTCCCATGATCGGTTTAAAAAGGATAGATGGATAGATTTCTCACAAGTATTGCTGCAGGTCTAGAAAATATTTAACGGTGGACAAGTGAGCAATATTGCTCCCATGGAATGAGATTTGGATCTGATTAGTTTATGAGACTATACCCTAAAATGATAAGAATAAACCGATGAATGGCATGGATCTACATCATACTAGAAGGTGAAATCCATGGTCAAGGAAGCATTCCAGCATATAATGGACACACTAAAGCCTAAGAATTCCAATGGTTGTCACCACTGTTTCTACTTACAGCGTGGCCAACCTAAAATTGAGTTCTACTTCATCTTGTGTCCATGGGCAGGAGGTGGACCCACTTCTCAAGTGACTGAAAAAATATAAGTAGTGTGGGTATACAACACATGCACATAGGTGGGCTCCTCATGCATCATATCATGTCTAAGGAAGTTTTCATTGATAAGCATGCAATTCCCTTCATTATTATTATTGTATTATTATTTGTATAATTGTGGGTCCCATTGACATGGTGGGGTCCACCCCATGAACAGTTGTACAACAAACAACATCATAGTTGATACCACCCACTAGATGAATGACATGGCTATAAGGTACATACGTTAGGTGAGGCTTATAACACATGGATGGTCTAAATGATGAATGGCTTGGATATAAAATACATGTAACGAGTTGGCTCCATGGTCTAACATCTGACCCAACTTTGGTGGCAGTTACACATCACGATAGAACTCATAGGATTTAATAGTAGGGATCTTTATTCCCATTATTTCTTATAGTGTGGTCCACCTAAGGTATGGATCTGCCTCATTCTTTTACTCATGACTTAAAATGGTATGAAGGGGTGGGCGAATGGCCCACATATAGTTTTCATCACCAAGGTGGTCCCAGAAAAATCTAAGTAATTTGAGTGCAATTTCCACTATCCAAGTGGCATGGGCTGCATGAACTTCTAATCGGCCTGATTTTGGGACCACAGAATAAATGGGGCTAGTAAGGTGGATGAATGGTGTGGATTTAGCACAGACATCATGGTGCGGCCGTGATCGGGCCCACAAACTTTACCCCAAAGTGGACGTCTCCACGTCCACCTCCTCCACGCCATTATTTTATTTTAATATTATAATAATAATTATTATTATTATATATATTTTTTCTCATTAAGGTGGGTCACTTGAGAGATCCGGTCCATCCATTGTGTGTGTCCCACTTGGTGGGGGGAGTCAGTCTAAGTTTCAGATGCATCCAAATTTCAGGTGGGCCCCAACATGTACTTCTATATGTTTTAGCATGTCTTTACATGATTTCTGATGGTGTGGGTCACCTGAGTTCCTTGTATAGCTGAAATTTAGGGTTGACCCATTTTTAAACGGGACCCATCCAATGCACGGTGCTGATGTTCGAAATATATCAAGGTAGGGCCTGTAGTGGGGGCCACTTTCCTGCCCGTTACAAGCTCCAGCGTCCTCTGGACGCTGGACGTCAGCAAGGGGCTGACGCCCTTGCTGTGTATATATATATATGAGGAACGCTCAGCTACGCACCGGTTCGCATGTCATTATGTGCGAACTTTCCTATCAACCGTCGGATAAGGTAAACGGTCTGGATAAAGGCGCTCTTAGCGCGAGCTTAAAAAAGCGAGTTTCCTTCTCTCGCACGTCTCTTCACCTACTATCCGAAGGATGCGATGAAAGCTTTTTCACATAAAATTCTTTCGCTGGGATACTAGGTGGGTCCCACCAAGTGTTAATGATAAATCCACGCCGTCCATACATTTTTAAAAATAATTTTATGGTATGAACCCAAAATTGAGGTAGATCAAATTCTCAAGTGGGTCACACAGTGTTGATTGAACTCTCACCATTAAAAACTTCCTGGGGCTACCAAAATTTGGATCAAGCTGATATTTGCTTTTTTTCCATCATCCAGGTCTGCATGACCCAATCTATAGGTTGGATGTCAAATAAATATCATGGTGGCCCCAAAAAATATTTAACAGTGAGAATCATTATCACCGTTGCTTCCTGTGGTGTGGTCCACTTGAGATTTGGATCTGCCTCAGTTTTGGGATAATGCTCTAAAATGATAAGGAAAAATGGATGGACGGGGTAGATTTCTCAAAAACATCATGGTTAGCCCTACCTAGATTTCTAACAAACTTTGCCAATTGCGTGCGTAATTAGGGGCAGATTGGATTTCACATGAAAGCCTTTCGCAGGAAGTTCCTGCACAAGGATGCTGGGTGGGCCCCACCACCAAATTTTTGGGAAATATACTCCGTTCATCCGTTTGTCGAGCTCATTTTAGAAAAATCTACCAAAAACTAGGTGGATCCAAAATTAAAGTGGGCCACATGAGAGGGAAAATTGGAGAAAGAAATACCTACCGTTGAAACCTTCCTGGGCTCCGCCTTGATGTTTATATGCCATCAAAACCATTTATAAGGACATTAACATAGGGATGAAATGAAAATATAGAAAAATTATCCTGAAAAAAAGCTTTTATGATCATAAAATGTTTCAATGGTTCTCATTGAAACCCTACTGTTTCCTCTCATGTGGCCCAGACGAGTCTTGGATCCACCTCGTTTTTTGTCGCTTGTCCTAAAATTAGCTTGCGAAACGGATGAACGGAATATATTTTTCAAAAACATGATGGTGGGCCCCACCTAGCATCCTCGCCCAAGATCTTCCTGCCAAAGGCTTTCGCAGGAATTCCGCGTCACCATAGAGGTTGACACGGATTGGATACCGACGTAGGAAGTTTAGCCAGAGCCGGACGAGGATTTCCTGCTAAACCCTTTCACAGGAAGTTCCTGCACAAGATTCTGTGTGGGTCCCAATAATTAGATGTTTGTGAGAAATCCAACCCCTCTATCCATTTTTTAAGCTCATTTTATGACATGAGATAAAAAATGAGGAGGATCCAAAACTCAAATGGGTCAAACTGAGGATATTTAGTGACCACCATTGAAATATTTATATGTCTATAAAAGTTTTTAACAATATAATTTTTTGATTTTTTCACTTTATCTGAGTGAAAATGACCTTGTAGACCGTTTAGATGGCATAGAAACAACAAGGTGGAGCCTAGGAAGGTTTCAACTGTAGGAATTCCTTTCCCCACTTTTTCATCTCCTATGGCCCACATGAGTTTTGGATCCTCCTCATTTTTTATAGCATGTCTTAAAATGAGGTAGAAAAATGGATGGACGTGTTTGATTTCTCACAAACATTACAGTGGGCCCCTCCTAGAATCCTTTCGCAGGAACTTCCTGCAAAAGGCTTTCGCAGGAAATCCGCGTCGGCCAGAGCCTGTTGGAGTTAGGTTACCAAGTCCCGATTCTTTAGATCAAGATGATATATATATTTTTTTCCCTTCATCCATATCTGTTTGATCTCATGAACAGGTTGGATGAAAAATAAACATCACTGCCTGCCTTAGAAAGGTTTCAACGGTGGAAATCAATATTTCCACTGTTTCATGTGGTATGGTCCAGTTGAGGTGTTGATATACTTCAATTTTGGTCTCAACGCCTACAACGATCTTTAAAAACGGATGGACGGCGTGGATGAACCACATGCATTCATGGTGGGTCCAACAGAGTTTACTCAGTACGATAAGAGCGGTACTGAGTAACTCAGTACGCAATCCAATTTCACTCCTGCTGCAGAGATGGGCAGACGTATGACGCCGTATGCGTCCACAGACTCCCGTCAGAGTGAACGCCACCAAGTTCCGTGGGCCACCCTATGATGTATATTTTGTATCTACACCGTCCATCCATTTGGGGAGATCATATTAGGGTATGATCCAAAGAATGAGTCAGATCCAAAGATCTAATGGACCCCACCACAGAAAATAGCGGGGAGAGTGACGCCCGCCATTAAAAAGTTCCAAGGGCCACGGAAGCTCTCGATCAAGCTAATATTTGTGTTTTCCCTTCTTTCATGTCTTCATTAACACAAGAACAGATTGGATCTCAAATATAAATTATGGTGGACCTTTTGCAGGTTTCAATGGTGGGCATCACTCTCACCACTGTTTTCTATGGTGGGGTCCACCCCAGCCTTGGATCTACCTCATTCTTTGGACCATATCCTAAAATGATCTCTCCAAATGTATGGACGATGGGGATACAACACATACATCATATGGGGCACACGGAACTTGGTAACGCCACTCCAACAAGCTCTGGCTAAACCTCCTACGCCGTTATCCAATTCGCGTCAACCTCTATGGTGACGCGGATTTCCTGCTAAAGCCTTTGACAAGAAGATCTTAGGCAAGGATGCTGGGTGGGGCCCACCACCATGTTTTTGGAAAATATATTCCGTTTATCCGTTTTGCAAGCTAATTTTAGGACAAGCGACAAAAAATGAGGTGGATCCAAGACTCGTCTGGGCCACACGAGAGGAAACAGTAGGGTTTCAGTGAGAACCATTGAAACATTTTTATGATCATAAAAGCTTTTTTTTAGGATAAATTTTTTATATTTTCACTTCATCCCTGTGTTAATGACCTTATAAACGGTTTTGATGGCATATAAACATTAAGGCGGAGCCCAAGAAGGTTTCAATGGTAGGTATTTCTTTCTCCAATTTTTCCTCTCGTGTGGGCCACTTTAGTTTTGGATCTACCTCATTTTTGGTAGATTTTCCTAAAATGAGCTCAACAAATGGATGAACGGAGTATATTTCTCAAAAACATGGTGGTGGGCCCCACCCAGCATCCTTGCGCAGGAACTTCCTGCGAAAGGCTTTCATGTGAAATCAAATCTGCCCCTAATTACCATGTAATTTGTAAAGTTCGTTAGAAATCTAGGTAGGGTTAACCATGATGTTTTTGAGAAATCTACCCCGTCCATCCATTTTTCCTTATCATTTCAGGGCATTATCCCAAAACTGAGGTAGATCCAAATCTCAAGTGGACCACACCACTGGAAGCAACGGTGATAATGATTCTCACTGTTAAATATTTTTTAGGGGCCACCGTGATATTTATTTGACATCCAACATATAGATTGGGTCATGTAGACCTGGATGATGGAAAAAAAGCAAATATCAGCTTGATCCAAAATTTTGGTAGCCCCAGGAAGTTTTTAATGGTGAGAGTTCAATCAACACTGTGTGACCCACTTGAGAATTTGATCTACCTCAGTTTTGGGTTCATACCATAAAATTATTTTTAAAAATATATGGACGGCGTGGATTTATCATTAACATATTGGTGGGACCCACCTAGTATCCCAGCGAAAGAATTTTATGTGAAAAGGCTTTCGCCGCATCCTTCGGATACTAGGTGAAGAGACGGGCGAGAAAAGGAAACTCGCTTTTTTAAGCTCTAAGAGCGCCTTTATCCAGACTGTCTACCTTATCCGACGGTTGATAGGAAAGTTCGCACATAATGACATGCGAACCGGTGCGTAGCTGAGCGTTCCTCTATATATATATATATATATATTTCAAGTTTTTCATATGTGGGGCCCATATCCTGACGATCCACTCCATCTGTTGGATGTTATGGCCCGATACAGATCTAACAAGTCCAATATTCAGTATTTCCGACGTACAGAACATCACAGCGGGCCCTAACAAGTTATTACCTTTAAAATAATCTTTTTGATGGTGTGGCCTACCAGAGATTTGTATTGGCTTCATTTTTCGGCTCAAGGACTAAAATGAGCTGGGGAATCGGATGAACGGTATGAATTAAAGATATACATCATGTGTGGGGCCCGTTGTGGACCCACAGCCCCAACCCCATTTCACTCAAGCATAATGACGCTGCTTGCTGCAGCGTCTTCTCGACGCTGGCAGCAGCGTCCACCCCCATTTCATGTTATTTTAATTAATTAATTATTTATTTATTTATTTATATTATTACTAAATATTAGCTTGATCCGAAACTTTTGTTGCCCACAAAAGTTTTTTAATGGTCAATCACCACTGCTTCTGTAGTGTGGTCCACCTGAGATTTGGATCTGCTTCATTTTAGGCCCATGCATTAAAATGATCTGGAAAAACGGATGGATGGCGTGGATATACAACAGATACATCAAGGTGGGCCCACGGTCATGAACTGACTGAAGCTGCCGGGAAAATGGACGTACGAGAGTATCTCGGATCGTCTATTTCCATGTGGACCCGATTAGGCTATTCACGACAAACCAGAATTACCAGATACGAATATAGAATCTCACTGACGTTGCCCTGCAGCTTCTACAAGTGGGCCCATATATCATGTGCTGCAGCCCAAAAATAAGGCCGGTCTGGTCATCAGGTGGGCCAGGCTTTGAGAAAGAACAAAAAAAAGGACAGCTAAAGGCTCACAGATGAGTCTATTCAACTTGTGACCCACATGTTACAAGATTCGGTCCAAGCAAAAGTGGCCCACCTTGATGAATGACCCAACCGACGCACGCATAAATGTCGGTCGGGAGTGTCGGATTCCATCGGTTGATTGCACACATGGCCATTCCACTATCTGATCAGCGATGCCGATGTGTCCGGCGGCCCGCTAGCCTATCAAACCTGGGCCAGTTTGGACCTGTTTCCTGGACCAATTTTCTAGGCCTGGGCCTGGTATGTATGGGCCAATCAATGTTTGAGTCCGGCTTACGGTTAGGTCATTTTAGCCCAATCAAATCCGGATTGGCCCCATTTCTTGATTGCATCGGACGGTTATGATGTTCGAATCATTGGTTAGGCAACACATGCATCTTGCATGTCGATCTTGGTTTTCATTTTCTAAATGTCTATCTTCTTATGGCCCACTTGATCAAGCGACTTGATCAATTTTTGGGCCAGGCCTAGTTCAGCCCAACTTAAATTTTGGTGCTGAGCCGAAGCAAATTGCCATCACTGATTTGAATCCAACGTCTCAAAAGTGAGTAAAACCTTTAATATTTTAAATAGTAAAAAAATTGCATTATTACACATTTTCTTATTAGAATTTCCATGTGACACTTGATGGGGGTAAAACAACAAATAAAAAGAGACCAAAATAGGTGGCTTTGATTTTTCGCCAAGGTGATTGGTCCACGTGGTGGGGACCGCCAGTTGGATTCATGTGAGTAGGGGTGTACACTGAGTCGAACAGAGTCAAGTTGGCCTCAACTCGACTCGGCTCGGCCACTAGCTGACCCTAGCTCGAACTCGACTTAGCTCAATCTTCAAGCCCGATTGGCCAGCTCAGCTTGGCCCGGTTCGATCAGCAGCTTAGGCCAGTTTCGAGCAGAGTTCAAGCCAAAATCGAGCCTCTGCGGCATTTTCACAAACACATGCCGTGCACTTTCAATTTCTCACTGCATGTGAAATAACAACAATTGTTTACAAGTATTTCATCAAATACCTTGTATGCAACATCAAAATCAAGAAAAAATTTATATTTGTTTCATATACATACCTTCGTTGCTACTAGTCGACATTTCATTGAGTCATTTCATCAAACACTTGGTGAGCAACATCAATATCAAAGTAACCGAGTCACCGAACTAGTTTGATCGGAGTTCGATTCAAGTTGGGGTTCGATCTAAGTCGAGTCGAGTTCAATGCTCGAACTCGGTTCGAAATTTTTTCGAGTTCAAAAAGTCAGCTCGACTCGGCTCAAACTCAGCTTCGAACCGAGTCAAGTTGAGTAAGCCAACCGAGCTAACTCAGTTCATGTACACCCCTACATGTGAGTTCGTATAGGTGACAGCTGTATCCCGCTTATGATGACGGCGGGTTAAATAATGAGTCGAATTACTTTGGAGTGTATTTGGTTTATCATCTTTGTTTCAAGATCTTCAAAGATGTAAATGGGTCATTATTTCCCATTGGAGGGTGTTTGGTTCAAGACAGTGGACATCGCATCAATAGTCCACTTTGGAAACGGTGTCCACTGTTTGGCTCTCTCTTATATAGGTGGTAAACTCTAATTGTCTCGGTTGATGCTGGGGTGTGTGTGTGTAAAGTCATCTAGGTCATTCTACATCAGCGTTAATTAAAAATTGGTTTGATATTAGACATTATGGCGGGCCGTAGGTAGTACGTTTATTGGTGTACGTTGAACCAGTCTACATATTAGGTATGAGATCTTAGTCATTTTTGGGACCAATTATGTGTACTTGAAGTCGTTTGCGTCTCTTCTCCGTTGAATGGAAAACGATGGCTATTGATGATGTATGCCTTTCATTGTAGTGGGTCACTAGTAGGGGTGTATATTGAGTTGAGCTCGGGCCCTCGGCTCTGCCACTGGCTGACCTCAGCTCAAACTTGGCTTGGCTCGGTCCTCGAGCCTGATTGGCCAGTTCGGCTTGGTTCGGTCAGCAGCTCAAGACAGTTCGAGCTGAGTTCACCTATGCATCATTTTTACAAACATATGAACTACACATTTAAATTCTCACTGAATGTAAAACACTAGCAGCGGTGTCATGTCTCGAAAAAATCCGTACAAAGACCCGATTACCACCTCAGACAGAAATCACTCATGAACAAATCCTTTGGAAATTAGGCGAAATTAACTAAGTGTTAAACTAGATTAGCTGGGAAATTCGCCTGAACCATTTTAAATACGAACCGCAAGACCCAAAACTTGCAGAATTGTTAATGCTACATTACCCTATAATCTAGAATCAATCTCTAAACCTACTTGCTCTCGGGAGTATCTTGAAACTCTGTATCGAACCTGGATTGCACGTCGAAAGTCCGATGACCACGAAACTATACGGTTATGACCGCCTTACTAGGCCTGACTACCATCTCGAAAATTAAGTCCTAACAATATCCAGAAACGCACAGCTTGAGCCCGAAGCAAAGTGTGTGAGAAACGCGAATATTTTTAGGATATGAAATGAAACTTAAGTAAATTGAGTCAATTCACTTGCGGGCCAAATATAAGGTTTCAGACCGTCAGAATCTGACCCAATTACATCCTCGGGTCAGGAAAAATTTCATACACATGTCAGTGTACTTGTGGCCCTGATCAAGTATCGGTGACCGTTGAACTGAAACTGGTCTGCCACGGTTGATCTGTAAATTCGATCAGACCGAAAACTTAACTCGACCTAGATCCAATGCCAGGAAGCTTAAGTCCAACCGCATGCAGAAAAGGGGCCTCTAGAAGTGCTCCGTTGGATCGAAACAGCCCCTATTTGGCTATAACCTAAGTATACAATGACCCTGGGGCCATTCCCATCAATTCTGGGCCTATATAAGGATCTAAAACCCTCACTCTCTCATGTCATACGAATTTGCAACCCAAGTGAGAGAGAGAATTGGAGTTGGTTCCTGGAATTCAATCCTGACGATCCACCTGCTTAACCACTATTCTCGTATCACTATACGGGCGATTCCAACGCCGTTCTTGGGTAAGAAATCCTAACCCTAATCTGTTTCAGGGTTTCAAATAGCGTAAGGGATAGAATAGTTAACCCATTTCGTGATATAGGTTGTCGTTGTGCCGTAGACAAAGACTCAGTATACAAACTGAGTCCGTTACTCGTTTACCGGCGAAAGGTGCGGACTATAAACGTTTAGGTTATGGTTTTCAAGGCTTTCAATGCCGGTTAATGATTTATAACTGATGTGGGTGTCATTTCATATGCTAAATGCGATGCCCGTTTCACTTTATAAATATATATGAACTATGTTGAATATAGTGTATTGTATGTGTTTATTGATATGACTAAATGAGTACGGAATTTGGATTCGTGCTTGCCATGATTATTCGTCGTGAATATATGGCCGTTATACGTGTGACAACTCTTTGGTGAAAGGATTTGTCCTAATTCCTATTATCACCAACATACGTCACGTATGTTGTAGTGTGTAGTCTAAGTGTTTGTAAAAAGGTCTGAATGGATATGGAATTTGGATTTGTGCTTGCCATGATTATTAACTATGAATATATGCTCGTTGTGTATATGGCAACTCCTTTGTAAAAAGGTGTGCCAGGATATGTGTTATAACTAGCCTAATACATGTATATTGGAATGTGTAGTCTAAGTGTTTGATAAATTGCCTCAATGAGAATATGTCTGTTGAAGTGCATGTAATGAGGGTGTTGAGATAGGACTCTCAACCCCCTTAGCTATGGTTGTAGTTTCCTTTATGTAACCTATATTACTACTTCGTGCCGTATGGTCGAAATGTCTATGTATGCTAACATGTACACTATGTGTTTGTTGAAATACTCTAATGAGACTTATATTTATGTTGGTTGCTATATGTTTTTTTGACTAGCACATATGTATTCCCATCATATTTGAAGTGTGTTTGGGGCTACGGTGTAGTCCAGGCAATCGGTAACTGGTTCCAACTGAGTGGCTGACTTAGTTTCAGCCACGATAGATATGTTCGACGAATCCGAGTCGTATGTCGTTTGACAACAGTGGTTGGACCACACGGAATGCTTATGCACTCCATGTTGATCAAATCAACGTGCGTTCATACTAGTCGAGCTTATCTAGCAACCCGATTGGCCCGATGTATGTTTACCATGTATGGACGCTACTGCTTGAATCTAAGGTATCAAACTCACTAGTGGAAAGCCCGTTTAACCTTGGTACCTCGATCCGCTAAGACTCATGAGCCGGGCATGGTGGTATGGGACACCGTGGTCGAGCTGTCGGCCTACGCTGGGGCGACGAGCCTCCCCGTAGTGACCAGTGAACAACACCGCCTCGTGAGCCGAATACGGTGATATGAGACACTGTATTCGAGCTATCGACCTACACTGATCAGGTGACGAGCCCTTCGTAGTAACTTCGAGCATACTTTGAGTCTGCGTTGAGGCGACGAGTCTTTCCGTAGCAGCTAGAGTATAAATTAGGCCTACACTGATCAGGTGACGAGCCCTTTGTAGTGACCTAGAACCGCAATATCGTATGAGATTTGTTAGGACTGACGATCCTAGAATGGATCATTGTTTGGGCATTGATATAAGGGAGGTATCTTAGCTTCCCAATCCTGTTGTATGAATAAACCTAAGTAAGAACCTGACTAATCACGAGCATGCACAGCATTACGTGTGCCTTTGGCGTAGCAGGTCAAACATTGAGGAAGGGTTGCATGTCGCGATCGTGAGATGAAGTCGCTGAGGGAGCGTAGGCGAGGGCATGCATCATTATTTCATATCATCCTTGCATTAACAAGAGTACTTAGGACCTGATTGTTGTATCGCGTTATCATTATTGCGTGACTGAATTGATAACATGTTAACCTTTGCTTTATAGCTCCACTGAGTTGATCACTCACTCTCACGTTCTGGGACGGTGTTGTACACACCAACCAAACTCTGTCTTAGCTGCAGGTGGTGGTGATGCCTACGAGGCGGAGCCAGACTTCGAGGATGACGAGGAGGCATTCTCCTACATGCAGTTCTCGGGCGGGTTCATGTGAGCCATGCCTTGATCGCGGGGCTTGCAGGGTTGCTGATTAGATGACATTATACATTTTGTATATTTTAAAACTTTACATGTAAATTATTGACCTGGTAACATGATCATACTCAGGAGACCTGCGATTACTTATGCGTTTTATATATCTATCACAGTCTTTCGCTTGCTTAACTTAATTGTCTCTGGAGTATGATATGTTGTTTTGGTTTAATCTCATTCATGTTTAATGTGCTAATACAGACAACATTTAATCATCATCATCTATGTTGCATAAGTGATGCGTTGGAACTCGGGAGTTGAGCTCATGCTCGACCCCTGATTTTCGAGGCGTTATAAGCAGTTTTACAGGTATTTCATCAAACACCTTGTAAGCAACATCAAAATCAAGAAAAAAAAGGATTTGTTTGATGAAACAGACCTCCCTTGCACCAGCCGACACTTCGTTGAGTCATTTCATCAAACACTTAGTGAGCAACATCAGAAAATACTTAAGTCGATCCAGGTTCAAGTTATATATTGAACCGAGTCGAGTCGAGCTGGGGCCAGCTCGAACTCATTTTCAAGCTCTAAAAACCAAGTCGACTCAGATCAAACCCAACTTTGAACCAAGCGGATTCGAGCTTTTTCGAGTCAAGTCGAGTAAGTTGACCGAGGTAGCTCGGTTTGTGTACACCCCTAGTCACTGGTAGTGTCACGCCCTAAATCCGGGGACTAACAGCTTCCGCGATGCCCCGAATCCGACACTCGAGTTCCATACACCAAGTCCCGAGTTTGGCGCACCACAAGGAAGATTTTCGACTGAATTTTTTTTGTTTATATATTTATTTACATAATAATACCTGAGCATGAAGATCCATGATCAAAATACCAAGCAACACTCCTCATTATAAGTCTTGATAGTTACAAGTACAATGCTTTTCAAAAGGTACATAATGTCAACATTGTCAATTCGAAAAATAGATACAATGCATCGAGAAAGCTAAGTCTTCCAAGCTACTCCTGCCTTGAAAAAAATGGGAAATAAGAAGCTTAGGCAAAAAGCCTAGTGAGTACACACGTGTACGCAGTGTGTCCTACATGCAAGCAAGATAAATATGTTACAAGGAAATCATATATGTGAAAGGCGTGTAGCACGAAAGGTATGATGTCAATGCCAATGCAATGCATATGCATTATAGTAATACTTCAAGTCAATGCTACCAGCATCACCAAGTCATATTTTCATTTCTCCTATACTGCAGCCATAACCGTATTACATGCATTCGTAATCACATCATCATCATCATATTGTCATGCCATAATCAGAAATACTAACAAGTCCATGAGTCAAGCAATATCAGAATACGCAATACAGATCAACTATACAAATGATGAATAATATCAGAATACGCGATACAGATCAACTATACAAATGAGGAGTCAAATATCAGATGTCGTATCTAAACGATATAAATGTAGAAACACAGGTAACCAAAAAGCCATATGCCGTGGATGTAATGCAATATGCGGTGCGAATGAAATGACCATGCTGGAGTGTGAAGTCGGGATAATAATACGTAGTATCACAGGCTATGGGGTCCATCACAAGAGACTTCTATCCAAACCAGTCCCATACCTAAATTTGGATAGTCAGACTCGATGTGGTAAACTCTTGATCTCAGGTTAGTCGCGCGCCCCAACCGAAATCCTAATCATTGAGAAGGTACACGTAACAAATAGTTGCGCACCACTAGCCCGAGTGGATAGTGAATGAATGAATGAATGAGTATGCAACTCCTGCTCAATAAGTTCACATATCGGTACAGTTCCTCTGTGGGATCATCACCTGGGTCTATTACACTCTACGCCAGCTTGTCGCCTCTATCCGAGAGCACAACTGGGTAAGTGGAAGAGACCTCACTATCCGTCTGCCAATATCAGGCCCGACTCGTTGATAGCGGACCCATTCCTCAAGCTGGTCAAATTCAACCTAGATATTGCCCCCTTACTCAGGTGGGTAAGGTCACACCCCCTCCCAACCGACCACGACACAGTGGGAGACATGGCATACTAGTATACGGCCCTTATGCGCTCATATATATCCACTCGGTCTCAACGTTGGGGCGTCTCCTGGCCTCGAAGGTTTAGAAATTTTCACCCAGGGACATCTATGGCGCCCGTACGCTAGAACCAAACATTTTCGGTGTCTCATCTGGCCATCCACGACATGCCTGTGGAGGCTATGGCCTTGATGTCACTAGGGCATACAGTAATTTTAATGCAAGATGCATGAGTTATACAATCCAGTCATGCAGCAATCCAGCGCATACCGTGTACTCATGTGAAACAATCTCCGCCTATCAGGGAGTCTCATAATCGTCATGCCCAATGACATATGCAATGGTCAACCACCTCTCATAACAAACATGCAGATGATGCGTATGGGCATGTATCATGATGTTATGCTATCACGTACTCATAATCGCATCGATAATCGGCCTCAACAATCGGAATCGATGAGAATAGGCCTAACAAGGCCTAAGGAAAGGTCACAATATGAACATTCAACTATCATTGTCCGTCAATGTGGACATTTATCCAACATTGCTCTCAAGAAGTAGCCCACATAAACATCAATACATATATCATGGTGAAATCACACATCACATTGGTCCTCATATACATCGCTTTGGGTCTCACACAAGGGTCACACATTCATCGCATTGGGCCTCACTCATGGGCCGCATATACATTACATTGAGCCGTATCATATGGGCCTTACACATCGCAATGAGCCTCGGCACATGGGCCATGAATACACCACATCAGGCTTCACAACCCATGGGCTTCAAATACACAATAGGTGGGCCCTACACATGGGCCTCAAATACATCATAATGAGCCACAACCCATGGGCCTAAAATACATCTCAATGAGCCACAACCCATGGGCCTAAAATACATCTCAATGAGCCACACCCATGGGTCTTAAATACATCATATTGGGCCTTGCCCATGGGCCTCGAATACATTGCAAGTGGCCTCAAATCTATTTCACAGGTAGGCCACATACCTAGGCCTAATACACATCACTATGGGCCACATCACATGGGCCGGAAATACATTACAATGAGCCTCATCATAAGGGCCAGAAATATATCTCAATGGGCCTTGCCCATAGGCCATGAATACATGGCTACACCAATTATGATAAGTCTTATGCTACAACCACTTCACATGTCGCATAGTTAATGGCTCATATTCGATGTCTCATGGTTAAGGGCCACAACAATCATAAATCTACTTAGACAAGTAGTCACACGATTGCCCCAATTTCCATACGGTTAGGTAGGCTATAAAAAATCAAGCACTCACATGTGGTGGTCCACACAACTTCCACCAATCTACACTACTAGTTGGGCCACCCAAGATCCAAATTCCTATAGTGTAGTAATCCATATGATTTCTACCAACTGACGGTCTAAATGAAGAATAATCATTACAATGGGTACCATGAAAACGACTTAGATTGCAGTAAATATATAGGCAGCCCCACACTCTAAAATGATCTAATCAAAATAGATGAATGACTGATAAAACATGTATGTTAGGTGTCCCATGATCGGTTTAAAAAGGATAGATGGATAGATTTCTCACAAGTATTGCTGCAGGTCTAGAAAATATTTAACGGTGGACAAGTGAGCAATATTGCTCCCATGGAATGAGATTTGGATCTGATTAGTTTATGAGACTATACCCTAAAATGATAAGAATAAACCGATGAATGGCATGGATCTACATCATACTAGAAGGTGGAATCCATGGTCAAGGAAGCATTCCAGCATATAAGGGACACACTAAAGCCTAAGAATTTCCAATAGTTGTTACCACTGTTTCTACTTACAGCGTGGCCAACCTAAAATTGAGTTCTACTTCATCTTGTGTCCATGGGCAGGAGGTGGACCCACTTCCCAAGTGACTGAAAAATATAAGTAGTGTGGGTATACAACAAATGCACCTAGGTGGGCTCCTCATGCATCATATCATGTCCAAGGAAGTTTTCATTGATAAGCATGCAATTCCCTTTCATTATTATTATTGTTATTATTATTTGTATAATTGTGGGTCCCATTGACATGGTGGGGTCCACCCCATGAACAGTTGTACAACAAACAACATCATAGTTGATACCACCCACTAGATGAATGACATGGCTATAAGGTACATACGTTAGGTGAGGCTCATAATACATGGATGGTCTAAATGATGAATGGCTTGGATATAAAATACATGTAACAAGTTGGCTCCATGGTCTAACGTCTGACCCAATTTTGGTGGCAGTTATACATCACGATAGAACTCATAGGATTTAATAGTAGGGATCTTTATTCCCGTTGTTTCTTATAGTGTGGTCCACCTAAGGTGTGGATCTGCCTCATTCTTTTACTCATGACTTAAAATGGTATGAAGGGGTGGGCGAATGGCTCACATATACTTTTCATCACCAAGGTGGTCCCAGAAAAATCTAAGTAATTTGAGTGCAATTTCCACTATCCAAGTGGCATGGGCTGCATGAACTTCTAATCGGCCTGATTTTTGGGACCACAGAATAAATGGGGCTAGTAAGGTGGATGAATGGTGTGGATTTAGCACAGACATCATGGTGCGGCCGTGATCGGCCCCACAAAACTTTACCCCAAAAGTGGACGTCTCCACGTCCACCTCCTCCACGCCATTATTTATTTTAATATTATAATAATAATTATTATTATTATGATATATATATATATATTCTCATTAAGGTGGGTCACTTGAGAGATCCAGTCCATCCATTGTGTGTCCCACTTGGTGGGGGGAGTCAGTCTAAGTTTCAGATGCATCCAAATTTCAGGTGGGCCCCAACATGTACTTCTATATGTTTTAGCATGTCTTTACATGATTTCTGATGGTGTGGGCCACCTGAGTTCCTTGTACAGCTGAAATTTGGGGTTGACCCATTTTTAAACGGGACCCATCCAATGCACGGTGCTGATGTTCGAAATACATCAAGGTAGGGCCTGTAGTGGGGGCCACTTTCCTGCCCGTTACAAGCTCCAGCGTCCTCTGTACGGACGTGAGTGTCTATTTGCTGTACGGACGTGAGTGTCTCGGACCATCTGTTTTCATGTGGACCCGATTAAGCAATTCACGACAACCAGAATCACCAGATATGAATATAGAATCTCATTGACGTTGCCCTGCAGCTTCTACAAGTGGGCCCATATATCATGTGCTGCAGCCCAAAAATAAGGCCGGTCTGGTCATCAGATGGGCCAGGCTTTGAGAAAGAACAAAAAAAAGGACAGCTAAAGGCTTACAGATGAGTCTATTCAACTTGTGACCCACATGTTACAAGATTCGGTCCAAGCAAAAGTGGCCCACCTGATGAATGACCCAACCGACGCATCAGTAAATGTCGGTCCGGAGTGTCGGATTCCGTTGGTTGCTTGCACGCATGGACATTCCACTATCTGATCAGGGCTGGTGATGTGTCCGGCGGCCCGCTATCCTATCAAACCTGGCCCAGTTTGGACCTATTTCCTGGACCAACTTTCTATGCCTGGGCCTGGCATGTATGGGCCAATCAACGTTTGAGTCCGGCTTACGGCTAGGTCATTTTAGCCCAATCAAATCCGGATTGGCCCCATTTCTTGATTGCATCGGACGGTTACGCCATTCCAATCATTGGTTAGGCAACACATGCATCTTGCACATAGATCTTGGTTTTCATTTTCTAAATGTCTATTTTCTTATGGCCCACTTGATCAATTTTTGGGCCAGGCCTAGTTCAGCCCAACCTAATTTTTGGTCCAAACTTGATTTAGAGTGTGTTTGGATTATCATCTTTGTTTCAAGATCTTCAAAGATGTAAATGGGTCGTTATTTCCCCTTAAGACAGTGGACCTCTTATCAATAGTCCACTTTTGAAATGGTGTCGACTGTTTGGCTCTCTATTATATAGGTGGTAAATTGGAATTTGTGGTAAATAAATGTGTCATGAGTGATCTTGGTGGACCACATGTATTATGTGGGACCCTCTGGTTGTTTCGGCTGATGCTGGGCTGTGTGTGTATGAAGTCATCTAAGTCTGTCTACATCAGTGTTAATTAAAAATTGGTTTGATATTAGACATTATGGCGGGCTGTAGGTAGTACGTTTATTGGTGTACGTTGAAGCAGTCCACATATTAGGTGTTAGGGGGAAAATGTGCCGACCTATGGTCAACAGGCTAGGTCAAGCATCCTAACAAGCTATAGGTGCGACCAAGTGGTCTAACCCTCACATCTAGACCAACCAGAGGAGATGCTCCACCTCAACCCAAGACCAAGTTCAACCTCAGTAGAAAGACGGAGCCAGACCTCAGCAGATAGGCCGAACCCGACCTCAGTAAGTAGGCCATGCCATACCTCGGCGCGCCAAGGCCTCAACTAGCATGACCGATCAAGCTCGTGGTCAACATTAGGCTGAGCTCAACCTAACCAACGCCCAACCGGCCCACGATTCGTGCCGAAGATCACGGAGACCATCTCCAATGCGGATCTCTTCACTGATGATCTAGAAGGATCCGCTTGCGTAGATCTAGAATCCTGCTAGGATTCTATCCCCACCAAAACAGGGACAAACACCCCCTACGCCACCGCCTCTTCTCACCTATAAAAGAAAATGCCCTCAAAGGAAGAGGTACGCACAATCTCTAGCCCTAAGCCTTGTATACCCAACTAGACCCAGATTCCTGACTTTGGCATCGAAGAGTCCCCGGCACACAAGTCAGGGTCTTCATTTGCTCTTTGTGCAGGTTCACAAGCCAAGGGAAAGAGCGATAGAATTTCTGCATCAACATTAGGTATTAGATTTTAGTCATTTTTGGGACCAACTATGTGTAATTGAAGTCGTTTGCGTCTCTTCTCCATTGAATGGAAAACGATGGCTATTGATGATATATGCCTTTCATTGTAGTGGGTCACCAGTAGAGCGGGCACAGGGCGATTCGACTCGGCAGACTCGTTTAGACCCGACTCGACTTGAACCGAGTAGGTGAGTCGATCCAAATCGAGTCGACTTCATATAATCTGAACTCAAACTGAGTCGAGTTTGAGTCACCCAGTAGCTCTACTCAACTTGACCCAAAATCCAACTCATTATTGACTCGACTCGATCCAAAACCCAACTTGTGTGTGGTGTGTGTGTGTATATATATATATATATATATATATATATATATATATATATATAAACAACCTAGATTTGACGTTCAGATATAAGATGTCGTGTAGCTGATAGAGAGGCTGTAATTTTGACAGGTGCACCTAAGTTCTGAGCTATGATTTCAGCCAGCGGATATCCGTCACACCTGACCTGACTTGGTAGCGTTTACTGGGTTGGACTTAGTCCAAGTTAGTCTAGGCTAGAACTGGACTCAAATCAGGTCAAACATGCTAGACTCAGTACCGAGTTGGGTCAAGTTTGGGTTAGGTTTATTTCAAAATTAGGTCGAGTTAGGTTAACCGTAACTCAGTACAACTCAACTCGATGCTCGGCTCTAGTCACCAGTTTATAAAGGTGGGCCTAATTAATCTCCAGTCTTGATCATCTTATTGGTTGAATATTGTGATCAGACATACCAGCGGGCTTCACTAAATATATGATCAGTTTAAGGTGTGGTATGCTTGTACAATGGGGAAGCAGATTGAGTACTGAGTAAACTATGTGAGGTTCATCATGATTTATGTATTTTATCCACTCCATATCCAACACTAAAATGGACCAAAACACAGGGAAAAAGTGTGATTTCAACTCTTAGGGGCCACAGGAGTTTTCGATCAAGCTTATTCTAATGTTTTCTCTTTGTCCATGTCTGTATGATTTTATGAACAGGTTGGATGACAAATAAACATCGCTTTGGGGCCTAGCAAGGTTTCAATGGTGGAAATTATTATTCTCACTGTTTCTTGTGGTATGATCCACTTGTTCTTTGGATATGCTTCAATTTTGGGCTCAACCTCTTAAATTATATGAAAGATTGGATGAACAGCGTGGATAACTACATACAACTCAACCCCTTAAATTATATGGAGATATGCTTCAATTTAGGCTTAACCCCTTAAATTATATGGAAAAACGGATGGACGGCGTGGATAGACTACATGCATTCATGGTGGGCCCAACTGAGTTTTCTCAATATGCAATCCGATTTATGTACAATGATATTCGTACCATGTCCTAAACAGATTAAGAATGCTACGCTTCTAAAGAGAAGAGTTGCAATGGGTTTCAAACTTTTTTCTTATGCAACTATTTAAATAAGTATAAGCTATTCCTTCCATTCCCTACTAATCTACGGGTGTAAGTTTCTACTAATAAGATTTCTACAATGGCATCTTTCCTTTCAGGTATACCACCATTTACAACAGTTTCAGACGCCAGCAAGTAACTTGAAGTTACACTGCACTTCTAAGACATTAAATTTCACAGTTTTCGAGATAATATCCATGCTGTCCATATGTTTTTTCAGCCCATTCTACGCCATTATTCAAAAAATGAAACAGATAAAAATTTCAGGTGGACCACACTACAGGAAACAGTGTTCATTGAACACCCACCATTAAAAAATTCCTAGAGTCCACCGTAACGTTTATCGGGAATCAGATTCGTAGTGAGTAAACTCAGTGGGTCCACTGTAATTTATGTATTTTATCCGCCCTTAAAATATTCTCAAGGGCATAGAAGCTTTGGATCAAGCTTATATTTGTGTTTTTATTTCATCTATATACGTGTGATCTTATGAACAGGTTTGATGACAAATAAACATTAGGCCTAGCAAGGTTTCAACTGTGGAAATCATTATTCCCACTGTTTTTTTTTTGGTATGGTTCACTTGGTCTTTGGATATACTTCAATTATGGCCTCAACCCCTAAAATGAGCTGGAAAAATGAATGAACGGCGTGGATAAACCATATACATTCATGGTGCGCCTAACAAAATTCACTTAGTACAATAAGGGCAGGTTTGGAAATACCATGGTATTTTAGTCATCCAAATCCATATTTGGGATAAAATTCTTACCATGGGAAATCACTAGATTAAGCAAAATCATATTTGGTTGACCATGGAATTGTAATCAACGGACCAAATTCACAACAGATGTCATTCACTTATATACATATATGACCTAAATGTCACATGTAAACGGTGTATATGGATAGACAATATGAATAAATACATATGTTAATGCGGGGTCACATGTGTAGTAGATTTCAAAATCAATGGAAATCCTGCATGCCACCAAATACAATTATGGGACCAAATGGAATTCTATCCCACTAAATTCTAACCTTTCTCATCCTCCCCAAATGCAGGTTGGAATTTGCAAGGACCAAATGTAATTCTATCACCCTCTAATATTGAACTGAGTAATTCATTACGCAATCCGATACGGTTTGATGACCATCCAACATGTTCATAGTATCACACAAACTGGATGGAAGCAAAAATCAAATATCAGCTTAATCCAAAAATTTTGTGGCCGAAAAAAGGTTTTTAACGGTAAAGAAACACTGTTTCCTGTGGTGTGGTCCAGCTGTAATTTGTATCTACTTCATTTTTGGGACTATAATATAAAATAAGGTGGAAAAACAGATGAGCGGCGTGGATATACAATCAATACATCGAGGTGGGCCCCTACGGTCAGGATCTCACCCACATAGCTGGTTCCAGAGGTCGCGGCCAAATCGCGCTCCACAAAATCAAACAGGTTGGCCGTATTTCCCGCGTTACAACCTGATTTTGGGCCATGGACAACTCCAAGGTGGGCCCAAAAGTCCAACGGTCAGGATTGCAGACCTATGCCTGAGCTGCACAAAATCAAACATATTCTACGGTTGAGAAACCTATCATTCCTTCATTTTCTCGGTGGTAATGCCCACTTCTTCTCACGTGAATGGCCATGAGTTTCTCTCTGCAGCTCGGCTTTTCTCAACCTTACTCTCTCCAACGGCATTCTCAAACTCCAATTCCAACTAACCAAGTGAGTCTCTCTCTCTCTCTCTCTCTCTCTCTCTCTCTCTCTCTCTCTCTCTCTCTCTCTCTCTCTCTCTCTCTCCAAATCACTTTCTTTCACTCTTTCTGATTACAAAATGACATGAAATTTTCTGGCAGACTAGAAACCCAGTTGCATATTTCTCTTCTTCAACCGTTGAAAGATCCCATGAAATTACAAGAAGCAAGATTTATAGCCAAATCAACTCCAACTCCAATGGAAAACCCGAAATCCAAACCTTTATTGATCTCTTACGTGATTGTGCGTCGAAGAAATCTATCCTAGAAGGCAAAAAGGCTCATGGGTATTTGTTAAAATCTAATTTTGATGTCGATCATGCTGGGAAATGGTTAGTTCTGTTCAATCACGTGGCATACATGTATGCAAAATGCTCCAATTTCACTTACGCTCGCCGTGTGTTTGTTGAAATGCCTGAAAGGAACGTGTTCTCATGGACTGTCATGATAGTAGGGTCAACTGATAACGGGTTGTTTCTAGATGGGTTTAGATTCTTCTGTGAGATGCAGAGTCATGGAGTCCGACCCGACAAGTTCGCTTATACCACTGTTGTCCAGTCATGCATAGGGCTCAATTCTGTCGAATATGGGAAAATGGTGCATGCCCAAATTGCAAAGAGTGAGTTTTCGTCAAACACTTTCGTCAATACATCTCTTCTTAACATGTATGCAAAGTTTGGGAAAATCGATGATTCTGTGCTACTGTTTAAGACAATGAATCTGCATAACCAAGTTACATGGAATGCAATGATATCGGGATTTGCATTGAACAATCTCAATTTAGAAGCGTATGATTGTTTCCAGTCAATGATGGAGGAAGGATTTGAGCCGAACATATTCACGTTTGCTAGTGTGTTGAAGGCAGTTGGGAAGTTGGGTGATGTCTGTAAAGGCAGACAAGTACATTCTTATGTTAGCGAGTGTAATTTGGAGTCTAATGTTGTTGCTGGGACGGCTCTTATCGATATGTATTCAAAATGTGGATGCTTGACGGATGCAAGATCAGTCTTCGATAAGAATTTTACTGACTGTGAAGTGAATACGCCGTGGAATGCTATGATTTCGGGCTATTCTCAAGGTGGGTTTTGTGAGGACGCCTTGGATCTCTTTACCCAAATGCGTGTGAAAAATGTATATATGGACCTTTTCACATATGGTAGTGTCTTCAATGCTTGCACGGGTATGAGGTGTCTGCACAATGTGAGGGAAGTGCATGGACTTGTCACTAAGTTTGGTGAAGATTCACGGGTTTTAAGTGTGAACAATGCACTCATGGATGCGTATGCTAAATGCAGATCTCTTGAAGATGCAGGTAAGGTTTTTGAGAGCATGGAAGAGAGAGATGTGGTATCTTGGACCACGATGGTTACTGCATATGCGCAATGCTTAGAAGGGGAGAAAGTGCTCAATGTCTTTTCGATGATGAGGAAGGACGATGTGAAGCCGAATCAATTTACATTTTCCAGTGTCCTCATTGCATGTGCTAGCCTTTGTTTGCTCGATTACGGTCGACAAGTCCATGGGCTTTTATGCAAGGATGGGTTCAGAGGTGATGATTGTGTTGAGAGTGCTCTAATTGATATGTATGCGAAATGTGGTAGTATTGCTGAGGCTGAGAAGGTTTTTGAGGAGATCATTAATCCAGACGTTGTTTCATGGACCGCGATAATCTGGGGTTATGCCCAACATGGTTTTTCAAACAGCGCTCTTCGACATTTCAGGGAGATGGAAGATTCAGGTACGGAGCCGAACAAGGTTACCATTTTAGGCGTTTTGTTTGCTTGCAGTCATGGAGGCATGGTCGATGAAGGGCTCTTTTATTTCAATTCTATGAAGGAAAGATATGGTCTCATGCCTGAGATGGAACATTATGCTTGTGTGGTCGATCTTTTAGCTCGAGTTGGCCGCTTCAATGATGCGATGGAGTTCATTAACAGCATGCCCATCGACCCAACTGAAATGGTGTGGCAGACCTTATTGGGTGCATGTAGGGTCCACGGTAATGTCGAGCTGGGAGAAATCGCTGCCAAGAAGATCCTGTCAGTTAGACCAGATTATTCTGCGACTTATGTGCTTCTATCGAACACATATATTGAGACAGGCAGTTTGAGTAATGGGCTTAGTTTAAGAAATGTGATGAAAGAGAGGGGTGTGAAGAAAGAACCCGGGTTTAGTTGGATTGTCGTTGGAGGCAGAGTGCATAAGTTCTTTGCTGGGGACCAGAATCACCTCAGGAAGGAGGATATATATGCCAAGTTAGATGAGCTGAGAGAGAAGACGAAAGCCATGGGGTATGTTCCGGATGTGATGGCTTCATTACTGGATTTGGAAGAGAGATGAAAGAATTTTTGGTGGGTTTGTCATAAGGCGAAGCGGCTTCCAAATTCTGACCCTGCTGAGTCCTACTCGCAACATGTGTGTCTGCCTGCTGGATATTGGGCTGATCGCTCATCAGGTGCTACACATGCACTTTGATTGTAGACTGCCGGTTGGTCATTTTCAACCATTATTTTGCTGATAAACCCTGTACTCCACTTGACTACAACAGGTTGATTTAAGATTCAGCGTGATTAACCATCCAATTCTCTCACACAAACATGCTATTATGAAATCACTCTCTCCAATGACATAGCTTAATCAGACCGAGTGCAATTTTGAGAGCTGTCAGGAGACCATTCACATTGCTTCCTGCATTTAGAAGCTGCTGTTAGGTAGGAGGCATTGGAAAGACCAGATGTTTCTGGGATGAGGCTTCCAAAGAAGGAGAAGTCATTCTGAAAATCAAGAACTTTGTTGTTGAATGGGCTTCTTGTATAAAATCTTTACAAAACTGTAAATTTTCTTTTTTGCTCCATTTTTAATTCTTTGCGCCTTTCAATAAATTGGCTAGATAATCCTTTAAAAAAAAAAAAGAAGAAGACCAGACCATATAAGAGGAGGCTTTTGGGAAGTGACTAGTCGCATCTAAGCTTCTACAAGGTCTGTCACTACTTGTAAAGATTCTATGTCCTGATAATATAAAGTGGGCATTTGAAAAGCAAAACTAATGCTAGATTGGCCAGTGTTTAGCCTGGAGATTTGTTGTTGTTGTTTTTTCCTTCTTTTAGTGACAGGTTCGATGATTTTAGGTTCGCTTGAGGCAATTGTTTAATTGTGAGGAAAGTGACCAAATAGTGATAATCACAGTTTTGATCATTAGTTGCCCTCAAATTGCTCTTATGGGCTGTTTTATAAAACTTATTTTCAGCACTTATTAATGAAATTTTATATTTTCAGTGATTTTCACTAATTCAGATGGTTTGGCAACTCTTAACTTATTAAGTGCTTAAATAATTTTTCACTGAAAATATGAGTCTTTTTTTATTTTTTATTATTATTTTATTATTTTTATTTTTTATTATTATTTTTTTTATGACTCCCCTTCCTTCACTTAATCTATCATATGCAAGGAGATTGAATAAATAAATGGTACTTTTCTTTTTGCTCAATGGTAGAGCAGGCGGGTTTGAGTCCAGCTTATCTAAAATAAATAAATAGATTTATGTTCTGATGTGCTTATTCATGATCACCAGTGAGAAGAATCTCTTGCCTTATTTATTTATTTTAACATACATTCACAATCACACACTACATGGTCGAGCTTCTCGAGCTTCGATTACTAATTGGGATGAGGATGCAAGGTTAGATGAGTGTCAACTATCATTGAATTGACTTCAAGGGTTTGAGCCAAAGAATTATGCATTGCCTCCAAGTCTTCCAATGATGGGAGCATCAAATCGAAGTCCATCATTTCCAAAGAAGGATAGGAAGATTCTTCAACTTGTGGAGAATCAGTTGGAGTAGGAAATGGATCGTTAGGAGGTTGGTCGGATGTAACCATCCTCTCTGAGTCAACAGGAGGATGAGATGGAGTCGTCGCAGGTACGTTCGATGAAGTGGTAGGCTCTGTAATTACCAGTGGACACTCAACACTTTCAGCTGAATCAACCTAGACAGTCAAATCCTCGATCAAGGGGTTCAGGGGTTCAGATTCTCGACCAAAGTATTCGAGTCTTCGATTAGAGCCATGGAAGAGCTATCGTTTTTTTCTTGTTGGCGAGGGGGATGATTCCGAGGCTGGAGTTGGATTCGAAGAAGGTACTACCTGCGAGGCCTCTGAGCGATGTGAGTGTTTGAGTAGTATGAGTGGAATTTGATCAGCATTGTTTTCTTTGTCGAGGTGAATGGTGATATCTAAGCCCTTAGAGATGATTGTTGGATTTTCTCTCCTTGTCACTACCACTACTGGAGTTTGACTCATTTTCATCGCTTCTACAGGACATTTACTCCTTGCTGCTGTCTCTGGGTGATATTTTCTCACTACTTCGGAGTCAATGTAAGGAAGAGCTGAAGTAAAGAAATGATAAAACATGTGTGAAGTTAGAAGAAAATAGAAGAATAACGGTAATACAAATACTCTTCTTTATAAGGGGTAAAGAAATGTTTACTGTCTATTATAGACCGCACATAACCGTGGATTTCAATGGCTCTATGCCATCTCCTTTCACATCGATCTTTGTTAAGCTGCTCATGCCTCCATAAATCTTTTTTTGCATATCTGACTAGTGTTTGGCAAAAGTCTTCCTAGGATCGAATCTAATTTTATAGAATTTTTCAAAATCTTGTATGGTCGAAATTTCTTGAAAAGTACATGGCTTATTTGGGTTGGATGTGGTAGGTTTTTGCCTCTTCGCTTCTTGTTTATCTTTGGGTAAAGGTGATGACGAATCACTGGCCGATTGAGCAGACCCTTCGGCGGAAGACTTACCTCTCTTGATGGGGACATCACGCGCACACGCACGCCCCCCTACGCACGTACGCAAGGAGGAGGGCCCCACCATCGATCTGGATCGATGACGGCATTTAGGGAGAGCTTCCTAGTTAGAAGACTGCGTTTTGGTTCGTTGGAGTGGACCCAATAGTCATGTAAATTCTACCATGGGTTCTCATGTTCGTAGCCCACTATTCTAATTAATCTAGTACTTTGAGTTTTGCTTATTATTGTTATTAGGAATATTATGGACGGTTTAGATTGTTTTGATTAGTTGTTATTTTTTATTACTTCGTCTCCAAGTAATAGGTTGCGCATATGACGCGAGTTTTGAGGTATAAAGTTTTATTATAAATAGGCACCCATTGAAGTCTTTTTTCTCATTAAAGATTAATAAAATTTATGCATTTTTTCTGCTCCTCTAAATTTCTGAGTTGTGGAAATCTAATTGGGTGTGAAACCCTCCATTCCTCGAAGGGCTGACTACTGTGATGTGAAGCCACGCCTATCCCAAATCACCCCATCTCATACCTTCCATATTCACCTATTCCAACAATCATTTACGCTTCAAATACACCCTCAATTGCAACCGTTTTTCTCTCTATAATAGATTTTCGGGATCTGGCCCTACAAGGGGGTGAAACTTCGGCGGAGCACCACGCACAGACCGTGCATCAGATCGGGCTAAAATTCGGGAGTTTTGTAGCCCACCCTTGGCCGACCAGTCCCAAGGAGGGGGATTTTGGGTTTGTGGGCCCCACACACTTGCGGGCGGGATCACACGCACATATGTATGGGCCATCACTGCTGTCCACGCATGTGGTGTTTCTCTGGTTCATTTCTCTCATCTCTTTCACTATTCTTTCACCCAAATTCCTAACCCTAACCCTAAATTATTCAAATCTCCAATTTTATGTCTCTCTTCAATCTTAGGGTTCCCCTAATTGAAATCTGTGAATCCCTTAGATTGAGGAATTATTTCTGTGCATGTGTGGATGAATTTACCCTTATTTGATTATTGTTTGGTCTATAATTTTGATTGATCCGGCCCTAGCATGTGTAGGCCTGGATCCACATAAGATTCCCCTTGATTGAGTGCTTGAACTTTTGTGTGGGATGTGGAATTTTGTGTAACTGTTTCTGAACTAGCGTGAGTCTGAAAATCTTGCACATCATACTCGAATTTCATGTCCTGCATCAAATTTGGTATCAGAGCACAAGGTTTTTATAGGGGAATGCATTGCATGTTTAGGGTTTAGTTTATTCGTGTCCATTATGCATCAAATATCATCATATAGAGCTGTTTAGAGGTCCATAATTTCTTATACAAGCTACTGAATTTTCTGCTACTAGAAAATCCCCATATCTCTTTGCTGGATTTTTTGTTGACGGATTCTTTGAGCAGATAAGTTGCTGAAAATTGAGTAGTATTGTGTCGTTTCCTCCATATAGAGTCCTATAGGGGCATAAAGTCCCATTTAGGCGCATATAGTCGTATCAGAAGGTCCTTAAGTTGAGTTAGTAGTTGTATGCCCACACGAATGGGTCATGATTTTGGCTTGTACCCTACACTAAACATGGAGCAATTGCAAGAGTCAATGAACAAGCTGACTCAGCAGTTTGAGTCTTTGGGTAAGTGCTTGGAACAACATATGGACCAATGCTTTGAGCAGTTTAATGTGCGCGTTACCCAACTAGATACATCCGCCCGGGCAAATCCCACCATTGAGGAAGATGCCTAATCTCAGGCAGGTGATTATGAGATTAGACCAAGGAACGAAGGTAGTCAAGAATTGGTCATGGGCGCGGACCCGCTCCGTGAGGGACATCATGATCAATATGACCCAGATGCGCAACTCCTCAAGGGATTAGAGTCGACGCCCCTACGTTTGATGGCCACTTGGACCCTAAAGCCTTTTTAGACTAGCTGGCGGATATGGACCACTATTTTGAGTAGTATGACATGTTGGATGCTCGTTGAGTCCGATTCACTAAGATGAAGCTTGTGGGCCAAGCAAAGAGGTTTTCGGCTACTGTAGAGCGAAATAAAGAAAAAGCGAGGGAGCTCCCAATAGTCCATTGGGGAGAAATGAAAGAAACCCTTAATGAGAAGTACATCCCTTTCTCTTATTGCTTACGGTTGATTGAGGAATGACAGTCTCTTCGACAAGGTTCCATGAGAATGGCGAAATACATTGAGAAGTTCGAAGAGTACTTGACTAGGTGTGAAGTTGATGAGGATCCCGTACTTACCCTTGCTCGATTTAAAACGGGCCTCCGTTCTAACATTAGGAGAGAATTGCTCGCCTAAGACATAGACACTATTGAACAGTTGTATCAAGTAGTGTTGGAGGTTGAGCAATGCCTCAAAGCATATGTGGGAAGGCGGTTTGACTTTCGCGATTCTAGTGTTAAGGCTAACCCTTCTGGGGCTAAACCTAACACTGGATACCAAAACAAACCTTCCAACAGTTCCTAGTCCAGGCCCAAGGATGATAAGGGTAAAGAGATTGTCAAGTCTAGCTCGCATGGAAGTGGGGCAACTAGGTATTTTAGGTGTCGGGGTTTAGTCACTTCGCCCACCAGTGCGGCACAAAAGAGTGACGACGAAGAGGAATAATATGAGCCAGTAGAAACCCCTAGTAATTAGGAAAAGGGAGCGCGTGAGTCTGCGACCCACGCAGTTGTGCGTTGCGCCTTTGCTGAAGTTAAGAACACTGACGATTGATGCCGCAACACGATCTTCTATACTTATGCAAAATGTGGAAAAAAGAGTTGTAAGATGATCGTGGATAGTGGTAGTTGTGCCAACGTGGCATCGACTAGCACTGTGAGCCGTTTGAGCTTAAAACTTGAAGCCCATCCTCAATCCTATAAAGTGTCCTGGGTTGATGAAGCTTCCATTCCAGTCTCGCACCGTTGTCTTGTTCATATTCAATTTGAATCATATAAAGACACACTTTGGTGTGATGTTGTTCCCATGGATGTTGGCCATATCATTCTGGGTAGACCTTGGCTCTATGAAAGGGATGTCACCATATTTGGTCGTTCGAATGTATGTACATTCTGGTTTGAGGGAAAGAAAGTCAAGCTAAATCCACTTCCACCCAAGAACATGACTGGAAAAGGAGGCCACCACACAGAGTGGTGTGAGCAGCTCAAAAGAATTGAGGGAGTTGAAGTCCAAGTCTAAACCTCTTCATATTCTAAATGCCAAAGACTTTGAGCGAGAGACTGAGGCGGACTTGATGGTATACGTCCTTGTAGCTAAGGAAAGTGTACCGGAGGCTAGTATAGAGTTACCTGCGGAGGCCATTCAGGTAGTACATGAGTTTCGTGATGTCTTTCCTGATGATCTACAAAATGAGCTTTCCCATATGAGGGCTAGTCCCTGGGGTGACTCCACCAAACCTCCCTCATTACAGAATGAACCCAAACGAGCATGGAGAGTTGAAGAGACAGATTGATGAGCTTCTAGAAAATGGTTTCATTCGAGAGAGCATGAGCTCGTGTGCCGTGCCCGCCCTTCGTACACTCAAGAAGGATGACACATGGAGGATGTGTGTTGATAGTAGAGCCATCAACAAAATCACAGTCAAGTATCGGTTTCCCATATCGCGTCTTGATGACATGTTGGATATGATGGCCAATGCTACTACTATCTTCTCGAAAATTGACCTAAAAAGTGGTTATCACCAAATCTATGTACGCCCTTGTGATGAGTGGAAGACGGCCTTCAAGACGAAGGATGGGCTATATGAGTAGCTAGTTATGCCTTTTGGGTTGACTAATTACCTAAGCACTTCATGCGTGTGATGACCCAAGTGTTGAGGCTCTTCAAGGGGAAGTTCCTGGTCGTATACATTGTTGATATCTTGATTTATAGCATGATCAAGGAACAATACTTCAACCATTTGAGGTAGGTTTGTGGGATCCTTAGAGCCAAGAAATTGTACGCCAACCTAAAGAAGTGTGAGTTTTTGTCTAGTAGTGTTATCTTCTTAGGTTTTGTTGTGTCAGCTGAGGACGTATCGGCGGATCCCGAAAAGGTCAAGGCCATCGTCAATTGGCCTGAACCCCGCAATATTCATGAGGTGCACAACTTTCACGGCTTAGCCACATTTTATAGGCGGTTCATTCGAAGCTTTAGTTCCATTATGGATCCCATCACGGATTGCATTAAAAAAAAAGAGTTTCAATGGATAAAGGCAGCCTTAAAGGCCTTCAAGGAGATAAAGGTCCAGATGACCAAAGCTCCAGTCACTTGACTTCCGGATTTTTAAAAAGCTTTTGAAGTCGCATGTGACGTGTTATGAGTCGGCATAGGAGGAGTACTTAATCAGGAAGGGCATCCTGTCACCTATTTTAATGAGAAACTGAATGAGGTGAAACAAAAATATTCCACCTATGACAAAGAATTCTATGCGGTTGTGCAATCACTACGTCATTGACGTCATTACCTATTACCGCAAGAATTCAACTTATTCTCAGATCACGAGGCCTTAAGATATCTAAACTCTCAGAAGAAATTAAACCCTAGGCACGCTAAGTGAGTAGAATTTCTTCAAGAGTATACTTTTGTTGTTTAAGCACAAGGTCGGTGTAGAGAATAAGCCTGCCGACACATTGAGTCGTCTAGTCGCGCTACTCAATTCCATGAGTGTCGAATTCACGGGCCTCGAGCGCATCAAAGAAGATTATTCTGAGTGTCCAGATTTTAGAGTTGTGTACGCATCGTTGTTAGAGAGTCCGTCAAGAGCTAGCAGTGAGTACTTGATGTTAGAAGGATATTTGTTTAGGAGTGACGGCTTGTTCATACCTTGCACCTTCCTCCGCGATTTCTTGTCTGGGAGTTACATTCAGGAGGGGTCACATGTCATTTCATTCGAGATAAAACCATTGCCCTAATGGAGGATATGTTTCATTGGCCAAGCCTCAAGCGAGACGTGATTAAAATTATAAGACAATGTCTTACTTGTTAACTGACAAAGCAGAAAAAGTAAAATACAGGATTATACACACTTTTGCCAGTTCCATTCATCCCTTAGCAGGACTTCGTGCTTGGACTCCCCAAGAATATTCGGAAACATGATTCCATATTTGTTGTCGTGAACCGTTTTTCTAAAATGGTCCACTTCATTCCTTGTTCTAAGACCTCCGACGCATCTCATGTTACCAAGTTATTCTTTAGTGAGTCGTCAAACCGCATGAGTTACCAAAAATCATAGTTCTGACCGTGACGTGCGATTCATGAGTTATTTTTGCAAGACACTATGACACATGATGAATACTAGGCTCCAATTTTCTTCTGCCTACCTCCCTCAGACCGATGGTCAGACTGAGGTGGTTAATAGGAGCCTAGAGAGTTTGCTCAGATGTTTAGTGGGGAAGCACATCAGGATGTGGGACACCGTACTACCTATAGTCGAGTTTGCGTGTAACACCCTGTGTTTTTAGGACTCGAGTACACGAGCCGTTTCCCAAAAATCCAGAGTGTTAACTTATAAAGAGCCAAATCCCATATCTAATTTTTTTTATCAGAGTTAATAGATAAGCGTAGAATGAACAAGTTAGTATAAAAGAAAATTTGTATTTTATTTAGAATGTACAAGAGGTTGCCCATAATGACTTATACAAACAAATGTCCAAAACTTACAATTACAAGTAAAATGATGTTTTACATAACCAAAGCTATGTAGCAACTGTAAACTATGTAGCAACTTTTGACAATACAATCATGCATCTTTAACAGTGGTACTCTGCTCCTCATCAGTCTGAACTTGAAACTTAATTAAGCCGCATGTACTACCTGTACAATTATATATTTGATGGATGAGTGAACAACTTAGTGTGAATTTCCCTCAAGATTACACACCGCCGCATTAGGTAAGCATAGTTATAAAACAAGACATACAAAATAATACATGATGCAGGTCTTATTAGGTGCATAAATGAGTGAATGCAATCATCGCCCCGGGGATGCTCATCTGTGCGGACAGTGGGCTCGTCACCCATGTAATTATCGACCTGGAAAAATCATCCAGTCAGACAATTACGTACATTACGTACGATAGCAATAGATGCTGGTCTGTGCCATGTATGCATGATTAACCAACCCATTATTAGTCCAATTACAACCAGCCAACTTAAATAAGCTCAAAGGTCACTATGAGGGCTTGTCACCAGCATAGGCCGACAGCTCGGGCATAGGTCCCATACCACCATCCCCAGCTCATGAGACTACCATTTTAGGATGTTTAATGGAAACCCGTCGACTAATAGCCAATCATATTACAGTATATGGGGCTTACCATCACATGGTTGCACAATATAAAACATCGAACCCATATAGGAAAAATACCAAAACAAGCCACGTAGGGCCAATATTAAAATAAGCCACATAGGGCGAGTATCAACACTATACGATAAAAGACCATCCTTGAAAACTACTTAGACACAACAACCCTGGATGGTAGGCCCACATCAATGATCCATCTAGACCACCACTCAATAGCCACTAGATCGAAGGTCCATTGCAATCACTGTCAATCGAGTTACATCCCAAGTATGGGTGTACATTTATAAGTGGAGGTTTTCCACTAATGTACCAGTTTAAATCCCAGAAGCAATCCACAAGTAATCCAATAACATGAATTAAATATACAGGATAAACATTAAGCACGTGATGTAGCAATTCAATTCCAACAATTAACACATGTGGTTATAGAATGGAGATATCATTTATAAATTAAAATAAAACTATAACTTAAGCTAATGGGAAAATGGAAAGGGAAGCAATCATCACCTCATGTATCGAATCGCCAACTGGTGTTGCTAGGAAGCGCGTGTACCCTCAGAATTAAATCCTACCATGTTATGAAGTCGTACGTGAGATCAGGTTTCTACAAAGTATTTATGGTCAAGGTTAATATGACTTAGGGTTTGGATTACTTGTTTTTAGGGTTCTAATGTAGGACTTAAGGTTTTATTCTAGAGTTTAGTCCTAGACTTAGACTTTTAGGGTTTGAAACCTAGTCGGTATGCAATTAATCTTAATGTTAATTTAGTAATTATAAAGTATTTATTAATATTAGTGTTATATCTTATATTAGCTAACATTTTAATAATGATGATGCACAAGTCCATACATATACCGATATTATCTATTATTCTTATAATGACTAATAATCTCCTAAATAATGCAAGTAATAATAATAAAATAATATAACAAGGATTAACTCTAATAATCATATTAACAAGGATTAGTCCCATAAGGAGGACGATGGTGTTTCTTAAGTCATAACTACCCATAATGAACCTAGTCTTGATGATAGATACAATGATCCACCATGAATCATGAATTTCTACAATTAGGTCCAAACCTAATGTACTATCTACGTTTAGGGTATTAGCTTAGAGTTTAAAATCAAAGTCCTATAATTGATTTAAAATAATATTAGAAGTGGAGTGATGATAAACAATGATTATTAGTTAATACTATCAATACTAATCTTATAATAAATAATCTACTAATGCCCACATAGGGAAAATATTATTAATAATAATGTAAATATCTAACACTAACAATCGAGTAGTAGGATTAGTAACGTCCATTAATAATTCCTGACAATAATGATAATTTAATTCTGACATTTTAAATGTACAAAGATGGGAGGTAGTCATACCTGAGTTGAACGGATCAGGAGGCTCGGTCCCAACCGAGTTAACTCGGCTCAATCACAACCACCCATCAATTCTCTCTTCTTCTCAAACCGACCGGCTACCTAGTTGGCGACCTAAACCCAACTTAGACTCAATGTGTTGAGTCAACACGACCCGACAATAACCCCTCAACCCAACACAATGTAGCAGCCAAACTCCTTCTCTTCCCTTTCTTCTTTCTTCCTTTCTCTTTCTTTTCCCTCACTCTTCCTCTCACTCTGCTGGAACTCTAGTCATGCCTGGCCCGGGCCCAAGCTTGACTCGATCTAGTCAGACTTGGTTTCATCCGAGTCGACTCGGCAACAACCGACGAACCACCTCTCTCCCTCTCATCTCATCTTCTCTCTCTCCTTTTTTTTTTCTTTCCCCTCACAACACAAGTCCAACAACATCTAGACTAGGACAAAATCCATGTCCAGCACAGCCAAACAACAACCCGACTTACCTGACTCGGTCCAGTGACTCGGCTCGGCCCGAGTGCAACAGGTGCAATCACTCACTCCCTCATTCTCCACTCTCTCTCGCTGTCTAACCATCGGAGGTGTTGGACTCACCTGGACACGGCCCAACTCATCACCCTAACTCGGCAATGAGTCAAGGTGCAACGCAGGCGCACCCTCTCTCTCTATTCTTCTTCTTCATTTCTTTCTCTTTCCTTTTCTTTTCCTCTCTTCTTCTTTCTTTTCTTCCCTCTTGCTGCTAAAAACATCCAGCAGATAGACCTCATTTATGCACAAACGAAGCCTGAATCACGACTCAGATGGGTAGTACAATGGTGAGGAAGACGCTCAGTCATTAATGACGTTTTTGCAAGAGATGCTTCTCCCTCCAATCTGCTTCCTTCAGACAGTTCATGTGGGTCCTAGAAAGCTCCCAGACAAGCTTTTTCAAAGCTTGAGGAAGGTTTAGGTGATGGGTTTGCTAGAGCAGGGAGACGGGTGGTTTTTCTAGGGCGGCTGCAAGGAGAGGATAGCAAATCCTCTGCTATATAGGCTCCCCTTTTTTAAACCCTAAATCCCCAGAGCAGTCGGATCAGAAGTGAATGGTCGGGATTTGGTCCAGCGTTTTCCCTTCTCTCCATCTCTCCACAGAAATACTTGCTGCTTGGTTGAATAGCTGACAACAGCACAAGCTATTTTCAACGGCCAGGATTTGCTTCCCATGGATGGCTAAGATGTAAAGACAAGGAGGCACACGGATTGCTGAGTCGACAAAACAGCAGGTTTCCATTTTTGGAAACTTTATGCTTGTAGGGCCTGCTTGCACCGATGTTTGTGTTCACACGCTTTCACGTCTACATGAGACGCCCACTAGGTTTTGGTCAGGCCCCAGCTGTGCACAAGATGGATGGTTTAGATCACTCATCTGATATGAGATGGTGGGCCATAACGTGTCCCAAATGGACGCTGTCCGTCGGCTGACGTAAACCAAAGAGAGAGAAGAGATTTCTCTTTTTAGAGAAGTTTCGGTCAAGGGAGCTTTGACCGCTCCAGGTGGTACGCACACCCGCTTTGCACGATGTTTGTGATAAATCCACTCTGTCCATCCCATTTGTAAGGCCCAATCAGAGCCCAAGACCGGACATCAGATGGGTCTAAGGTTCAGGTGGCCCATACAACTTGAATTTTGAGTCCTACTCGTGGATTCTCGTTGATCCGATAATCGGATCATCTCGAAATCGAACGTCAACGGTTAAAAGGGTCCAATGGGCCATTTAAGCTAGAAATCAATGGCTAGCTTATGCATTATATGACATATTATGCTCTTATAATATTAAATATTATGTTATAATGCTTTTAATAATATCATTTGTTATTATTATTATTATTATTATTATTATTATTATTATTATTTATATATTTTTTCATGTTGTGGGACACTTAAGCAGGGATGGGGCATATCTAAACCACAGGTGGGCCATGCAACAAGGACTTTAGTGCTTAGTTGATGGCCACGGAAAATCCAATGGTCAGTTTTAGGATCTGATGGTTTAATCATTACCTTTTTACTCCTTCACAGTCCTACGTATTATTTGAGTGATCGGGACGCTTTATGGTCCACCATGGATGGTCAGATGGTCAAGCTTGTGATCAAGTAGGTCCATAATCTAAACCGTTGGATGACCTCAAGACTCAATGACTGATTTTAAGGTTCAAATTATCGATCAACGGCCTTGGATCGGTTCACACAATTAACTACTTGACAATATTGGCCCCAAGGTGGATCATGGGGATAAGTGGGCCGTAAATGATTCTAGTTTTAATCCTTAGTAGTTGATTAGAAGTTTTGGAATTCCATGGTCCCATAGGTTTCAATTTGTTAATCCACACCAACCCCATGGTTGGATAACTTTCACTGTTAGTTACGAATTAGTCGATTAGTAGATTTATGGGTTTGGTTCGATTCTGGTGAGTTGCATTCTAGCGTAGGTATGGCATGATGGTCCGCCCTAAGAGTCAATGGTCAGATGACTTAATATTTAAATGAGATTGTACCAGATGGTCGAGATGGATAGATTGAGGACCATTATATGACTGATGTGTAAGGTAAGTTACGTGTGTTCCCACACACGTTTTAGTAAATCTATTTCTTCATAATAATCGCTCAAGTACTGAAAGTACGGGGTGTTACATTGCGTTTAATAGTTTGTCAATAGGTCCACAGGTCTAAGTCTTTTTGAAGTCGTTACTGGTTATAAGCCTAGGAAGCTTATTGATCTTGTCCCTATGTCACTGTCCCATAGGCCATCAGATTCTGCAGAGTCCTTTGCACATCACATTCATTTATTACATCAAGAAATCAGGCGAAAGATCAATACTAGTAATGAACATTACAAATTTTCTGCAGACCAGTATAAATGTTTCAAGGAATTTAATGTAGGGAAATCTGTGATGGTCCACATTTGACCCGAGCGGTATGTGACTCACAGAGGAGGAGTTCAGAGACTTGCTCTTGACATCTTGGAGCGGTTCGGGAGTTTTGTTTCACCAGTGGCGAAATCTTCGTAGCCGGGAAGAGTTGATGGGGACATCATGCTCACACGTACGCCCCCTACGCACGTACACAAGGATGAGGAGGGCCCCACCATCGATCTGGATCGATGACGACGTCCAGGGAGGGCTTCCTGTTAGAGGACTGCGTTTTGGTTCGTTGGAGTGAACCTGATAGTCATGTGAATTCCACCATGAGTTCTCATGATCGTAGCCCATTATTTTAATTAATTTAGTACTTTGGGTTTTGCTTATTATTGTTATTAGGAATATCATGGACGGTTTATATTGCTTTGATTAGTTGTTATTTTTAATTACTTCGTCTCCAAGTAATAGAATGCGCACATGGTGTAAGTTTTGGGGTATAGGTTTTATTATAAATAGGCACCCATTGTAGTCTTTTTTCTCATTGAAGATTAATAAAATTTATGCGTTATTTTCTGCTCCTCTAAATTTCTGAGTTGTGAAAATCCAATTGGGTATGAAACCTTCCCTTCCTCGAAGGACTGACTACCATGGTACGAAGCCACACTTATCCCAAATCGCCCCATCTCATACCTTCCATATTCACTTATTCCAACAGTTATCTATGCTTCAAATTCACCCTTTATTGCAGCCATTTTTCTCTTTACAGCAGATTTTCAGAATCTGGCCCTGTAAGGGGGCTAAAACTTTGGTGGAGCATCATACACAGACCGTGTATCGGATCAGGCTGAAATTTGAGAATTTTGGAGCCCACCCCTGGCCAACCAGCCCAAAGGAGGGAGATTTTGGGTTCGTGGGCCCCACACACGTGCGGGCGGGATCACACGCACGTGCGTCTGGGTCATCGCTGCTGTCCACGCGTGCGGTGCTTCTTTAGTTTGTTTCTCTCCTCTCTTTTACTCATCTTTCACCCAAATTCCTAACCCTAATACAAAATTGTTCAAATTCCCAATTTTATGCCCTTTCTTCAACCTTAGGGTTCCCTGAATTGAAATCTGTGAATTCTTTGGATTGAGGAATTATTTTTGTGTATGTGTGGATGAATTTACCCACCTTTGATTATTATTTGATCTATAATTTTGATTGATCTAGCCCTAGCATGTGTAGGCTGGATCCGCGTAAGATTCCCCTTGATTAAGTGCTTGAACTTTTGTGTGGGATGGAGAATTTTGTGTAACTGTTTCTGAACTAGTGTGATCTAAAGTCTGAAAATCTTGCACATCATACTTGAATTTCATGTCCTGCATCATCTCTTCTGATGAGCAAGAGGATTGGAGGACGATGCTTTAGCTGGTTTAGCCTTGGGAGACTGAGCAGGTGAAGAATTTTTATCGATGATCTCTTAGGTCAACAACTTCTATCAGCTAAGATAGTATGAAGACCACTGGGTCCTAAAGCTATTTGTCAACAAAGAGTAGCAGGGCAAAGCGTCTAGAAAGAAGGCATGGGCATTCTTAAAATAGTTTGTGAGGACAGACATAAACACATCATTTGATTTGATGTGACGATGTTCGTAAAGATGTTGATTGAGAGAAAGATGGCAAGAAGGAAAATGAATGGATTGACCAAAGCCGAATTGATGGGCAAAGAGATTAGGATTATGCATCTTTATGCTGTTCTTGGTGCTATTTTCTCAGTTCACACCAGCACCACCAACTCGTATATCTCGAGTGAAAAGATAATTGACCCAAATTGAATAGCATTGTTCAACCATGTTTGAGTTATATGCATCAAAATTTTTGTTGGTCAACTAATTTGGATCAATCTTCCACTCTAAAATCGAATAGAATTTATGGTCAGGTTTGGTTAGGGTTGAGAGATAAGAAAAAATTTAAACAACTATTAAAAGAAATAGATTTTATAGGGACACAGACCCTTCATTGACCATAAGATGAAAATTGGTTAATTTTCTCAGTAATCTTATCACAAAAAATAGAAATGTATTCACAAAGCCAAAATTGGAGAAACAAAAAAGACCTCTTATTAGTTGAGGACCTTTGGTCAAAAGGTTGTGAAGAGCTCGATAGAGATAAGAAAGAACAAAAGGAGCCAACCCCATCTTTTCACCAATCACGAGAGTTTCGAGCAAGCCAGTACACTCTTTGGTCAGTTGGCTGGCTTGGACATGACAAAGAAAAATAATAAATCTACATCAAGAGGAAAGCACAATGCCCCTTATGCAAAACTTTACCTTTGGTCTTGGCCTCATGTTCCATGTAAGGGTCATATGACATTTGAGAATTGGAATTATTGAAAGGAGTATTGGTCGGACCAAGGTGGTATCCTCGATAGACTTCATACCTTGTGGGTGGAAGACCTATTAGGACACGAATATCTAGGATGGTAGGACTCATGGGTCTACATCTAAAATGAAAAGAATTGGTCGAACGACTCAAAAAACATGCTGTAACAACTAAAAAGGGCAATAGTGTGAGCAATCTTGCAAACAGACAATTGGAGACACTCATCAATGTTAATGTGTTGTAATAAGAATTAATATTTGGCATTACCCATCTTTTACCAACGAACCTATTCCGTAGGGTTTCTAGGCCATAATCTAGAGGTTTTATCAGGATGCCAATGACTTTATTCAATGAAGTCATGATTGATTAAGAAACTAACCTTCTCATCTACAAGGAAATATTTAAAGATATCAAAAGGGTCTAGAGAAGTAGGAGGAAAGGTTGTACCTAAGAAAAGTATAGAATCGAAATTGGCATATTTGGATGAAAAATTTACTTGTGGACCGGTAGAAATGTGAAGCAGTTCCAACAAAGAAGTCGAAATGCATGAGTCGAAGATGAAGTAGAGTATTTCTTGGGGGCCATGGCGATCACTAAAGAAAAGAAAGATTTAGGGTTTGTGAAATTATAAGTTCGAAAGAGGAAGAAGAAAGATGAATGGTTGTATATAGGCACATTGCATGCGTTGCATTAATTGTCGAATAATGACAATAAGTGATTTTTGAGACCAAAGTTGCGGTGGTGGTATGATGCCATTTTCTTCGATTAACACGTAGGCGAAGTTTGCAAAAAGAATGAAGTGAGAAAGCGTCGTCTGTAGGTTAAACAAATGAGGGTGTTGCCACGTGGCTTAGTAATTAATACTCAACAAAAAGTTTTACGTTTCCCCTCATTCTTGGCCGAATGAAGAGAAACGTGGGGGTCAGTGTTTGGACAAGATTTGATAGCGCTAGATTCGATGATGTAGATACAACCATGTGACAAGTATGAAATCTTTCACGACGTGTACTAAATATACGAATGACAATTCATTAATGATCAGGCTTTCAAGGAATTGTGACGCTTGGGTAACCTTTGGATAAAGATGATGAATATTAGGACTACGTCAACATCGTTGCATGATTTGTAATCAATTATTGTGACAATGACACATTAGACAAAGGCAAGGCACAATTGAGTAAATGAAACTGCCACCTTACAGTTGGCAATATACGACGTCGTCATGTAAGTAGGAGTTACTCTCACAGCGTCGCTAGGAAGTCTATAAATAGGGAAAGAGAATGCAAACTAGGAGATCTATCAAATCTAGAACAATAAATCAAACCAAAATTCAAACAACTCAAATCCAAAACAATCAATCAAACAAAAACTCAAACAACTTAAATCTAGTGCAAAGCTGCTTATTTAGTCATTCGTGACATTTATCATCTATAACGCTCATCAACGTAGAAATCCTTAGCTTTTAAGAGTAGTTCGGTCCTTCCATGCTTTACGTTGGACCGACTTAGTTGTAACCAGTAGCTGTAGTTCTCTTCCATCTGCGCTTGTGAGCCGGATCTGAAGGAAGATCCTAGTCTTAGGAATTGTCTACTTGTGCTCATACGTTGGATCGTCAATAACTTATAATTTCAGCATTGCTCATTTATTGTCTATTAGAGTGTTGCTCAATTAAGTACTCCGCTGCTCTCAGTTAGGACGGTGATCCTTGTCAGTGGTAAGTTTTATTTTTCTGTCCCTATCTTCAATTTCCATTCAACAAAACATATGTTATACCTTTGAAAGTTCTTGAATTTCAAGGCAAAAATAACTCATTGAAAGAAGAGCTCTAACCTTCATAAATCACTTGATAAGCACACTCCATAATTGCTAAAATAGACAATTAATTTTCCAACCATTTAATTACGTATTACTCTATGTCGACACCAAAAGTACCAGTGACATTGGGCTTGAATCTGACTACAAATTGATTCTAGCATGCCCAAAAACTAGATAAATGTAAAATGTGGCTGAATTTAAAACCAACATCCAACCATTACTTTTCGGGCTCATTTTAAATCATTAACTAACAAGAGGCAATTTTACATACACTAATGCCATAGACACAAAAAGTTTTGGGTTAAGTCTATATTTATATTTTTTTTCTTTACATAAGTTTATAGAATCCAATCAATAGATTGGGTGGCAAATAAATAAGCATAACCACTGGTGTAAGAAAGTTTGAATAGAGTCTTCAATCACCATTATTTTCCTGTGTCGTAGCCTACTTGAGATTGAATTTGTTATGCGGCCTCAACATCTTTATGTCGACGCCACGTGTCTTTTCCAGCATCAACTTCCTGGGAACCGCTTATTAAGTATCTCGCGGCAGAAAAGGGTTACTTTCAACCGGACGCGGATTGGCTACTGACAGGTTCAGTAGGGATACTCGCTACTGAAGTGATGTCACCACAGTTCTTTTGGGCCCACCATGATGTATGTGTTGTATCCATACCGTCTATACATTTGGAGAGATCATTTTAGGGTAAGATCCAAAGAACAAGGCAGATCCAAGGCTGGAGTTGACCCACCACAGATAATATAGGGGAGAGTGACGCCCACCATTGAAACCTTCCTAAGGTCCACCATGATGTTTATTTCAGATCCAAACTGTTCGTATGTTAACGCAGACATGAAAGAAGGGAAAACACAAATATCAGGTTGATCGAAAACTTTTGTGGCCCTTAGAACTTTTTAATGGTAGGCGTCACTCTCCCCACTGTTTTCTGTGGTGGGGTCCACTCGAGTTTGGATCTTACTCATTCTTTGGATCATGCCCTAATATGATCTCTCTAAATGGATGAACGGTGTGGATACAAAACATATATCATGGTGGGGCCCACAGAACTTGATGACGTCACTTCAGTAGCCAGTCTTGCTACTCAACATGTCAGCAGCTAATCCGCGTCCACTTTCAACGGAATCGTAGTGGCGACTCCCCTGCGACCGACCAATGGCCGGCGGTCGGTGCTCTGTGGGCCTCACAATGATGCATGTGTTTCATCCATGCCCACTATCTATTTTTTTTATATATCATTTTATGCCACGAGATTTAAAAAATGAGGTATATCCCAATCTCAAGTGGACCACCTTACATGAAACAATGCTGAATGAACGTTGACCATTAAAAACTTTTTTGGGGTCATAAAAGTTTTGGATCAAGCTGATCTTTGTTTTTTCCCTTCATCTGGGTTTGTATGACCTAATCAACAGATTGGATGTCAAATAAATAATACAGTGGGCCTTAGGAGGATTTTAATGGTGGATATCCAATCACTACTGTTTTACTGTGGTGTGATCCACTTGAGATTTATATCCCTCTCATTTTTGGGATAAATCCATAAAATAGTCTTAAAAAATGGATGAAACACATACATCATGGTGGGCCCACAGAGCACGGACCATCAGCCACGGGGCTGGTGGCAGGGGGAGTAGCCAATCCGTTTCCAACACGAAAACAACCACGTGAATTTCCTACTATGGGACCGCTTATTAGGTACCTCGCAGCAGGTAAGGGTTACTCTCAACCGTCCATCACCTACTTCAACCATTTATGGTCCTTGTCACCTAAGGTAGGATTATAATACACTCAGTTGACCGCGTAAAAATAAATAACCTTTACGAGTAAAAGCTATAAATACAGGAAACGGATTGGCTACTCCCTCTGCCACCGGCCAATGGCTGATGGTCGGTGATATGTGGGCCCCACCATGATGTATGTACTTCATCCATGCCGCCCATCTATTTTTCTAGATCATTTTATGGTATGAGACCAAAAACGAGGTATATCTTACTCTCAAGTGGACCACATTACAGGAAACAGGGTTGAATGAACGGAGACCATTAAAAACATTTTGTGGGCCATAAAGGTTTTGGATCAAGTTTATCTTTGTTTCTTCCCTTAATCTGGGTCTGTATGACCTAATCAACGGATTAGATGTCAAATAAACAGTACAGTGGGCCTTAGAAGGATTTTAATGGTGGATATCCAATCACTATTGTTTTCCTGTGGTGTGGTCCACCTGAGATTTATATCCCTCTCATTTTTGGTACAAAGCCCTAAACTTATCTGTAAAAATGGATGAACGTAATGGATGAAACACATACATCATGGTGGGGCCCACAGAGCACCGACCACCAGCCACCGGGCCCGTTTCCATAAATAGAATGCCACCCAAGATTGGCATGGGAGAATGCTTTTGATGCAAATCATGAATTGATTGGATGGTATCCGTGGACGCCGTTTGGCTAGTGACGCTGTCGGTGCTATGTGGACCCCACCATGGTGTATACGATTTATCCACGCTGTCCATCCATTTTGAAAGATAATTTTAGGGCCACATAAGATTTGGATCTCCTTCATTTTTATTATCATGCCCTAAAATGAGCTGTCAAAACGAATGGACGGCGTAGATGAAAGGCACATACATAACGGTGGGCCCCACAGTCAGGGATCCACCGAAGCCGCACACGTAAGACACGTACCACGATGGGCCACGAGGCCGGCAGGCAATATGCTTTCGAAACTAGCGTCCGGTAAGATTACACGTGATTGGTCTCCTAATTTTTGGGAGTGCCACGTGGCGCGAAAGGCCCACACTATAATAAGCAGCCGGGCGCACTGCGCATATTCTCCCTCATTCAAAAGCTCTCTCTCTCTCTCTGCAACTGAGACAGAGTAAGGAGAGGATTTCAGAGGAATGGAGTCTCCTTTCAAGCCAGATATTCTGAAAGGGAAGGTCGCGCTCTTGACCGGCGGAGGCTCCGGTATCGGTTTCGAGATCTCCGTCCAATTCGGCAAGCATGGTGCGGCCGTCGCGATCATGGGCCGCCGCAGGAATGTTCTTGATTCTGCCGTCTCTGCCCTCCGATCACTGGGAATTCAGGTTCTCTTTCTTTTCTTGATTTCGTTTAATTTTTTTTTTTTCCATCTCTTACCAAAAGTCAACGTTTTAGAAGAATTTTTTGCTTTATTATTATTATTATTATTATTGATTTTGTGATGAATTGGGAATTTCTTAGGGTTGTCTGGTTTGGTATCCGCGGGACTACGCGAAATTGTAGTCCTTGGGAAATTCTGCTGTATGCAATGATTCCCAACCGATAGTTTGGTCGGCGCCGGCTCAGGAATTGTTTCTGAAGGACGTGGATTTCCTACTACCTGTATTTAGGGAGCCTGTGTAATGAAAAGTTCTGTTGGTCCTACTGCGATGTCCGGTGACTGGACGTGGTTTAGCTGGTGTCAAAGCTCTGTGGGCCCCACCATGATGTATGTGTTTATCCACGCCGTCCATACATTTTTCCAGCAGGGCATGAGCCCAAAAATGAGGCAGATTGAAAGCTCAAGAGGACCACACCACAGGAAACAGTTTGGATTGAACGTTGAAAACTTCTTGGGGCCACTGTAATGTTTATTTCCCATCCAACCTGTTCGTAAAAGTCACATAACGCTGGATGAAGGGAAAGCACAAATATCAGCTTGATCCAAAACTTCGGTGGCCTCCAAGAAATTTTCAACTGTAAGTGTTCAATCACCACTGTTTCCAGTCGTGTGGTTGACTTGAGCTTTGGATCTGCCTCATTTTTGGGCTCATGCCCTAAAATGAGCTGAAAAATGTATGGACAGCACGAATAAAACACATACATCAAGGTGGGGCCATAGGGCCTTTGACACCAACTATCTGGCTGGGGTTGGGGTCACCAGCCAAATTACGTCCCCGCTATGTACATCAGTTTCACCAGCTCATGTTAAGGCATGAGCCTGAAAATGAGGCATATCCAAAACTCAAGTGGGTCATACCACAGTAAAGAGTGGGGATTGAAATGCCCACTGCTGAAACGTTCCTGGGGCCCAACACGATGTCTATATGCCATCCAATAGGTTCATATGGTGACTTCCACCACAATGAATGGAAAACATGAACAATAGCCTCATCCATAGCTTCTGTGGGCCCCAGGAAGGAGGTTTTGGCAGTGGGCGTTCAATCTCCATTGATTCTTGCGCTATGGCCCACTTGATTTTTGAATCTGACTGATAATTGGGCTCACATCTACATGAGCTGGCACAATGGATGGACTAAGTGGATATCTCAGACATTATTATGGTGGGTCCTGTAGAGCTTTTGGTTACATAGGCTCCTTGTAACAGTGGTTGTAGGAAATTTGCATCCCGCCAATGGAGGATCCTGCGTGTCCAATTGGCTGTTTTAGTTTTTGCTGTCCATTTGCTGGCCATTGTGGGCCCCATTGGATTGGGCAATCTGGGGGGTTCTTAGACCATGTGGCATAGCTCCCTGAGAACTACAATTTCAAGCAGTCTGGCAATTGAAATTGTGTCGTGTTGGTGCATCCCCAACTCTTGGAGTCAATTCATGTTACAAACTATTTTTTAATGTTTAATTTGTTACTATTACTAAAAATAATTTGATTTAGGTCTAGAATTTAGCTACTTTGGTGATTTTTTTTTTTTAAAAATAAATGACTATATGTGTTTTTATGCTGTGGAGTGTGATGGTTGATATTTAGGCACTAAGAGATTGTGCAAGTGGCTTATGAGTAACTCCAATTAAATTTCCTAGATTTTGAAGCCCAATTTTGATGGATAATATGCTAAATTACACTGACATTTACTAGATGGCTGCATTGAAACTCAGCCAATGGTCCTAATTCAATAACTAAGTCTCCACAAATCAGAGGTGAGGATTGACTAATTTGATTTTGGGTTTAAGGCCAATATATGATGGATCCTACAAATTTGGTGGTTTAAGTGGCAGAAATGGTTGGTGGAACAAAGGAAAACTTCCAACATTCCAAGTGGTGCTGAAGTGGCCTATGGCATAACGTTCTTGTAGTTGTCTTCCCCAATTAAAGTCCTGATGAAATTCCTAACAAAGATTTAACATTTGCATTGAGGACCTGAAAATGATCTAATATCTCCTTCATCATTTCTTATTGACACCGATATGTGACCCAGACCCAGGCTTGGGCCCAAGAAATTGTTCTTCTTAGTTCTTCCTAGGGCTACATTTAGTCGTTGTAAGGAAAATATACCTTGATAAGCGAATGGTTTATGTGATATAATCATTACTGGCTTTAACTTGTATTTTATTTTAATGTATGTGTTTCTGTGAAGTTTAGATAATTCTCCTGGTTGCAATGCGCAGGGGGAGAGTTGATCTCACGTAGGCAGTCCATCATTGATCTTTTGCTGCGCAATCAGGATTCATTGTTGCAACCCCAAATATTTGGAACATGGCTATGACGAAGAAGATTATTATTATATTATCATTGTTGTTGTTGTTGTTGTTGTTATATTCATATATATTTTGATATATGTGTGCAATATAACAGATAAATTTATATCATTCTTGTAGATATTATATTTTTAAATGCCAACTATATGCTTAACTGGTTAATTTATGAAAACAGAATGATTCTGCATCCTGCAGTATCCTGTACCAATATCTGTACTATACTGGTATCTATGACTATAAAGGAATCAAGGTATCATAAAATCACACCTTATTTGAATTTTACCCAGTTTGAGTTGGAAACTGCGTTGTTTTGAAAGTGTTGAAACCCCAGTCCCCATTGAGTGTAGTGGAGAAAGTACATCAAACTGGATCTTGAGGCAAGTGATCTTGTTTTTACAAATAGAGGTGATGCGTGCTATGGCAATTTGCTCCAACAGTGACGCAGGACAGCCCTAATTATGATGCATGCTCATGAACATAATTAAACAGCGGAAATAAAATGAATAAATGATCTAAAATTCTGATAGTAATCATCATAATTGAGAAAATCATAAAGGAAACATGCAATGGAGCGGGCCATCATCACAACCATGGAGTATGGCATTCAATTATTACTTAGGTTGGATCCGGCGAGGGATGAGACCTCCCGACCTTGCATGGTCATACCCAATCGATCAATGAAGATCACTAGTCCGAAGAACCAAGAAGTTTCTCGGATTAGGGACTTGAGAATTTGGGGGTTTAGGGTTTAGATCGGTTCTCAAGATTTTGATCGAAGAAGGAATAACCAAAACTGAAAAATAGAAAGAAGGAAATAATTACCTTGAAGAAGTTGGAGGGGCACAAGAAGAAATTAGAAGAGGAAGATCAAGGGACGAGAAGAAGCACCATTAGAGAGAAGAGAGGAAGGAGGCAACCAAAGGGTTTGCTTTTTTTCATTAATCAATAGTTGAAATTCGTATCTAGGGCTTTAACCCACTTAAATAAGCAAATAAAGACATAAAAGTACTAAAATACCCCTAGAATAAACAAGTAAAGACATAACATTACTAAAAGACCCCTAATAAAGACATAACATTACTAAAAGACCCCTAACTAAGCAAAAACGCGCAAATAACATAAGTGCGGGAAAGTTCGGGTGCTCGGTCTTCTTTCTCCAATCTTCCTTCACATGTGTCTTCCCTGAGTGGGGTCTTCTATATGTCCAATCACATGTGAAAGGTCTTCAGCTCCTTGACTGCCTATTCACAAGGACGACACTTGTGGTTGACGCTTTCTTCGTTGGTACACTTTGAATGCGCTTGTGTCCACATCAATTCCCCTTGGGTGAGAAAAACTCGACTCCGACGAGTTGAAACTTTTGTAGCACTCTAGCAGATCTGGATCAATACCCTGCAAGGCGTCGCCCGACAGCCACGTAGATTCAGACGATGGTTTGTTCTTCCACTTGACAAGTTACCTTTGGAAACCTCCATCTCTCGTGGATACTATCTCGTCATCCAAGATTTCCTCAATTTCTTCTTTATGGGTAATGGGTGGAGGAAGTGGTGGAAGGGGTTGAGTAGCAAACTCAGAAAAAGGCCATTAAAGGAACGATGTATCAACAATGGGAGTATGGGTACGGACTAGATCTTCCACATTAAAAGTTAGATTAATACTCATTTCAGGTGGAAGGTCAATCCGATACGCGTTGGACCCAACCTTTTGTAATATCTTCAATGGTCCAGCACTACGCGCTTGTAATTTTTTAGCAGATCCTTGAGGGAATCGCTCTGGCCTTATTCGCACCATTACAGTCTCCTTCTTGAAATTCTTGCATTATACGATGAGAATCAGCTGAAACTTTATAATCATCATTGCTCTTATTTAACCACTGTCTAATATGTGTATGCAAATCATGAATATGACGTGCAAATGCATCAGCTGACTCAGAAGACCTTTGGGTAACAGACATGGGTAAGAGATCTATGGGCATTCTAGGTTTATAACCACTTACAATTTCAAAAGGACTCAACCCTGTAGATCTATTAACTGACCCATTATAAGCAAATTCAGCAGTTGGTAAAATTAGGTCCCAAGTCTTAACATGTTCACCCACTAGACAACGTAGAAGATTTCCAAGGCTACGTCTTACCACTTCAGTTTGACCATCTGTTTGTGGGTGGTAAGCAGTAGAAAATTGCAAACGAGTTCCTATAATGTGCCACAGTGTCTTCCAAAAATAGCTAGTAAATCAAACATCACGATCAGACACTATGGTTTTAGGTAACCCATGGAGACGCACCACACCATCAAAAAAGAGACGAGCAACATGAGACGCATCCGACGTCTTCGAACATGGGAAGAAATGCGCCATTTTAGAAAAACGGTCCACAACGACAAAAACGGAATCGTGCTTTTTTATAGTCTTGGGAAGCCCAAGCACGAAGTCCATACTAATGTCCTGCCACGGAGCATGTGGCACTGGCAATGGCGTGTACAACCCGGTATTTTGCTTTCTTTGCTTTGCCAGCTGACATGTTCGACACTGTCCCAAAACTTTTGCTACGTCTCGCTTGAGACTTGGCCAATAGAAACAATCTTCCACGAGGGCAATGGTCTTATCACAACCAAAATGGCCAGCTATCCCTCCTGAATGAAGCTCACAGATGAGGAATTCACGAAGGGACATACGGGGAATACAAAGTCTGCCTCCCTTGAAAAGAAAACCATCTTTAAGAACATATTCACCCATAATATGCTGGTCACTAGAGAGCGATGCGTAAGTACCCCCAAAATCAGGACATATGGGGTATTCATCTTTCAGTTGCTCAAATCCGACTACCTCTACACTCAAAGAGTTGAGCAACGCCACTCTCCTACTAAGGGCATCCGCTGGTTTGTTTTTAACCCCGGCCTTGTGTTTCAAAACAAACGAATATTCCTGAAGAAACGCTACCCACTTGGCATGTCTTGGGTTGAGTTTCTTCTGAGAATGCAAATATCTCAAAACCTCATGGTCAGAAAACAAAACGAATTCTTGCGGTAGGAGATAGTGTCGCCAATGTCTCAGGGATTGCACTACCGCATAAAATTCTTTGTCGTAAGTGGAGTATTTTTGTTTTGTCTCATTCAGTTTCTCACTGAAATAGGCCACTGGGTGTCCTTCTTGACTCAACACTCCACCTATACCGACACCAGATGCATCACACGCTACTTCAAAGACTTTAGAAAAGTCAGGTAGACGCATGACAGGAGCTTCCACCATCTTGCCCTTAATTTCTTTAAAAGCCTTGACTGCTGCTTTAGACCACACGAACTCTCCCTTTTTCATGCACTCGGTAATGGGAGCCATGATCGTGCTAAAACCCCTAATGAACCGACGATAAAAAGTTGCTAGGCCGTGAAAGCTTCGCACCTCATGAATGTTCCTTGGTTCTGGCCACTCAACTATGGCCCTGACTTTTTCAGGGTCTGCGCGCATCCCTTCAGATGACACTATAAATCCTAAGAACACAACTTGGCTGGACATGAATGCACATTTCTTAATATTAGCGTACAATTTTTCCTTCCTAAGGACACTACAGACCTTCTTTAAATGTTCAAGGTGTGATTCCTTAGTGGTACTATAAATAAGAATATCGTCAAAGTACACCACTAGGAATTTTTCCATGAACGGCCTCAAAGTTTGTGTCATCACCCGCATGAAAGTACTGGGTGCGTTAGTCAAGCCGAAGGGCATGACCAACCACTCATACAGCCCATCTTTCGTCTTAAACGCCGTCTTCCACTTATCTCCTGGGCGTATACGGATTTGGTGATATCCACTCTTGAGGTCTATCTTAGAGAATATAGTGGACCTGGCCATCATGTCAAGCATATCATCAAGTCTAGGTATGGGAAATCTATACTTAATAGTAATTTTGTTTATGGCACGGCTGTCCACACAGATGCGCCACGTGCCGTCTTTCTTTGGCGTCAATAATGCAGACGCGACACACGGGCTCATACTCTCTTGAATGAAACCCTTTTGCAGAAGCTCATCAACTTGCTTCTTCAACTCTGCATGCTCTGCAGGGTTCATCCTGTAGTGAGGAAGGTTCGGTAAAGTAGACCCTGAGACAAGATCAATGGCATGCTGTATGTCCCTCATAGGTGGCAACTCATTCGATAAGTCTTCAGGAAATACATCACTGTATTCCTTCAGGACCGAGGTCACCTCACGGGGCAACTCTAATGGAACCTCAGGTGTAATCTCTCTAGCCACAAGGGCATACACCATAGAATCCTCCTTAGCCTCTTTTTCAAACTCTCTTGCGCTGATTATATGTAGAGACTTAGGTTTGGATTTCCCCATTCCTTTAGGCTCACTTGCCTTCTCATCCTTCTTCTTCCCTAGTGTATTCTCAGGTGGCATGGGATTAAGTTTGATCTTTTTACCGTTATACATAAAAGTACACGCATTCGAACGGCCAAAGATCGTGACATCATTATCGAATAGCCACGGTCTACCTAGGATAACATGTCCCACGTCCATCGGTAAAACATCACACCACAGGGACTCTTTGTATGACCCAAACTCGATGGGGACTAGACATTGCTGGGTGACAGGTAGGGATGTCTTGTCAACCCAAGAAACTTTATACGGGTCTGGATGAGGTGTGGATTTTAGTTTTAAGCGATCTAAGGTGCTAGTGGAAATCCATTCTGACAACTTCCACTGTCCACTATCACCTTACAATTCTTTTCACCACACTTGGCAATAGTGTAGAAGATAGTGCTTCGACGCCAGTCAACACTACTTCTAGACTGAGCTAGCACACGCCTGACTACTGCAAGCGTTGCTTCTCCATCTTCTTCATCAGTAAGCCCTCCTTCAGGGTGATACTCTTCAACTTCATAGTCACCCTGGTCATCTCCACCCTCGTGGGACTCGCCTATAACTAAGGTTCTCCCACAGCTCTTCGTAGGACACTGATTAGACATGTGACCAAGATTGCCACACTCATAGCACCTCACTTGGCTCATGTTACTAGGACCGGCACCAAGAATCCCTTTGCCCTTGTCCTCCCTAGGCCTAGGTGGAATGGTCGCCTGTACCATAGGTTGACTACCAATATTAGGTCTAGTTCCCTGGGAACTAGATCTAGCACTGGAGTCTCGGGACTCAAAACGACGAATGACAGGAGCCTTCAGATATTGCACTAACTCCTGCATGACTTGATATGCTTCATCCAAGTCCGTTAAGGGCCGAGTCATAAGCTCGCGCTGAAGATCCGCACAAAGGCCCGACTTGAAACGCGAGAGCGTTACTAAAGGGTCTTCTCGGATATCACATCGCATCATATACTCTTCAAATTTAGCGATGTAGTCAGCGACAGACATTGACCCTGGGCGTAAGGATTGCCATTGATCAAGGAGCTTCTGACGGTATGAGAGAGGAAGGTACTTCTCCTTCAACTTCTCTTTCATCTCATACCAATGTGTGATAGGGGCTCTACCAACTCTCTCTATCTACGCTCGGTGTTGGTCCAGAAGAGCTTGGCTTAACCCACAAGCTTCATCTTAGCAAACTGCATTTGACGGTTTTCCGACATGCCATACCACTCAAAGTAGTGGTCCATGTCAGCAACTCAGTCAAGGAATTCCTTGGGATCCAAGCGCCCATCAAAACTCGGGGCCTACTCTCACACTCTTCATCGCACGCTCATCTGGATCATAGCGGTCTTGATGATCACATGTGGCTCGTGCCTCTCGCACCACACCACGACCATTACCACGATCTCTATCCTCACTACCACCACGTGTGGTAGCACGTTCTTCAATGATTCCTCCCACTTGGGAGTGCGCATCATACCCTACAACGGGGTTTTCCTTTTGGGACACCTCTAGTTGCTTGACCTTAGTCATGGTAGTGGTAATTTGGTTCTCAAGGCGGGCAAACTCACGCTTTTGACCTGCTTCTAGGGCGGTTATCTTTTGTATCAATTGAGCAAGTTGCTCAGATAACTGCTCGTTATTCATGGTAGGTTGAAGTCCGAAACCTCTACCTCTTCTCGTGGGCATACAATGAAGACTTGAACCAAACTCTACCCAACTAGACTACTAGGTGTTATGACTTTCAAGATGAATGCGATGAATGCAAAACTACTATGAACTGACATAATTAAGTTGAAACAGGAAACAACTCAAATTTGGAAAATTTTTCAGATTAGGAACTTTCTAAAATTGAAAACTTTCTAAGTCTGGAAAGTTTCTAAATCTGGAAAGCTTCTAAATCTGGAAATCTGGAGAGTTTCTAAAATTGAAAACTTTCTAAATCTGGAAAGTTTCTAAATTTGGAAACTTTCTAAATCTGGAAAGTTTCTAATCTGGAGACTTTCTAAATTTGGAAATCTGGAAAGTTTCTAAAATTGAAAACTTTCTAAATCTGGAACTTTCCAAAATTAAACCTAAAAATCAAAACCCTAATTTGATAACTCGATCTAGACAAAAACCATGCAAGCTTATGCTTTGATACCAAATTTGACGCAGGACAGCCCTAATTATGAAGCATGCTCATGAAGATAATTAAACAGCGGAAATAAAAGGAATAAATGATCTAAAATTCTGGTAGTAATCATCATAATTGAGAAAATCATAAAGGAAACATGCAATGGACCGGGCCATCATCACAACCATGGAGTATGGCATTCAATATTACTTAGGTTGGATCCGGCGAGGGATGAGACCTCCCGATCTTGCATGGTCACACCCAATCGATCAATGAAGATCACTAGTCCGAAGAACCAAGAAGTTTCTCGGATTAGGGATTTGAGAATTTGGAGGTTTAGGGTTTAGATCGGTTCTCAAGATTTTGATCGAAGAAGGAATAGCCAAAACTGAAAAATAGAAAGAAGGAAATAATTACCTTGAAGAAGTTGGAGGGGCACAAGAAGAAATTAGAAGAGGAAGATCAAGAGACGAGAAGAAGCACCATTAGAGAGAAGAGAGGAAGGAGGCAACCAAAGGGTTTGCTTTTTTCATTAATCAATAGTTGAAATTCGTATCTAGGGTTTTAACCCACTTAAATAAGCAAATAAAGACATAAAAGTACTAAAATACCCCTAGAATAAGCAAGTAAAGACATAACATTACTAAAAGACCCCTAATAAAGACATAAAATTACTAAAAGACCCCTAACTAAGCAAACATAAGTGCGGGAAAGTTCGGGCGCTCGGTCTTCTTTCTCCAATCTTCCTTCACATGTGTCTTCCCTGAGTGGGGTCTTCTATATGTCCAATCACATGTGAAAGGTCTTCAGCTCCTCAATAGTCGCCTATCCACAAGGACGGCACTTGTGGTTGACGCTTTCTTCGTTGGTACACCTTGAATGCGCTTGTGTCCGCATCAAACAGCCATTCAAGCGAGTACCCTATCAAGCTATAAAAATAAAATAGAGTTAGGAACTTTCAAAAATTTACAGGAGCTAGCAGTGATAGGAGACATTTAAGTCAAGTGGTTGTTAAGAGAAAGGATTCAGAACTGTCGAGGATGGTATGTGTTGACTAATATGTTAGCTTGGGGAATTGATGATACAAAACTACAATACATGCTGGCCATCCCCAAAAATGCTCAGGGTTGTCCAATTCAGACTGTTTTCATTATGTATTCTATGACTGTAACCTGTATTGGGCTGGATGCTTGCCTCTTGCCAGTTGCATGATGTGTGAGGTGTGTTTCACACAGTCGATACCCAAGCATAATATCCAATTTTATAGTGGTATGGCAGAACAGAATTTGTGTAGCGGGTCCCAACTAGTTGGGATAAGGCTTAGATGGTGATGATTGAGTCAATTTCAACCTCAAGATACAAAGTTTTGTACAGTTTCTTAAACCACGGTGGTTTGGCTCAGGTTTTGATGCTCAACCAAAACCAAAAGCGATTTTGGTCACAGGGTAACCCTTCGCAAGAGGATGCGTGTGGTTTGGAGACTGTCTCCTTTCCGGCTTGTGGGCTATCTGGATGCTTTCGCAACACATCCAGAAGTACTATTTTGGTACCCAGTTGTGCGTGGGATATTGTTGTGGAATGGGCAGTGGGAAAGGGTTGGATGGGGATCATGTAATCCTTTTGTTTTCGTTTCTTTGTTTTCCTTGTTTCTGTTTGTTTTTGCTTTGGCGCTATCTCAGTTCTTTTCAATGAAAGTTTCAGTTATCTTTCAAAAAGAAAAGAAAAAAGCGATTTTGGTTCACTGTTCATTTTGTGGACCTCATGCTGAATGGTTGATGCCATGTGTATATCTATCGGACAATCTTGATTGTTCAATTGGTGTCTTGCAAATGGATGGTTTAGTCACTAGTTCCCATCAAATGGGAAAAAGATACACACATTACCTGTAGGGGTGCAAATTGGTCAGGTCGGGTTGGGTCAACGAGGACCCCAGACCCAACCCATTTTAAGAGTTGGGTTGGGATTTTGGACCCAGATCCCCAACACAATATAATTTGGTTGGGTCTAGGTCAAATTAAAGTAAAAAGTTAGTCATCCATTCATTTAATGGGTCGGGGCCGACCATTTATCACATGGGTCAGGTTTAGTAATTACAATTTAGTTTTCACACAAATAATGCTTGATACGATCCAATTAGTAGCAGCTATCAATTTTGATTTTTGATGATAACTAATAAAATGGTCAGTGGTCCATGTTCGATGGATATAATCAAATGGTTAGGGTAGTTCAATTGGTGTGTTTTTTGGTATATTCTCCATCAATAATGGGCCCACAATTTGCATTGTCCAAATTTAACAGCTGAGTCTGGGTTCAGTTGATTTTGATAGACCCAGACCTGACCCATTTAGTAATTTTGGTTGAACTTTTGGACTCAACCGACCCCATTGATCTAAATTTTGGAGCCAGACTGGGATTGACCTGACCCATCTGCAGCCCTAATCGCATGTGAAAGTTTCCTCAATGGGAGAAACTTTTTGTGATCTCCTGTTCTTGATGCCTTTCTCATGAGAATAATGGTTGGTTTCGCAGCAGTGCGGGGCTCTTATTTATGTTTCCCAGTTGAAGATTATGTATTTCCTAATGCAAAATGATGACTAAGGTAGTTTCTTTGCTTATCTACCTTTAGCTAACAATATGCCCGGGCTTTTGTATCAAAATGCCTTGATTCCAGAAAGAGATTATGTAATTTGTGTTTGGCATTGTATATATGTTGCAGGCTATTGGATTGGAGGGAGATGTTCGCAAACAGGAAGATGCAGCTAGAGTTGTGGAAGCAACAGTGAAGCATTTTGGCAGACTTGACATTCTTGTGAATGGTGCTGCAGGCAATTTTCTTGTATCATCAGAAGATTTATCCCCTAATGGGTTTCGAACAGGTAATGTATCTTTACCAGCGTGTAGAGATAGTTGGCATGATATGCACTTGGCACCAGTCTGAGATGTGAAATACACAATCTTTGGTCATTTTCTCAGCCTAATAAGTTGTACATTTGGGATCTCCCTTTTGGTAAACCAAATCATTCTTAAGTTATAGTCCTCGTAGTTGCATTGGCTCACTTGGACAGTCCAATTGATCGATATAACTGTCTACTAGGTTCACAACACATTTCGTTGGTTACGATGCAAATATCGCACTGGTTGGATGATTTAATCAATCCTTGATTTGGTGTTATTCTATAGCCAAGTAGCCAACCTTTTTCTAAGAGCGATGGGTGGGATGGTTACAATTGCCTAGCAAAAGTGATTCTTTAGAATCATTAGCAATCCATGATGAGTCCTAAGAAATAGATGCATTAAATTGTTGATTGGACCTTTTTTGTGCAAAACGATCTTGACTGTCCAATTAGAGGCTATTGATTAAATGGTTAATAGTTGTCTGATTCATGTGATGTTCGCGTAGTAGCTAACGAAATGTGTGTTGGACCTAATAAGCATTCTAGAGCAATCGATTGGAGTGTGTGTGTCCCAGTCAAGGTGTTCCGTATTTGTTAAGATATGCCCGTAAAGGCCAATACGTATAGGTAATGGCCATGACCATTATGCGATACGTACGGGGGCGAAAAGGGGCAGTTAGTTTTTTGAGACCGTATCATCCGTTATGGTGACCGTAAAGGCCATTACAGGGCATAACGACCGCTACTCTCATAATGGTCGAAAAACGATCACTTTTTTTTTTTTTTTTTTTCACTTTTCTCATTCCAAAAACTCTCCTATATCATTTTACAACTGATTTCGACCACTCTTACAATAGCTTTTAAGATTAAAATTGTGGATTGAAGTGATTTGAGTGAATAGAATATCCGAGGACATTTTTTTCAAAAAATTGAAAAAGCAGTATTTATGCCCGAGTAGGCCAAAAATGTTAGGTTTAAATCTGAGCGTTGGTAATTCTTCAGACAGGCAATGACATGCACATGGCACTTCTTGTGTCATCGATTATCGGGACTCGGTAGAAAAACACGAAAAAAAAAATTTTAAAAAATAAAATTTAGTGGTATCCAATCATGCCTTAATTATCTTCTGATTTATGGATAAATTCTTGCCATTCATGATTTGAGTGTTATGAGTTTTATTTATTTATTTATTTTTATTTTTATTTTATAAATATTATGATTTAACTCATATCTTATTATTGGATTGAAAGGCAAGGATCATGGTTGTGGCTGAACCATGGTTATAAATTATTATTTACTTTCTTTGTTTTCTTTCCGGAGTTATTTGGGCCTTCTTAAACCAATGCATCTCTTCAAATTTCAGTAAGCACTTGTACGTGGGATTTTTGAGTTTTTTATCTTTTCAAAATATACCTTAGTGGAGATGCAAATTCCAACAATCGACAGTGACTGATAATTTGATGTCGATTGGCCTTTGACTGTTTTCCTTTTGTTGCTTTGGGGCCTTCTGCTTTTGTACTTGGAACACTGAAGCCCAATTTTTATTTATTTATTTATTTCTGTTTCGAAACAACAGAAAATAGGTTGTGGTATTATGTTGATCTTTTGAAATTATCTTGATGTGATATGATAGAACATGTAAGATTTGATTACATACCAACCTTCTATATTTCTCTGATCTTATTTTAGCTTTTTTTCTATATTTCGTAACACAAATCATAGAATCTTATAATCATGCAATTTTCGGTTTGTGATCTCAGCCCCTTCACAAGTTCCCCTTAGAGGTTTATGATTCAATACAACTTTTAGAACATTAATTCTTAAGCGGTAATATTGATGTCCAATAAAAAGAAATGGCATGTTTTAGTTCAGCCCGACAACGATATAGGCGTGCACACTTTCAGTAATCGAATCATTTGATTTGATGGACCCCATCATTGGATGGACTATGCGTTAATATATCCCCTGTTAGATGATCCTAGCAGTCTGATGAGGGCTATTACAACCAATGAAATGATACACATCTACCGGGGCCCCAGTTGGATAGTTAGGATCATCTGGTAGGAGAGATTTTTTGGGGTGTCTACTGTACCATGAATTCCTCCATATAAATGATTTGCACTGTAATTTGGGCCCTCCATATAGAAAATGCTCGACCAAACACTATATAATTTCTGTTCTGTTGGTTGCATGTTCATTACACTCTTTTCAAATCCTAAATTAGAAGCCTTGAACTGAATTCCTTTTCAATTGACCTTTTCAGTTTTGGATATTGATTCTGTGGGCACATTCACCATGTGCCATGAAGCGCTCAAGTACCTGAAGAAAGGTGGGCCAGGAAAGGGTACTTCTAGTGGTGGAATTATTCTGAATATAAGTGCAACATTGCATTATACAGCATCTTGGTATCAAATTCATGTATCTGCTGCAAAGGTTTGTCAAGGATATCACTTTTCCATTGGAATCTAGCTAAGGCTACCTGTGGGAGTAGGATAGTAGGATCTTTAGTCCTGCTCTCTCCATATGCGACTTTGTGCAAGATCAAGGCCATTCATCATGGATTTGTTGTAGCCCGAAATTCAGGCTGGTCCAGTTATCGAGGGGGCCATGTATGCATTTTGAATGTGGACAGTCAGTTCTTTTTAACCATCCATTTCTTTCATGCATATGTGGTCCACCTGATCACTTGGATGTACTTTTTCTTTCTCACAACAAATACAACGTGCGGTCCAAGGTCCACCTACCAAACATCCTGGATTTTGCGCACACAACACATCTTCAAATGTGGAGGCATAGTTCTAAAACTTGATGATTTGAATCGTAAGTTGGTTGAGTCATCTTAAATTGAGCACATTTCGTGTCAAAGTCATTGTGAAACTCACTCACAAGTCTACCTCTGTCAGGACTCGGCGGTACCCACTGAGTTCAGTTGATTTGATGAGACTTGGAGACTAAACCTGAGTCACCCTGTTTAATGAAATCTGGGTCAAAGGTTGGTCTTCTGGTGATAAAAAGGTATTTAGGTTGAAGAGACTCAAACCTACCGCTTTCCATATAGAGGCAATCACTGTGCACAACAACATCACAGCCTTTTGCTTATTTTAAGCATTTTGTACATTTTAGTGTGCATCAATTGTCTCTCAACTTAGGATCATTAGCATGTGTCACCTTCTTTGAGCTGATCATATAGAGATTCCTCGATGAACTGAACCGCTGATCCTGCAGATGCCTTTTTTAAAAAGAATAAATAGTCTATGGTCTTAATAATGTTGAAAGGATGATCGTTACCAATTTACTTCAAGGAGCTGAATGCGAGGCATGGGAAATTTTCTTTTCAGTGGTCTTTATTCAAGAGATATTTATCAATGTTTAAAATTATCCATTTAGCATATGTTTCTTACCACGGTCTGCATATGGTAGCACTCAGAAGTTTGACAGTTCCAATCATCTGACCAGCTCTGAATGTGGGCCTAATGGAAGGAACTTCTTAACCATTTACATCTATTAATCATTATTCATTTAATTAGTAAGTTGTGAGTCAATTGAAAACTCGGTCAAGTCTTTGAGTTGACTCGATCCAGCTGGACATCGAGTCAAGTATTCGGGTTTTTGAATTATGTTAAGGAGAGTAGGACTCAATATCATATTCTGTTGAGTAGCCTTCGCATTTCTTTACTTGTGTTATTTTACTATGTTCTCCTTCCAACAGGCAGCTGTGGATAGCATTACAAGGTCCTTAGCACTGGAGTGGGGGACTGATTATGATATCAGAGTGAATGGGATTGCACCGGGTCCCATTGGGGACACTGCCGGGGTAAGCAAGCTTGCACCAGGCGAGGTGGCGAACAAATCGAGAGAGATGAGGCCTCTGTTTAAACTTGGAGAAAAATGGGATATTGCGATGGCTGCCCTTTACCTAGCGTCCGATGCAGGTTAGTTACCTCACTTATTCTAGATGGATTGGTTTTGCCTTTTTGGTAGAATATGAGGCTACTAGTGTGAGAGAGATTGAGGATCTTACTCTTTACCATGTGCTAATGTGTGGAAAATGTGGGCCGTTCATCAGGTGGGCCCCACAATTTATGTCCTGTGGCCTGAAAATAGGCCATGCTACTTGTCAGGATGGCAACAAATGTTTGAAAAATGGATAGCTAAAATGGATTTATTGACAGTTCACATTTGATGAATTAGCCCAACGGACATCCAGAAAGGCCACCTTTCAAGTCAGGCATGTACACGGTTGGGCCCAATGTTTTCGATATAGACGATATCAGCCGATATATCTTGTATCTCACTTGTGCGATATGAAATGCATAGTGTCGATATATTCTACCTATTCGATCCGGTGAACATTTTCGATTTTCATTTTTTTTTTTTTTTGTTATAAATCATGTTAAATTAGTGTCAAATGATTACAAATCCATGATTCTTGATGTTTTTCATGAAAAATCATGGATTTTGGGCTTCAATTATAAGATTTGGGGGAGATGGGTTAAGTTGTGGAAAATTGAGAAAATGCCAAAATTTCCAATTTCTTGCAAATCAGTTGCAAAATGTGTCCAAACACAAAACCAAACATATATGTAACCTAATCTAGTGATTCTTCTTTTTCTTTTGAATGTATTTCTTCTGTTTCCATATGTATCTTCTTACATTTATAAATTATATGAATAGTCTTTAAATATGCTTCCATCAGTTTAGTCAAACAACACATAGATTAGGAGCCTACAAAGGAAACCTATCATGTGCATTTATTTTTTTTGGTTTTTGTTTTTGTTTTTTTTTGTTTTTTGTTTTGTTTTTGTTTTGTTTTTTTTTTTTTTTTTTAAATGTTATAATGTTTTAATTTGTAAGTGTGTATTGATGTCTTTTTTAATAATCTTGGAAGTTTCATTGAAAAATTCGACCAATTTCCCAATGTTTCCCCATCTTTCCCAACAACAACAATAGATTACGTGATACAAACAATATATCCCATATGATAACTGATATGTATCTGTCCCAAGGGTGCGATATATTATGCGATAATGATACAGAAAACATTGGTTGGGCTCATAAAATGAATGCTCTGAATCTCACTCTCATGTCCAACATTGACATGTCTGTGTGGGACTTTATGATACTCGCACGAGTACCTTAATAGACTTATTCCTTGTTTGTTATTTGTCCTCATAAGCATAGTTTGCAAATATGGCCGGTTCCACATTGAGTCAAAAAATTCAATGCAGAGTGTTTGTTGCGGGTCACATTGAATTTTGATGTGAATAGATACCCCAGGAATATGTCTACTCAGTGAATCAGTGAGCAAATTAACGGTATCAGCTGATTTGGTTTCTTGTAAAGAAACAGAAACAAAAACAGATATTCTAAACGTCTCAATTCTGGTGACCATTACAATGTGCTGATTTTGGGTGATCTGGACTATTCATCTCGTGGGCCACATCATCGGTGATCCAGACCCTTAGAAAATCCTAATCATCTAATTGGTTGTTGCAAATAGGCATAGGTAATGATCCACATATATGTAATGGAATAGCCTGACAATTAGACTATCTGGTTCATCCTTTTGAGGGATAATTTGGACATTTACGATGGATGATGGGTCCCTATGTGATGAGCAGTTTGTATTACCAGAATACAGGCTTCTCTTTTATGGTTTATAGTTTGGGTATTCATTTTTTTCATTGTTTTTATACTTATTTTAGTTTTTTAATATTTTTTTAGCAATGTTGTCAAAATCGTCATCGTATTAGGGGTTGAATCGTATTGAATCGCAAATCATAAGAATTTTTTTTAAAAATTTTTTTTTTTAATAATGATTTTCTTTAAAATATAAATAAATATAAATAAATCAGAAAAAATTAAAAAACTCAGCAATCATCCTTTTGCCATCAATATCCACCAAGAAATAACCATGTCATGATAGTGTTAAAGGATTCTTATCTTTCCTTCTTTTTGTCCTTCAAGAATTAAAAAAAAAAAAAAAAAAAAAAAAAAAAAAAAAAAAAAAAAAAAAACATACAAGGATGCTTTATAATTTATGTTCTTGTTAACTTTATTGAATTTAGAATCATGTTGGAAAATCAGCATGTGATTTTGTAGAGCGATGAAAAAAGATATTTTGATTTCTAACCATCATTCCACAATACATATAAGTCAACATGATCGCTACCATCCATAAAAATATTCCAGATAAGTCATGCATAAATTTGGTGTTTTAACCAGTTAAGAAATAAGAATCATTAAAAAAAAAAAAAAAGCTCTACAATTTAAAGTTGAAGAGAATATATATATCATTTAATCTCTTACAATCATCAAAATAAAATAATTTACCTTTTCTAAACAATTTCTTTTTTTAAAAAGGTTTTTTCTAAATGATTTTTAAAGTGCCCACCAATTTAAAAACATAAAATGAAAGCCAAGTGAAGCTTAAAATTGAAGAGAACATGTATAATTTGAATTGTAAATCGTAGGATTCAAATCATAAAATCGTAGGATTCATATAACAAGGGATTCAAATCGTTTTGCTTAAGATTTGACTCAAATTGTAAAATCGTAAATCGTAGGATTTCTACAACACTGTTTTTTAGATTTATTCTATATTTATCTTTTCATTGTTGAGGTTGCAAAATGCCTCGACATCTAATCAACAAAGTGCATGAGTGGATTCATCATCATCTTCGTCTTAGCCTTCTCCTAGCAATTCAGGGTCAACCATTGAAAAGCAGATTGGCTAAAGTTTTATGCAATTCAGGGTCATCTTCTACTAGACTCTCGGAATCCAGCCATGGTAGTGGAGCAGAAGGTCTTCAAACATCTGCCAAGCGACCGTGAGAATTAGTCTCATTTGAATTTTTGTAGAAATTGTATTCATAAAGCTGAACCCCAAACAGCTGGGACAACAGGATGGGAATGATGATGAATTTTTAATTGCATTACAAATACCACTTCAAAATTAACATAAAATAGGCTGATGTGGGTTGTAATCTTGTGTGATTCAACGGAGTGGATACCTGATTCCGATACTGATTTCAGATTTGCACCAACCATGATCACATGTACTTGTAAGATATCCACACAGTGTATCAGGTGGGACCAACTACAGATCATTTCAACAAATAAAAGGCTGTTCAACTATCAGTTAGACTGCATTTAGACCATTAACTGTACATGTGACCTACTAGATAATAATTAAACAGCCTGATTTTTTGCCCAAATGGTCTTAAGATAGTGTGTCTTACATGATAGACAGCTTCAATATGCCATGCTGTAGCTGCATGTCAATGTGCAATGTGGAGGCTGCATGTGGGGCTAGCAACTTCTAGTTATCGAGCACTCGTTCACGATTCGAGGACTATCACGTTGAATGTTCACTGTCAGTTTGAACTGTTTTTCTAACCATTGACTTGCAATCCTCAAAAGCTATTTAATGGTGTCTATGGTTACCTAACTGGTGTGATTTCGGGGTACACAACATCCATGCTAGGCCCCAACAAATGAACAGTCTGGATGTCTTGTCATTTCTGCCAGCACAACTCAATTGAGAAGCCAGTTTGTCCTTTGGAAATACAGAACTATGGAACAAAAAACCGGTTATATTGATCTTGCATATTTCAGAAAATCTCGTTTGTTCATAAATAAGGTGTGAATTTTCAGCCTTAGATGTTAATGTGGTGATATGGAATGGTGGTTGTGTTGTATGACTTTTGTTTTCTGGTCCTGGTGATGGCTTTGTAAGTGTGTCTAGATTTTTTGGTGGAGAGCAGATCACATGATCAGTCCTTTTGGCCAAACTGCCACTCATGTAGGACATCTACGATGAAGACGGTATTTGGTGTAGGACATGAAATTCATATATGATGTGCAAGATTTCAGGCTTAAGATCACGTTAGTTCATAAACAATTACACAAATTCCATATCCCACATAAAAGTCCAAACATTCAATTAAGGGGAATCTATGCGAGTCCAGGCCTACACATGATAGGGCTGGATCAATAAAAATTATGAACCAAACGATACTTAAAGATAAGAAATAATCATCCACACATGCGTAGTAATCAGTTCATAATTCAAGGGATTCACCAATTTCAAATCAAGGAACCCTAAGGTAAGAAAATGGGCATAAAATTGGAGATTTGAGTAATTTAGGGTTAGGTTTAGGGATTTTGGGTGAAAGCAGAGTGAAAGAGAGGAGAAAGACGAACCAGAGAAGTACCGCACGCGTGGACAACAACAATGGCCCAGATGCAAATGCGTGTGATCTCGGTCGCACGTGTGTGGGGCCCACTATTCAGAAAAAGGCCACCTTGGCCCTGATCGGCCAGGGATGAACTCCAAAACCCTCAAACTCAGCTCGATTCGATGTACGGTTTGTGCGTGGTGCTTCGCCGAAGTTTTAGCCCTCATGTAGGGCCATATTCTAAAATTCTGATGTGGGGAGGAGAATTGCTGCAATAGATGATTGATTTGAAGTGTATATGATGGGTTAAGGTGAGAAGAAGGGATGATAGAAGATGGGTAGTAGAGATGGCAATGGATGGGGGCGAATCGGGATAGATGTGGCTTCGCACACAACTCAGAGAGTAGGAAAACACAAAATTTTTATTAATCTTCAATCAATCAAAAGAACTACAAGGAGTGCCTATTTATAGGGAAAACCCTATACCCCAAAACTCGCGCCATGTGCGTAACCTATTACTTGGCGATGAAGTAAACTAAAATAAAAATCAATTAAAGAAATCTAAAGTGTTCATGATGTTCTAAATAACATAAATAAGCAACAATATAAATAAGCAACACTTAAAATATGAAATCAATTCGACTAGTGGGCTCCGATCATGAGATCCCATGATGGGTTTTACTTGATTATCGGGCCCACTTCAAGGAATCAAAACTCGGTCTTCTAGCTAGGGGGCCCTCTCTGGACGCCGTCATCGATCCAGATCGACGGTGGGGCTCTCCTTCTTCGTGCGTATGTGCGTAGGGGGGCGGTGTGAGTGCGCGTGATGTCCCCATCAGTATTCCCCACCAAGAAGATCACCCTATTCGAAAATCAGGTGGACCCGCTTACTAGTTGGCGCAGATTGCGTGTGATGCCGAGCACAGAGATATCCATGTGCCCGGGGCTGTGTGGGGCCCATAGAAATGTCTGTGACAAATCCACTCCGTCCATCTGTTTTGAAAGACCACAATAGGACATAATTCTAAAAGTCGGGCAGATCCAAAACTCCTGTGGGCCATACCACACGGAACAGTGGGGATCGAACACCTGGCAGTGACAGAACTGACTGGTAATAAATCTATTAATGGTTTGGATGGCATATAAACATCATGGTCAGCTCCAGGAAGGTTTCAATGGTGGACATTGTTGTTCCCGTTGTTTTGTTGGTGTGGCCCACCTGAGTTTTGGATCTGACTGATTTTTAGCATCCTGTCCTATTGTGGTCTTTCAAAACAGATGGACGGAGTGGATTTGTCACGGACATCACTATGGATCCCACACAGCCCCGGGCATAGAGATATCTTTATGCCCGGGGTTACAAGCAATCTGCTCCCTATACCTGCATGTCGAGTCAGACTGTCGGTTCTCGTTTTCTGTCAGTGTGGGCCACCTGATCAGCGGAATGGCCTGATTTTTGTCCCAGGCGATCTTCAAGGTGGAAAGTGGAAACTATTGTTTGCATGGTATTGATTTCTACACAAGTGGTGTGTTGGTAGGAAAGATGGTTGAGTACCACAAGTTTTGGTACCTTGCCTTCATTTGATCAGTTCTCTTTTTTAGAAGGTAAGTTTTGTATGTTCTGTATGCTGGTGTAACTTTTTTGTTTATTTCATTTAATAAACCAGTGGTGATACCATCTGCCTTTGCCACACAGACGGAAAAAAAAACATGTTTAATGATTAAGGAAAAAAAATTCCCTTGTTAAGATGACCAAAATGCTTTTCTTGTGCTGTTTTCATTACATCTCCTGGTTTCTACACAAACCCAGTCCTCACTTTACTTTTTTGGGTGTCCTTGTGACATTTGATAAATTAGAAATTATCATCCTCATGATGTACTTCTATTCAAATCCATTTCACAGATTGCATTCTTAAACTGCCTAAGTAGCTTATTCATCTACGTCCTTGGAGCTCGGAAGCACATGTTTGTGTGTTGAGAAATGCTAAAGCGATTCGCATGGGATGAGATTGGAGAGGCAATCCACAGAACATGTTCTGATGTGGTGCACATGTGCGAGCTCTGGGCCAGTCATCTGGTGGGGTGCACTGCGACGACGCAGGTTCCATCTTTAGGTGGGCTACATGCATATGTGAAAATTGAACAGAATAATGTAATGTGGCTCAGTGGATACCTTCATGTGCAGGGTGACTTGGTGGTGTGGCCCACCTGACAATGGTCATGTACCTCGCACATGTGTTGCATGTCGACTCTTCAATATTCCTCGGGTGAATCACCCTACAATTTATCTTGTTTCATTATTCTGGTTGTGTACCTAAATACTTATCTGTTTCTGTTGAAGGAAAATATGTCAATGGAACGACGGTAATTGTTGATGGAGGACTTTGGCTAAGTCAACCCCGCCATTTGCCGAAAGAGGAAGTGAAAGCGCTCTCTCGGGTTGTGGAGGAGCGGTCGAGAACAGCACCAGCTGGTCTTCCCCCCAGCAAACTGTAGTATGTTGGGGTGGAATTTATGATGTTTTATTATTGGATCTGATATCTATTGACTAGCAATCCTCAGTTTCTTCTTAGTCAGGCCTTGGAAGGGATTGTTATGTGATGATAATTTAATAAAGTTTTTTGTTCTTGAATTTGCTACAATGTGCCCACATGAAAGGTGGGCCAACATTAGTTTGCTAGAAATCCACATATAAGGTTAATTTAGACATTTCTATTTTTGGCAAAATTTGCTATTTTGGGCAATTTCTATTCTAGTTGAATTACGACTCACATTAGGGTTTTGTTTCTTCAATATATCCAATTAGCGAGAAAACTCACCCTCCTGGTTCAAATTCCTGATTTTAGATTTTTTTTTTTTTTTTAAAATACTATTTTTAGTAATATATGTTTTTGTTCCATCTCCTTATTATTTGAGATGATTTGACTTGGGCTGGACTTGGGTGAACCAACCTGACTCGGTGGTTTTGAGATGAGCTGAGTCGGCTCAAAACTCATCTGAATCAACCCAACTTGCCACATTTTGACAGGAATCATAAGGAAACTCAATTGTGATTCCACTCAATCGAGCCTGCAAGACTTATGGTGATTTGAGTTGAGTCACTCACCTGGATAACTTTAAAAGTACAAAGGTCATGATCGTGCATATTGTGAGAAACAACATGTGCCGGTGTCGGGGATGATGAGAGTTCGGTAATGGAAATTGTTGACAGATAAAACCGATACCGCAAAGCAACGAATCACGTTGATTGGGTTGGATTTTGTCACCTTGCAAGCCGACTCAGCAATGGAAAACTAAAAGCTTTGAAATTGGACCTCCACAAGTGGAAGAGCAGGAAGAAGATTAAAATAAACAAAGAGTGCAAACTGAATTTTTTGGTAAATCAATAACTAATTTTCTCTAACATAGAAAGTTCTTTATTTATAAGTAAACTTAATTAAGAAGCCTATTAAAACCAATGCATGGTTTAAATCCACCACTCATGTGATGAACGATGGATAGTTCAAATGATAATCTTTATAGATTGTGAATGTTCAAACCATATAGCTGCTATGCCTCTCTTTTCTATCACACCATAGTTCAGATGATAATCTTTATAGCTTTTGATAGTTCACACCAAGTAGCTGCTATGCCTCTCCTTTCTATCTCACCATAGTTCAAATGATAATCTTTATAGATTGTGATGGTTCACACCATATAGCTGCTATGCCTCTCCTTTCTATCACTCCATAGTTCAAATGATAATCTTTATAGCTTGTGATAGTTCACACCATATAGCTGCTATGCCTATCCTTTCTATCACACCATAGTTCAAATGATAATCTTTGTAGATTGTGATAGTTCAAACCATATATAGCTGTTTTGCCTCTCCTTTCTATCACACTGTATAGCTACTATACACTATATAGCTACTATATAGCTGCTAGTATGTTCAAATGATAATCTTTGGCAGAGAAAGGAGAGGCATGGCAGCTATCTTGTGTGATAGAACATCTTCCTGGTAAATTAATCCAAATCACTCATTATTCATTCTGACTTCTAATCTTAACAATCTATTTCAACATATTATTGTAAATGACAAAAATATCTCATATTTCTGTTATAACCACATGCATGCCTGGAAAATCATCCATAACTTTCTCATAATGAGTTGGAATTTCAGCATCTTAGGTTTGTGGGAAAAGTAACCTAATAAGCTTTCAAATGAATTTAATATTCATTTGATATTGTTTGATATCCGAAAAGTGGGCCTAAATAAAGCGACAAAAATATTACATTTCAATAATTTAAAAAAAAAGGTATGAGAAAATCTCTCCAAAAGAAATTAATATAAGATGGGTGTCACTGGAGCAAAATACTACTTATGTAGGGCCCACAAGAGTAAGCTACTTTCTCTCAGATCACAATACAACGGTCTATTTTTATTTTTATTTTCCTACAATTTTCTAGGTTTAAAGATGAAAATCATAGCATGAATCCTTGAGGATCTGAACCTTTCAATGGTTTGATTTTGCATCTAAAAATCGGCATTGGAGATTTGCTTAGCTAAGATGCTACCTGCATTAAAAGGACACACTGAGTTTGAGCTTACAGCCTCAAGTAAGAACGAAAACGTAGGTAAGCATCAGGCCATCATTCATAGTATTTTCATTTCTGCTAATATGTGTACCTTATGATAGTTTTAAAACATGAAAACTCCGCTCGATAAGAAACTGAATTCAGAGGACTTGACAAGGCAAGTGAAAAACTTTTTTTTTTTTTTTTCCCTTAGTTTTGAGTAATATTTAATATATAAATAATGTCTAGTTCTGCGTTTCAAATCAAGTTTTATTGAGTTTTGTCAACTTATTTATTTATTTATTTATTTTATTTTTTGAGTCAAAGTCTGGTTTTTCTCTAGTTTTTGCCGGTCATGACCAGATCAAGTTTCTCTTAGAGCCTTAGGGGTCGTTTGGCACCTTGGATTTGAGGGGGTTTGAGGGGATTTCAAATCCCCTAGTATGTTTGGCACATAAAGTAACTGGGGTTTCAAATCCCCTCAAAGAGGGGGTTTGAAATTCAAGACAAAAGCCTTCCAAGAGTTCCGTGTGTAACATGTGTATCACTAGGCTATTAATATATTGGACACATGGCCCACTAATGATAACCCAAAACAATCAGATTATCAATTGCATCACTATAATTACTTTAATATGATGATTTGCGCCGTCCAAACATTGTCAATGTAAATCAACGGTTAAAAATTGTTGGTTAGTCACTTGGATGTGATCTTGTGCTTGTGGGCCATCCGAGACTTGGAATTTCATCATTATCGGGCAAAGTATATATTTCAAAGGGCTTATTACAACCAGTATATTAAACATTACATACTTACACTAATTAGAGATATTAATGTTGATTTAGTAATTAAATTCAAATGCTTGTAGATATACTATACATAGCTACTTCTGGATTACAGGGAATTCTAAATCCAGGGTACCAAACACAACAAGAGGATCTCAAATCCAGGGGGTTCCAAATCGACACTCCCAAGCAGGCCCTAATATTTCAAACTATGGTTTTATCTTAATGCACCATTTCTAATATTTATTCCTACTTTAAATATTTTCATTTTAATTATTAAATACCAAGTGAAATAAGACTCGTTCGAGTCTCCAAGTCGAGTTTTTGATATTATTATTATTATTATTATTATTATTATTATTATTATTATTTTATAAGGGCTATCTTGGATGGATCATTTGGACCAAGCTATTGCTCCTAACCATATGAATTTGATTTATGTTCCTTGCAATATCTTGACTAAAACCCACAAATGGGTCCACTGTCTGAACGGCACAAATTTCACAACAAAGATTGGTTTATAAACTTAGCTGTACAGGCTATAAAAAGGCTCATGAATCAAAATAAGAGCTAAACACCACTAGCCGAATTGTCTCACCCCTTTTAGCTGAAACTAGATTTAGCCACAAAAAAAGAGGAATAAAAAAACCAACTTCCAAATACATTGATTAGTTTTTGTAGGCCATTTTCAAAACCAACCTAAAAGAGTTAGAAAGCAAAACCAGACCAACAGTGCAGTTCAATATCTCTATCCGTTTTTCATGTAAAATCTTCATTAGTTAAAACCCAAATAAACAAACCATTGGATCGGCCCGGTTCGATGTGGCTGATTCTGGTTGACTCGATTTTTTTATTATTATTTTTTTTTTAATTTTTTTTTTTTGAAAGATGAGAATTTATTAGCAACGGTTGGATCAGCCCCGATTCGATGTGGTTGATTCCTAGTTGACTCGTTGACTCAGCCGACTCAGTGATGCCTGTGGTAATCCAATTGTTTTGCTTAATGGAATTATGGAAGGACAAAGAGGCTGGAATTAACCTACAAAAAGATGTATGGGGCCCACCGTGATGTGCACATCATATCCAACTCGTCCATCATTTGTGCCGCCTCATATTCTCCTAGGTGGCAAAAAATCAGGCCAACCCAAAAGTCAGGTGAGCCGGGGATGGGCACAATTTAAAACCTTTCAGATGTATTGTGGGAGCATATCGTTTTTGGTATATACCATCCAATCCATTCAGAAGATGCATCCCATCAGAATGAGTGGACATTACAAAAATCAGGTTATTATGAAACTTGAGTGGGCCACACAACATGATGTTAGAGGTTTTGGGCATGATTTTGAATGATGGGGCCCTCCTGAGTTTTGGATGGCCTGATTTTTTTTCAGCCCAAAGATAAAATGAGGGGCCAATACATGATGGACGGATTGGATCGATGTCCTTCATACATAATGATTTGGTCATCTAACTTCTTTGCTTAATGGAAGGAGAAAGAGGCTGAAACCAACCTAAAAGTTATGTGTGGGGTCCACTGTGATGTGTGCATGACATCCAACCCATCCATCATGTGCGTCCCCTCAGCTTCTCCAAGGGATCCAAAACTCAGTCCAATCCAAAACTCAGGCAGGCCACACCACAGGGACTAGTTTGCTCGAGGATGTCGACCATTAAAAAAATTTCATAAGGTTGGGTGGGACACATCGTGTTTGGTACATGCCATCCAGTCCATTTTAAAAACCAGGCCATTCCAAAACTCAGGTGGGCCACGCCAAGAAATTTTAGGGTTTTGGGCATGATTTTGAATACTTTGGCCCACCAGAGTTTTGGGTCAGCCGGATTTTTGAGTCCCAAAGAGAACACGAGTGGGTGAACATGATAGACGGATTGAATGTCATTGAATGTCATGCACACATCAAGATTGGCCCCACACTCTACGTTGCAGGTTAAGCTTAACCTACAAAGCTTTGTAGTGGATACGACCTCAAGAAAGAAAGCTTGGTAAGGATTCCAAGTTTTAAATCTTGAATCCGAGCTTGACCCGTCTTTTTGGGCAGTCTGGCTTGAGCCGGTCCAACCACAACTAGAGTTGGGCAGAGAGGACTCGACTTGTCCAACTCATTCAGATCTGACTCGATCCAAACCGAGTGGCTGAGTTGATCCAAATCAAGTTGACTTCATCCAATCTGAATTCAAACCGAGTCGAGTTCGAGTCACCCAGTAACTCAACTCGACTCGACCCGAAATCTAACTCAGCACTGAATCGACTCACTCCAAAACTTGACTCGTACATATATATTAAAAAGAAAAAACTCATACCTTATGTTTTAGATCTGAGATGCAATTGAATCTAGGTTTTGAGTTGTGATTTCACCCTGCAGATACCCATTGCACCCGACCTAAGTAGGTGCCGACTAGGGCTGTATGCGAGTCAAGCTAGCTTGAAAAGCTCGCTCGACTCGGCTCGACTCAGCTCAGATCGACTCGGCTTGAAAGGCCAACTCAAGGTGAGTCAAGCTTGTTTACTAAAGCTCGAGTTGAGTTCAAGCCAAGTTCGACCATGGTGTATTTCAACTCGACTCGACTCGAAGCTCGAGCTCGAGCTCGACTCGGCTTGAGTAATATATTTTAATAATATATATTATATATATTATATATATTAAATATAATATATATATATATATATATATCTATGTAAGTTTTTTTTTTTTATAAAAAAAAAAAAAAGAAAAAGAAGAAGTTAAAACTTAAAAGTTTTTACTAAAAAATCTCACCCAACCCAACCCGTCCCCATTCCCTCTTTTTCTTTCCCATACCCCACCGAGGTAAACTCGACTCGACTCCAGATAAACTCGAGTCAACTCAAACCATTAGCTCGACTCGAACTCGACTCGAAAGCTTTGGCAAACAAGCCAGGCTTCAATGTTGAGCTTGAGGGCGAGCTCGAGTATAGCATGGATGAGTCCAGCCGAGCTTGGCCCACCCCGACTTGACTTGGCTCAATGTACAGCCCTAGTGTCGACTCGACCTGACTCGGTACTTATGATTGGGTCAGACTCGGTCCAAATTAGTCCAGGCCAGACCCGGACTTGGATTGGGTCAGGCATGCTGGACTTGGTATAAAGTCGGGTTAAGTTCGGGTTAGGCCTATTTCAAAACTGAATCGAGTTGAGTCAGACTAACTCGGTTCAACTCGACTCGATGCCAAGCTCTAACCACAACATGGTTTTATGACTTGGACTCGGTTAGACCTGACCCGATTCAATACCCTGAGTCACCTGACTCAGCCAAGTTGCGACTCATTTGAGACTGAAACAGTCGATCTGAGTCGCCAAGTCATTTAACCGTGGACCATACATCCAACGGTTCAAAAGCCATGACATCTATACAAAATATAGCCAAATAAAGAGGAGTACTAGAACAATGCATACAACGTAGAGAAGAAGGAAAAAATGCTCCTAACGTAATGGATTGGATGTCACTCTCCCAAACAGAAAAGCTTGCATTTTACGGTAAGTTTGATGTATCACTATGTGTGGGCCATCAACCAATAACTCAAAATATCATTGAGTTATGATCAAGCTCGAGCTGAATTTAGGGAAAATTGACGGTTGGCAAACTCCATGGGCCACCAAAATCATTTCCTCGACGGTCTATCTTTCTCGTGCCATTCGACGGTCTTCCTTTCCCGTGCCATTTGATGGCCTACCGATGGCACTATGTCACAATTTCATAGAACATCTAAGTTGGGTTTGAATTTTAGCTTTTGCTCCAATCATAATACGATGTAGTTACCATTTCAACGGTCCATCTTTCTTGTGCCATAATTTGATGGCCCATTTTTGGCACAATGTCACAACTTCTTGGTACATTTGAATTGGGCCTTGAATTTTAAGGTTGCTAAATACAATGCAACGAAATAGGTCAAAATGATCAACGGCTAGACTTTTTTCTTTGGATGCCTGTAAAATTTTACGTTGTAAACATTTTATATATGAGATAGTTTAAGGTGTAAACTATTTACATGCTATTCTATTTGACTTTTAAGTGATAGTTTATTTACGATAAACAAATTATGTGTTGGGGTCCTTACTCATGCCTTGGTGGTAGACTCACAAAACTTTCAACAGTAGGTCACACGGTTGAGCATCTGTTGTAGTGAAATCCTAATGCGATGTGAGTGTGTTAGGAAAATAAATAAATTATGCATTTGGTTAACTTTTGAAGTGCTTACAATATATAAAGTACGTACTCATACTGTATAATTCATTTTAACATGAGAATAACCTTATTTTAACATTGAGGTCTTGGTATCGATTCCCAAGTGGGATGTGGCTAACTAACTAACTAACTAACTAACTAACTATATATATATATATTCACACTACATAGCCACTCATCACAATGGGCCCCGAATGCAATCTGAAAGTGACAGGTGTATGACGTGAATTTGATGGGTGTACATGGTGTGTTATTGTGATGCATACACGTACGTATAGACGAATTGATGAATTTTGGCATATGGACAATTTGGTGGGTATATTGTTGAATTTATTAGTAAATGAATGATTGAATTTGGATATGTTCAAATCAACAATTGTGATTGGATAGGTTTAACAAGTAGATCAACTATCGTCATTGGATGGATTTAGTATATCAATCAACGGTTATAATTTGGCGAGTCAAAATTAATTTAGGTCATTACATTGCCACCACTTAGTTTTGTGGTCATTGAGTTGCTAACTCTTGTCTAATTAAGAGAGAGTTCTAGCAGAAATGCACTAATTACACTAAGGCAAGCTTTTTCCTCAGCACTAGTTGAATTGTAGATTTGCACTAACTACACTGAGGGAATTTTTCTAGGCACAAGTAGGCAAAATAAAAAATCATGAAGGCCTATTCTACCTGCAAAGGTTGAATGCTTTAGAAGGGCTATTGAACTTACTCTTGGGGAAAACTTCAATAATCTAAAGATCTATGTCATGTTATCCGGTCTAAACCTGAATAGAGAGCCACACACGCATTGGTTCTTGCACCTTCGGAGAACCGAGCGAATTTTGTTTACTCGCGCCTATCATCTACTCATAGTGTGCTTTTAAATGACTTAAACAATTGCCGGGATCATGAGCCCGCATCCTCTTCACCTGTTTTATAATGGCGCTAGAGGCTTCTTATCTTCACACTTGAACAATTGCATTTTAATTTAGAAACATAAAACACTTTAAATACGTAAGCATGATCATCATTCTTGCATGGATTGTAATATTACCATTTCCTTTTATCGGAATTTTTATGTTGTCACCAAACTTGGACATGAAATAGATTGACTTATCCAACTCTAAGAATATCTCAATTTTTTTCCACACATGTGATTACTACAGCTCGTAATTCAAGTACTAGATTTTATTTTCACTTTCCTCTTTAACATTGCACACTAATAATAATTGGAACACTCAAACCTTTGTATTTTTCAATAAATTAATGTTTTTTGGCTTTTTTCATCCGTTCAGTCATATTAATAATGACCATATTTACCACAATTATAATATTTAACATGAGATTTTCATACATGTGAGTAGTGTTCTCTTTGGCATTACCTCAGCTTTGATTTTCTTCTTTTCATTGTTACATGATTCTCTGCTATGACCATGGCCACAACCACGATCATATCCACCTCTTCTCCTTCCATAATTGGAATTGTGAACATCGACAACTGAGTTTTAAGTGCATGCTTAAGTAATAAAAAGACTATCTGATTGATTTAATTATCATGGGCTTCCAAAGAATTCATATGCTTTTCAATGAATCTAAAAGAAATATCTTTTGCTTCTCAACGAAAATCAATTCATGAATGTAATCGACAATCTTTTTAGCGTCCATCTTCTTTAATGCTTCAAATGCACCTTTGAGAGCCTAAATTCTTAACTTTTTTTACTCAATTTGCACCTTTGTAACTTTTCTCTAAAAATCCCTATACCTTTTTCACTACCGTAGCTTTTAAGATTCTATCAAATATTATCCCATTTATTGCCTTAAATATGAAATAGATTACCTTCTTATCATTCTTTTAAACCTCTCAAAGCGCTCCTTTTTTTAATTGTGGAAAACCTTCAAATACTTTCATGTCGGCCATGATTTGTGTCTACATAAGTTGACTAAAAGAAAGAAAGAAAGAAAAGGAAAAAAGAAGAGCTTCTCACTCAGGCTTTGATATCACTTTAGGTTGATGGCCCACATCAATCAACTAAGAGGCACTATTTAAAATATATATAATAATAAATAAATAAAATCCATTATCCCATGATCATGCTTCAGTAATGATCTTCACCTATGATTTCCATAGTCCAAGGGTAGCCATTGAAAATCATCCTTTCATTGTTATAAATTCAACTACAAACAATGATAGCCAGAATTATCCGTTCAGATTTAGTTCCCTGCATAGATGAGATGCCCTCACACATATCATGTGTCCCCACTGGCTGCAACATATATGAGATGCCCTCACAAGCATGGCACACGTGTGAGACACATACTCATAGCATGACCTCACACACATAGCACGTGTGATACACTCAAATAACACCTACGACTCATACACAAAAGATCTCTCTCTCTCTCTCTCTCTCTCTCTCTCTCTCTCATGCATAGCTAATCCACAGGGCCTGTAAGAGCCATGAACACATGCACCCAAATATAGTAAGATGAGGTTGACAAAAAACCAACCTCCGACCACACCCCTTTCTTTCTACCTTTTTTTCCTTTTAAGGGTCCACTCATCTAATCATGCATTCTTCTAAGTGTCATTTGTCTTGTGGCCCAAAATGGCCCATTTTCCTTTCTGTGGACAAGATCGTCCTCACCTTTCATGAGATTTTTCACTGCAACATTTCCCCATCTTTCATTTTAATTCCTCTACATATAGAATTTAAGAAAGACCCATCTTGGGATTCGTGCCAAAGGAGCTTTCATTGGTAACAACATGCATCATGGGCCAGAAACTACAGTGAGAACGGCTGGAAATGGTGGTTAATCGATCACCACACGTACACATGACATTCGTGTATGGCGATCTGGACGGTCCAGATCATAGGCCACACGGTGGATTGGCCATAGTTCAAAATTAAATCACGTTAATCGAATGTTATTAACCACCTGATGTGGTCCATTGAATTTGGCTTAAATAGTATTTAAGAAAGACCCGTCTTGGGATTCGTGCCAAAGGAGCTTCCATTGGTCAGATTATTCATCATGGGCCATAAACTACATTGATCGGTTGGAAATAGTGGTGAATCGATCACCATACGCACACACGGCATTCGTGTATGGTGATCTGGACCGTACAGATCGTAGGCCACAAGGTGGATCGGTCTTCTTTCAAAAATCATGATAAACGGATGTTATTAACCATCTGATGTGGCCCGTTGAATTTGTCTTATATAGGATTTAAGAAAGATCCATCTTGGGATTCGTGCCAAAGGAGCTTCCAATGGTCAGATTCTGCATCATGGGCCACAAAATACATTGATCGGTTGGAAATCGTGGTGAATCGATCACCATACGCACACACGGCATTCGTGTATGGTGATCTGGACCGTACAGATCGTAGGCCACAAGGTGGATCGGTCTTCTTTCAAAAATCATGATAAACGGATGTTATTTAACCATCTGATGTGGCCCGTTGAATTTGTCTTATATAGGATTTAGAGAAGATCCATCTTGGGATTCGTGCCAAAGGAGCTTCCAATGGTCAGATTCTGCATCATGGGCCACAAAATACATTGATCGGTTGGAAATCGTGTGATCGATCACCATACGCACACACGGCATTCGTGTATGGTGATCTGGACCGTACAGATCGTAGGCCACAAGGTGGATCGGTCTTCTTTCAAAAATCATGATAAAACGGATGTTATTAACCATCTGATGTGGCCCGTTGAATTTGTCTTATATAGGATTTAAGAAAGATCCATCTTGGGATTCGTGCCAAAGGAGCTTCCAATGGTCAGATTCTGCATCATGGGCCACAAAATACATTGATCGGTTGGAAATCGTGGTGAATCGATCACCATACGCACACACGGCATTCGTGTATGGTGATCTGGACCGTACAGATCGTAGGCCACAAGGTGGATCGGTCTTCTTTCAAAAATCATGATAAACGGATGTTATTAACCATCAGATGTGGCCCATTGAATTGGCTGATGACTGCTTTATTTTTCACCATTCATTTAAAATTTTCACTGCAACATTTTCTTATATTTAATCTAATCCCTAAGGTGTGGATTAAGAAAGACCCATCATAGGATTCGTGCCAAAGGAGCTTCACTGATCACAATTTGCATCAAGGGCCAGAAATTGCTGTGACCGGTGAGGAATGGTGACCAATCAACCACCGTAAACATGGGATACATGGATGGTGATCTGCACCGTACAAATCGTGGGCCACATGGTGGATCTGTTTTAGCTCAAAAATCACCATAGTCGGATGTTATTAACCGTCTGATGTGGCCCGTTGAATGTGGTTTCTGAGTACTTTATTTTTAACCGTTCATTGAAAATTTTCACTACAATATTTCTCTATCTTTGATTTTAATCACTCAGATGTAGGATTTAAGAAAGAACAATCTCTGGATCCGTGCTAAAGGAGATTCACTGATCAGATTATCCATCAAGGGACAGAAACTACCGTTACTGATTAGGAATGGTGGCCAATCAACCACTGTAGAGATGGCATACATATATGGCAATCTGAACCGTACAGATCGTCGGCCACATGCTGGTTTGGTTTCATTTCGATCAACATTGGCCCTACGATTTCTATGGTTATGATTTGGCCTGTTGAATTTGGCTGGTAATCAATTTATTTTAACCATTCATTTGGTAGCTGGAATTGAACGGTCATGATTGTTTGATAACTGTGATAGTTGACCTGTCATCCATCCACATTGGCCCCACTATTCCTATGGTCCAGATTGCCGTACATTCATGTTCTAAACTCTAGCCCAAGATTGAGTGACCATCATCTGAGAGTGGTAGTGAAACCATGGTCTGGCTCCAGAATTATATAACACCCAGCCTATCTATTTTCACAGTACACGCTAGTTTTTAATTCTTTTACAAGTGGGGTCAATAGGGAATCCTGACCATTGGTATTTAGTGTCACATAGAGGATAGACCACTCCCATCAAATGGCCTCGATAGGAAACCTTAATCTTTCGATCTTTGGCTTGTAGATAGACGGTTAAGATGAGAAATACAGCAATAGTCCATATTCAAATGAAAAAGTCCAAAGATCGTAGCTGGGGGAACGAACCATCAACCGTGGGAATGGGAATCGACAGACCAATGGTCTGGATACCAAAA
>JAJHSJ010000017.1:48362511-48573058 GCA_021015155.1 Magnolia officinalis
AGAGAAAATCCATCATTAATAGATAATCATGGGACGTGGGAAGATCGAGATCAAACGGATCGAGAACGCCACTAACAGGCAAGTCACCTTCTCGAAGCGGAGAGGAGGGCTTCTGAAGAAGGCCCATGAGCTCGCCATCCTTTGTGATGCACAGCTCGGCGTCATCATCTTCTCCGCTAGCGGCAAGATGTTTGAGTATTGTAGCCCATGTTCGAGGTTTGTAAGCTTGTATTCAGCCCTTTTATACTTATTTTCTTAGCCTCTTTTTTTTTTTCATTATGTGATGCTTACATGGGTGTTCATATATTTCTGGTGCAATTTGCATTTTTTTAGGGTTTAGGCTACTATAATTAGTGGTAATTGACATGGTTTAAGACATATAATCTTCTTTGTTGGTTTAAGATGTATTCCTTTCTTTCATTTTTAATTACAAGTTGATATTTTATTAAAAAAAATTTTAAAAAAAATTGTGATTATAATTGGTATTTTATAAATTTAAAAAAAAAAAAAATTGTGATTATAATCTTATTATTGGTGTAGACCAACACCCATTTCAAGATATTCTTTTTTATTCACATTTTTAGGACTAGGGTTTTGTTTCATGTTATTCTGTTTGATGATAATTTTAATAACTTGTTTTTCTCCCATTTTTCTGACCTGATTTTCTTATGAAAAAATAAATAAAAATTGTGAGTGTACACCTATCTCTCACTGTCCAACCAGATGGTCGGCGCCGATCCCGACAAACATTTAAAAATGAGATTTGAGAAGTTCCATTTTGAAATGTGTGTGGGATTCCCATCCATGGTCCTTTGTGTGAGATTGGTGTGCACCAAATCTCAGTTTACACAGTGTACACCCAAACGGGCCCTTCTTGTGAAGAGGGTTTTTCTTGCAGTCTGTGTGTGATGATAAGTTGATAACTTGTAGAAATTGACATAGTTAATGACACATACCTCAGTTTTTTTAGATTCGTGTGAGAATGTTTTCTTTTTAGCCGTCCATTTGTTTTGAACACTGTGGCCCATTTGACGAGTAGCCCCAGGTATATACATTGTCAGCCCACCTGACGGATGGTTTAGATATTGCACGTGTGTGTAAGTTTGGTACATGCGTGTGAGGTTAACAAACTTCTTTGTGTCATTGATTAGAATCTGAACATCTTAAATACTACATATTCCTCTCCTAATTTTCTAATTACTTAATAAAAACGAAAAATACATCAATATAAAGAGAAATGATCTTCTGGGCTCAGTGTATGGAAGCATTCAATGCACCTAGTTGCATTTGGACTCATTGGCATCTGCATCACTTATATGGACCGTCCACTAGGTTCTGTCCACACTTATATTCTGAAAACTTATATCAGTCCAGTACTTTTCGTAAGCATTTGTGACTGGACCTATCTTCTGAGAACGATCTTCTCCATCCATTTTTTCCATGCGACTGACTTTATTTGAAATCATCTGATCATAATGACTTTTTCAAGGAAGCCTATGGAGAGTGGACAGGATCTAATGGACGGTCCAGATAGGTGATTTGGATGGCAACAGTTCCAAATGTAAGTAGGTGTATGGAAAGGTTTTGATAGACGTAGTATACTAGATCATTTCTCATAATAAGCTCATATCACATGGAGAAGGTTTATGTGGTATGATTAGTATTCTGTCTTGGCTATTGATTTCTACCAGCTTTGGGCTCCCACGCGTGTACAAGTTAGCTAATGCACACGCTAACACGTATGCCAGCATGGTGGGCAGGTGAAATATCCAAGCCATCCATCAGAAGGGTACCACTGTGTAGATTATTTATTGCAAGAATCAGGTGGGCCCACTTGTCAGTTTGGCCACAATTAACTGAACAAATGTACGGTTGTGAAAATATCAGCCGAAGTTTTCTAACCCATCAACTTATTTCTAATATCATGGCATACCTACTGAATGGACCACCTTTTATCTTTGGGCAAAATCATCGACATGGTAACTTGGATATTTCATCTGCCCACCACGTGTTGACTTATCAAAGCTCTGATTTCTACGGTGGATTTGAATCCGATATAAGCATGATCACAACCATACTTTTGATTCTTACAATGAGGAGCTTTGCTACCACAGATGCACCTTAAAAACGTGCTGAGCCAGCATCCGATCCGTGTATCTGGTGGGACGCACCGTGTAGATGATCTTGGTAAAACCTTAGGCCTTTTCAACTCTTAGGTAGGCCACACAAGTACAAAAGGAATGGACCATCCAAAATAACTTGTAAGAGTACTTTTATCACCGTCCATTGATTATGTATACATTTGGCCTATTTGATAGCTGACTGGCTTAAGTTTTTGGTAGGAAGACCTACATGGTGGGATCCATATGATAAATGGCTCTTATGTCTTACACATGAGCTAGATTGGCACACGAGTCCACGAGTAAGTGATGATGGTGTGGGGCTGACAAACCTCATCCTTTGAAGTTCGCTACCCTTTCTTTCATCTATGCATCGTTGTGGACTTTACGGACGACGCCTCATTGACACATCTGGCCACCAAATGAACGGCTAGAAATTAGAATGAAGAATACTCATGGGTTTAAATCCCATAAAGAATGTCCATTAAATCTACCGTCTGGGTCAAAGCTACCACTTGTATAAATTATATATAAAGCATTTTATCTTTGTACATGTGACATGCATATACAAGTATGATATCATAACCATTCATTTGCTCAGATCTACCGCAAATGGCCCATATGCCTCAGAAATCTAAAACACAGAATTTTTTTAAATAAAAATATTAGATTTGTGAGTTTAAGTAATAGTTAATATCTCAAAATAGATTTACCATCCTTTTTTAATATTTCGATAAGTGTACTATAAAAATAAAAATATATCAGATGGCAAATTGTACTTAAAATATAATGAACTCACACATAATTTAACATGAAAATAAGTACCTTAGAATGTTGAACGGATCTTCAAAAGTTGACACATGTGTTACACAAAAATGTTTTAAAAAAAAAAAAAAAAAAAAAAAAAAAAAAAAAAAAAAACCAAGTTCAAAAGGGCTTAGATTAGAGTAGACGACTACGAATGGATTGATTTAGGAATGTTATATATGTACTGTCTGGAGCGTTTGTAGAACATAAAACTTACGAGGACATAGTGCCTTTCTATAAAGACACTCTTATATCTCTTTTAGACATTTAGACATCCATTCACATAATATAGTTATTTTTTCATGAATGAACATGGTTTATTTCCTGTGACAATTATTTGTCATTTAGACAAAGACAATCACACAATAGTAAAAAATAATTGTTATAGAGTAACACATGTAGCTGCCACCCAAATCCTAATTCATCTAACTACCACTATATATCATGCATACTTAACTAATACAAAGGTTAGAACTTCAAACCTCTGACTATACCTTAGTTTACTCCTTAATTGTATCATGGCTTAAATGAGTTTGAACTAAGTGCTAATAAAAAATTAAAAAAATAAAAATAAAAAGAATTATCTCTTTAAGTTTCTTTTCACGATGCACACCCGCTAAGTGCAACAAATAAAGCGCCAAAGCAGCCTACCCTGTGCACTTGCATGACCATCCTTGTGGAGATTTAAACGCATATTCCCATGGCAAAAACCCCTCCTCTTCGAGGATTTGATTGTGATGATCATAGCTTTGTGTGTTGAAGGTTTCTTGCCAGCAGATGCCCAAGCAGGCCTTTCTGCCTTGTCTCCCTCTCATCTGGGTTGGTGATTTCCTTCTTGTTGCCTGTGGAGTTGTTTAGGGGTTATATGATAGATGGTGCCCAGAATGCTTGTTCATCCCTTTTCTTTGAATGAGATCTCCTTTTTACTTACAAAAACATAATAGAATTACATTGATCAAATGACCCTAACCGGTTCCTTGCGAATACAAAATTAATATAATCATCAGCTAGGATCATACTACCTTAGTGTTTCTTAAGGGACTTGCTCTTTGGGTTAACCCAGGCCAAAGGAGGTGGCGGAGTGTGTAGCAACCATCTAGGAGATTCACCTTTCTATAGTTTGTTCTCTAACAATGTGGCTGAGGTTAGAGAAATGTAAATTTGCCGAGATTTGGGGCTGGAAAATATTGAGATTGATAGGGACTACTCCAAATTGATTATGGAAGGCTTATATTTGATATTAGTAGCTAGTGTGTGGGGCCAAACCTCAGTCTTCAACAGTCAAGCTGGGGCACATATTTAGGGGGTGTTTGGATCGTAAGTTAAATAAGATAAGGACTTAGGTGCCACCCTCACCCACCTAGTGAGTGGATCAACCTGATTTCCAAGCCAGGTGATCATGGAGCCTACTATTTTCATGATGCTGATGTCCTACACAAATGAGATGTCAGCAGGATAGAAGTGTCGGCGCCATGGCCTGTGTATGATCAATTCTCTTTTCATTTTAAAATCAGATTTAGAACTCTCTTCTTTAAAAACCCAATTGACATAAAGTTAGGGTTTTCAAAGGGCCGGGCTTTATGTCGTCCAATCCCATCCCAAAATCTTCTAGGCAAGCACGAACCCAGCCCATGTCCAAAAAAGAATTCAAAGCATTTCCCAAGCCCAAGAACAAACTCATGGCCACTTGCATATGTCAAACATGGCTTTTTTTTTTTTTTTAAATTCAAATTCAAAATCAAGTAGCAGTTTCAAGTTAAATGAAAAAGCCTGCAATTTCAATCATGCATAGTCCAAACGATCAACTCAATGCATATCCTATTCATGGATACTCTTTTGTGAAAATAAGACCATTGGATATTTTCATTTTTAATTATCTATCCAACAAATTTCCACCAATTCCATGAAAGTAAGCTTACTTTGAAAAATAAAATAAAAATAAAAAAATAATTAATTTTTAATTTTTTGTTTATGATAGATCTATACTAAGTACCATAATTTGGATGTTCTAATTGGCTTGTATGCCTCACGTGCAATTGGACATTTTAATTTGCTTATGTGCTTCGTGTCCGACTTCTAAGTAATTTCTAAGTGCCTGCGTATCATTCATCATACTCTACCAGAGTACCTAAGTTTTTCTGTTTTGAGTGAGCAAGGGCTTCCAAGCTTCTCCAATGCTCCCAGAGGTATAAGTTACAGTCCTCCTAGTTGCATCCAGACATACAGACGGTCCAATATTTGATCTAAACGGTTCATTAAGTCCAACTCATATTTCATAGATTATCATACAAACTTCACAGTGATCTAATGGATTTTAACCATTTGATCAATGATCTTTAATGTGGATGGACAAGATCATTTACACAAAAATAAGTTTAATCAATAATTTGGTCCATCTGTTTCTTAAGAACTATCATGAATTCTTCATAATTATAAAGAATCACTTTCGTTGCGCAATCATTACCATCCCATCCATGGCTTGGAAGGAGTTGTTGAATGAATGTTTGTAATCTATTCAAAGTTAGGAGACATTGATCGATCAACAACCTTACTCGATCGATCAAACCTCTTCCTGATTAGACTGATTAATTGTTCATTGGACAGTTTTGAACCATGATCAATTGATCAGACCTTCGGGTTGATTGATCGACAATATTCAAAAAAAAATCGTATTTACTCTTTGGACAACTTTTGACTAGTTCAATCACTCGAGTTATGGTTTACTCGATCGATCGAAGGGTGTTTGATAAGTGCCGATTGACCGACACTGATATCAACGACGTATATGGAACTATGTAAGTGTGCGATTTGTTTCCTATTTCAGTTGCAATAGTATATATATATTGGGTGTAATCGGGATTAGGGTAATTCTAAGACGTTCCTAAGAATTTTAGAGAAAAAAAGTTATGGTTTTGAGAGATTCAAATGAGGTGTTCATCATTATAAATAGTGGATTGCATGTTGCTTTGTGCGGTGGTTTTTTTTTCATGAGAGTTTTTTTTTTTTGTTAGGTTGTTAGTACACCCCACTGTCATATCACACTTCACTGTTAGCCACCCCCACTAGGGATCAATACCAAGACCTCAGTGTTTAAGCGAGGTATCTTTCACTCAGTCTACCACTTGAGCTAGTTTTTCCAATTAAAATTTGTGTGTTCTCTACATGTTCGGTTTGAATTTTATATCATCTTGTTTGATTGAATTTGCTTTTGCTTCCACACAATCTCCAATGGGAACTATAAAAAATAAGGCAAAATTAAGGATGGACTGGCTTGAAAAAAGGATGGCTGAAACAAGGGCCAAATGAAGGATGCATTGGATCATAGATAATTAGGGCAATTTTTGCGTAGTAGCACGTGAAATATGTTCTTAACTGAATGAACAGTTCAAATGAATTGACTGGTTAATTAGCTCCAATTGAACAAATGCAACAAAAGCACCGTAACTTATACTGCTTTGAGAGCATTGGGGCATCTCTAAGTCTAACTATAGGCACGTGTGAAGGTCTCAAGTTCAACCGGTTGGACTATAAGTACTTATTGTCCACCCAGCCGATAACTTTCAATCTTTCATATCTTCACCTGAAAAATAAATTAAAATAAAATAAAAATATTCATCAAATGCAATACAGTTCTTTTTGCTATTTATTAATGGCTAGAAATTGTTTTGTACAGTGTGGCCCACCTGAAAAGTAAAAAGGGCTATTGAAAGGGTTGAATGTTGCGCACTTAATAGGTTGGATGTTATCCATTGCTTAGAGTTGAGACCTACTTATATGTGTGTGCACACGTGTGGACACACACAACCCTTGAAATACGTGCCACGTGCATAAACAGTTGTGCGCATCATATGATTGTTTCATACACCAATACACATACTAAAGATATATAGGCCCAGGCCAGGGTAGCCCAAGCTTAGCCTAAAATTGTTATACATTTAAACCTAAGCCCATCCCATCGACCTAAAAGTAGGGTTGTACATCGAGCCAAGTCGAGTCGAGGTGGGTCAAGCTTGGCTTGGCTTGTCCGTTCTCTCCTTAAGTTCGAGCTCGAGCTTGAGCTCGGACTTGAGCTTACCATTGGAGATTGGCTTGTTTGCCAAACCTTTCGAGTCGAGCTCGAGGCGAGCTTACCTCGAGTCAAGTTGCGCGAGTCTGCTCCCAACCTGACCCAACCCAGCACCCAACCCGCACCTGACTCGACCTAACAACCCGACCCAACTGACCCAACCCCAAAATCAAATATTCAATTAATAATAATAATAATAATAATAATAATAATAATAATAATATATAAAAGATAGATCCATAGAGGGTACCTTGTTGTTGGTGTTGAGAGAGAGAGAGAGAGAGGAGCTCGAGCGCGGCGAGTTAGGTAAGGAAGGAAAAGGGTAAGAATGGGATGAACGGGTAGGGTATGGTTTGCGTTTTATTATTATTTTTTTAATATAATATAATATATGTTCGAGTCGAGCCGAGCTGGGTTCGAGTCGAGTCAAGCTCTACTATGTTCGAACTTGGCTTGTTTTCAAAACGAGCTGGGTCATATGAAGCTTAGCTCGCCTCGAGTCGTCATTCGAGTCGAGTCAAGTCGAGCTAGATTGAGCTGAGCGAGCTTTTCGAGTAACTTGGCTCGTGTACAGCCCTACCTAAAAGGAGTGTCCAAAGACCGTTGGCTAGCTAGGCCCATTGACAACCCTATATAAAGCAAGAGCAATTTAATAACTGAAAGGTATCTTTTCTCATCTCCACACATCTTACAGAAAAATTGAAAGAAACCCTAGTGTAATTTCTAGGCTCAACCATTGTTCTAATGAACTTCAAACTTTTAACCCTTACCACTATTTAATTAAGAAATTTCAAAATATCTCTGAAAACCCAAAATTTAGAGAGAAGAATTTGATACTCTAGTTGAGTGTGGTGGATTAATCAAGGCCTATGAAACTACCTCGAAGCTGCATACTCGTATATAATTAAGTCAAATTAAACCATCCAAATTATGGGTCAGAATTAGGTGTTTCTTGGCTCCAAAAAAAAAATTGTGATTATTTGATTATTGTTCTACAGATAGGTGGACATTTATCAGATAATTAAAAATGAAAAATATCCTTGGTCCATTTCAACAGGCAACTTTTCACTAATCAAAGGCTAGAATGTTCATTCAATCTAATCCCGTGACATTGAGTTAGAGACTGGTTTTCTCAATTTAGTCGATTCAATTTGAGTTAATGTATGCCACATACATAATTTATGAGTCGACAGATCAAAACATTGTTAGATAGGTTAAATGATTCGTTGACAAATCAAAATACTATTCAACAAGTCAAAATGCACAAAATTTCTAGTTTTAGTCTCTGAATGTTTTTTAGCCATTTCGACAGGTTGATAGATGATGAAAATCTGCACGTTTTTTAGAATTTGTTTTCTTATTCGATTAAGAGTCTTTTAATTACATTTTAGGATTTGTTTAGAGTTATTTAATTATGTAAAAACTCATTTTTTTTTTCAATTCATTCAATCAATAAATTTCTCAGAAGTTATTCTATTCTCTCATGGATTTGAAAATTTTCTCTTGTGGATTCAAGAGTGCCCTGTGGATTCAAGGTGTTTATCGATTGAGAAAGACGATAATCGACCTCATCATGTCCTTCATTACGTCAATATTAGAGAGAGGCTTTTCCTCAGGATAATGGCATCTAACAAAGGTGCGGGTAACAATCCCATGAACGATGTTATAAAGAATAATTCGATAACAACAACGATGTTTGAAGTTTTCCATCGGGAGAATCAATAAACCATGCAAGGACTATAGGCATCAATCAACCATTTAATGAAAGCCTTGGGAAAGATATATGTTCATAATAATAAGCAATATGAGATTGGTGATGAAGCTTGTAGTCATCATATTTGTGGTACAACACTAGTAATGAATCACAGACCACTACCTGATAATGGTGAATCGCAAGACACCACTTTGATCGTGAGGAAGCCGTTGTAAATGACAAAGCTAGAGATATATTTACAGCGGCAAAAGATCTTTCAAATAAAGTGCACTATAAACTAAAAAGTCTATAATGTGATCATTTAGGAATAGTGAGAATCTCGTATCGAAAATAATTATGGAAAAGTTGCAACTGAAAATAGAAAAGCACCCCTCTTCGTCAGCGATTAGATGAATCAAGGATATTAATAAAACAGAAGTAACTGAACGATGTCGTATATCCTTTTCTATTGATAAATATTATAAGGATGAAGTAATGTGTGACGTGGTTGACATGGAAGTTTATCACATGTTACTTGGTCGACCATTGCAATATAATATTGATACTAACGCATAAAGGCCGAGATAACATATTTATATTTATTAAAGATGGTATAAAGAATATTATCCTTGTCCCTATAGGAACGAAGAACTAACCTAAGACTTATAAAGTGGAGGGAAAGTCTCTCATAATCGAACAAGATTTCGTGAAACAATCTGAGGAGATGGGAGATGTATACATCAGTTAAAAAGGAAAAATATGTGGAGCCCGTAAACATCCCAGAAAATTTGAAATCAGTGTTGTAAGAGTTTAAGGAAATTGTACCCGATGAACTTCTTAAAGAATTACTCCATATGAGATATACAAAACCACATTGACCTTGTCTTAGAAGCAAGGCTGCCTAATTGCACACGTTATCAGAAAGAAAGCAAAATCTTGCAAGCACAAACGGAGGATCTTATCGATAAGGGTCAAGTCAAGGAGAGCATGAGTACATGTGTTATGCCAGTGCACGAGTCTAACATCAATTATAAAGAAGATGCTAACAAACATTGGTGTCAGAAGGTGTTTTAAGTGGATGATAATGTGCTAGTTCACTTATGCAAGGAAGAGTTTTCAACTATGGCGTATAACAAGTTGATGAATAAGAAGATAAACTATGTTCTGATCCTTAAGAAAATCAATAATAATGCCTTTGTTCTTAGTTTTCTAGAGGACATGAAGATCTCAAGGACCTTCAATGTAACAGACCAATACAAGTATCATGAATCAAGTCCGTTAAAGAACTCGAGGAAGTTGAACATGTATCGTGGACCAAACTTGATGACAAGTTTTTTCAAGTGGATGGGTCTGATGTAGGACGTGGATCAAGCACGTTACTAACACATATGGACTGAAAGAAGCGCAGGGAGAAATCGACAAAATTCAGCATAGAATGACCGGTTAATATGTCGAAATTCTGCAAAAATTTTCACATTGCTTGATGGTTGATTTCTGCCAGTTTAGACAAGTCAACAGATTTATCAACAGGTCAAAATATTGCTCGATAGGTCAACAGATTAAGTCGACAGGTCGAAATTCATAGAATTTCTAGTTTTAGTCTCTGGACATTTTTGAGTCATTTCGACAAGTCGACTCAATAGGTTGATAGACGGTGAAATGTGCATTTTTCAGAATTTGTTTTTGTATTTTATTAGGACTCTTTTAATTGCATTTTAGGATTTGTTTAGGGTCATTTTAAGATGTAAAAACTCTTCTTTAAAAAAAAAAAAATTTAAAAATCATTCAATCAATAAAATTCTCAGAAGTTATTCTATTCTCTCGTGAATTCAAAAGTTTTCTCTTGTGGATTCAAGAGTGCCTCATGGATTCAATGTGTTTATTGATAGAGGAAGATGGTGATTGACCTCATCACGTTCTTTCCTGCGTCAGAACCAATCCATTATTTTATCAAGTAGGCCTACACTATATGTGGCATTCATGTGAGTTGTGCTCCACATTTCTCGTAAAGATCAATTTTTGGCATAGTTGATAAAAGAGATTTGTTAGAATACATCCCAATCCTCTCTTATAATATATATCATATATATCGGGACCTCTTGATGTGAGGCATCTTTGAATGATCCAAACCGTTTATTCGATGGGCCTCAACTTGCATGGACATGCCCATAAAATTAAAACTCTTAGATTGGAATGTTTCTATCCTTTGATCATTCGGGTCTTTTCCTTTTTAGTATGGCCAGTCTCATTAGCCTTATAGAATAATCAAAAAGTTGAAATATTTCAATACGAGATTTTTTTTCTCCTTTATAGGTATACCATCCACGGTGGGGCCATCATATAAATGGTGTGAATCATTAAAAAGAACTCTAATCCAACAGCTAAAGTCCCAACATATCCTGTTGCAATACATTGATAATTAATTCTAACTACATTCTTTATCTATCATTCAGCATGCGACAGATCATCGATCGATATCAAAAGGTCTCCGGGACCCGTATTCCAGAGTATGATAATCAGGTATTATATCATTTTTATCATTAATTAATCTCTCTTTTTATGTACAATATAAAGAGAGTTTAAGATTTTAATTTTTCTTATTTATTTTTCAGCAAGTATACTGTGAGATTACGAGGATGAAGAACGAGAATGATAAGCTCCAAGCCAGCATGCGAACCCTGACTGGCGAGGACTTATCAACCCTAACCATGAACGATTTGCACCAGCTCGAACAACAGTTAGAGATATCAGTTAATCGGGTCCGATCTAGGAAGGTATTTTTTTTAATCCCTTAAGTATGTTTAATTACGTTCATGTGGGTCCCACCAAGTAAATACCAGCTTATGGGCAGGCCACAATGTTAGAAAAATGAAGGTGGTTTAGTAGAAATTGCCTGAACTTGTTTCATCTGTACATTTCTCTTTGTAAATTGTGGGACAGCTGATCAACGGGCTGGCTTGATTTTTGTGCCAGAGCATTGAGACGGTGGGACCCACTAGTCGGAGGGCTTGGATCCCAAGCCTGTTCCGTGCTGGCACGTATGAAGTCATTTGAGTTTGATGCATGTTTAGTGATTATCTTAATCTTAGTTAGTTGGGCCTCTTGGTTTGGCTTTATAGTAAGGAGACTTACAAAAGAAAAAGCTAATGAATGGTGTATAGTGGTCCACTGTATGGATGAATACATGCATGTCAATCCAGACCGTCCAGAGTGTGAGATCTATTGTGGATGGAGCATAGCTGGTAAGTCGGATTGATCAGAAGCTTTTAATTACAGTTCCATTCTGCCTGTTGATTTGGACGGTTGGATATTTCCACTTCTCACTACCCATTTGATGGTTACCAATTACAACGGTTCTGATCATTGCGCGAGCCCCATTTGAGGGATTCTCCATCACAATGGAATCTGTAATTTGGATGCTTTGGATTGACTTGATGTCTTCTCCAAGAATAATGGTTATCTTTTGGAGTCGTTGGTATTCACACCCCATATCTGGGCCGTCCAATAGGTCCAGTCTACTCTTCTTCTCCTATGTTCAAAAACCGTAGCAATCAGGTGGTCTTAAACGTCTGTGACTAGACATATCTTCTACAAATGATCCTGTCCATCTATTTTTGCATGCTACTAAACCACACAGTTTGAATCATCCAATTAGTAATTTTATTTATTTATTTTGAAGGTAGCCTATGAAGAGTGGATGCCGCCCAGATTTTTTAAAATCTGGCAATATTATCTAGGATTTTTTTATTCAACGATCTCATGCAATAATATCATGAGATTTTTCAAAATCTTGATAATTTTTATTGTTTGTGATTTTTCAGAAATTACCCAGATTTTAACAGAAAAATTATTTAGAAGTTAAAATAATTCAGTTTACACCTTTATAGTTATTTATTTATTTATTTATGATAAATAGTTTGTTTTCAATGAGATTTTCCCAGAAATATTGCTAGAAAACAATCAAAACTGAAAATCTCTAGAGAAATTCCAAAGCAAGAAATTGCAAAGAAAGAGACTAGACAGTATTGAGTGGATTAGATTGAATGGATTGGATGTCGTAAACAGGCCTCATAATGCTAGATTTCATCACTCGTATGAAAAAAAATAAACCAAGTGAATTTAAGTCTTTTCTCATTCCCTTTTACAGCCAAATTAGATAATGGGAAGAGAAGAAAAGAAAAGAAAGTGGGTGACTTTTTTCATAATTGGACATTTCTCAATGTCTGCATAGTTAAGTAATATTGAATTTAAAAAAGTAACTATTATCCAAATACTATAGTTAAATTCTTTTATTCAAGATATAAAATAATTAATGTAAGAGCTTTATCAGATTTGTACTCTCTATCCATGGGAATCAATATCTCGTAGTTAAATTCTTTTGCACAAGATATAAAATAATTAATGTAAGAGCTTTATCAGATTTGTACTCTCTATCCATGGGAATCAATATCTCGTAGTTAAATTCTTTTGCACAAGATATAAAATAATTAATGTAAGAGCTTTATCAGATTTGTACTCTCTATCCATGGGAATCAATATCTCGTAGTAATTAAAATCCTCAGAAATTTTAAGAAAATATTAAACTGAATTACAATATTTGAAGAAACCAAAGAGAGAGAGAGAGAGAGAGGAGAGGCCTTCACTAGAAAATAATCAAAACTGAAGACACGCTACCATTAATCATTTATAACCTCACAGTAGATGGAAGAGGAATACAAGAGGAGTTTTAGAGAATGTGAAGAAGATTTAGAGAAGGATAATGAGACATTTCTCCATTAGTTGCTTGCATCCACACAGTTTGGCCCACACGTGAGTCATCAACACATGCAAAGACTTGCAGTCCTTCCTCATTACTCACCCTCATTTACAAGTGGTGAGTGAAGATATCGATGACTTGTTGTAAAGAAGAAACCAACTATGTAACAAGAACACTCAATACCACCTTTTGTCTAACAAAATGGTAGTCAATCTTAATATACTTTGTACATGTATGAAACAAAGGATTTACATTGAGATACAAAGCACATAAATTAACACATACACACACACACAAAAAAAAAAGAAAAAGATTGACATAGATCCCCACGATTTTACATAAAACATGAGAGATCCATAACTCATTAGGGGTAAATGCAAGAGCTTGATACTCAGCCTCAACACTAGAACAAACAATTATGGATTCTTTTTTAGTGGCACAAGAGACACATTTAGATTTTAAATAAATCTAGTATCCCGTTGTAGACTGTCAACTTAAAGCACTGCCCATTTAGCATCTAGAAACCTGTACAAGCTAAGTGAAGATTGAGAGGAAATTCGAATTCTAATGTGCAATGTACCCTTAAGATATATAAGAATGAATGGAGGTAAGTGTATTCATAAATTGGCAAACAATGTTGACAATACGTGACAAATCAGGATGTGTATGGATAAATATTGTAAAGCTCTATAGCAATGCTTTTATAGAAAGTGTCAAAAATCACAGAAGTACTTGAGATATGTAAGTTGTGTTTCTAAGCCGGATGAGTGCTAATAGAGTAAGTCCATTATTTTAGTTTTAGACAAAAAAAAAAAAAAAAAAAAAAAAAAAAAAAAAAAAAAACATACTTAGATTAAGACAAGAAAAGACCATCATTAAAGGGAATAATTAACTTCAATGAAATTACATGGAACAGTCTACCACGGCATATAATTTATGTCATTTAACACATAATTTCTTACTTAAACTAATGTGACAATTTAAACAAAGTAAGGTAATTAACTCTAAGGCTTCCAAGCCAATAGAGGGTCCGATCACATAGACTACAATATATATGTTAATTAAGCAACCAGTTTATAAAAGATAGTGAATGTGTGTGTGGGATGTGCTGACTATTCAAATCCTAGCATTCATCTAATCATGCATACATATAATTCACTAATCAATCACATAAGCATTATTAGAAAAGTACCCAAATGAAAATTTCAAACACAAGCATGTATAGTGGTTCGATTTTTCTACTCCGCTCTCAGTGGACACACTCTTCTAGAGTATACCGGTATTCACCAGAAGTTTTAAATCAAGTTCACCTCTAATATTTACAACCTACACAACGTCCTAGTGTATACTCCCTTTGAAGGCTCCCACAATAGACTTTAGTTGGTCTTCTATTGTCTAACCAACAACCTCGATTATAGTCTAAAGACCTACGTTTACTCCCATCGGAGGCTCCCACAAATACTAACATGTACACACTTATGTCCGGTGAATTCGGCCCTATACAAGAGCATAGGTCCTACACAAGAAGCTGTCGAGTTTGGGTCACAAACTCTTACCATCAATCCTATGCAAGGAAAGATAGTATGGACTCACTAATTAACACTTACTTGTCAATTGAGCCCTTTCGACATGCCTTCTTGAGTTGCTTGATCGATGTTTTCTCATGCTTCAATCAGCTCTCCTTTTTGCTGATGTTAATGCTTTAGCAATGCTTCAACTTGAAAATCAAATACCTTACATGCAATGTTCCATTAAGATGACAAAGGTGATGAGAGTTGGGTAGAATCTCTTATAACTAATGAAAAGTTAAACTCCTAAGAGATTCTCCTGGATGGATAGTCTAAAGGTTTATAGATACTAAGATTTGCTAATAGAATCGGTGTCTAAAATCTAGAGAAAACTTGAGATCATGATATTCTTGTATAGGAGCTTAGAATACTCATTAGAGTGAATAATCACCAACAAGAGAGTATGAAACTCATTCAGATATAACTTAGGAGGTTTGGTAAAGCTTAGGATACACCAGGGTCTCCAAAATGTCAAAATTTATTATTTGCTCAAAGATCTAAATGCAATATATATATATATATATATATATATATATATATATATATATATATAACAAAAAGTCTCCAATGGATCAATAATGTCTAGGCTCAATCGATCAATCTTGGCCCTCGATCGATCAAGGTAGATCGAAATAGTCCAGTGAACTCGTTGAACTGTTTTGGCCATGTTCGATTGATCGAGCTCAATCGCTCGAGAGGAATCAAAGATTCCTCGATCAATCAAGCTTGTGCCTCAAGTGTTCGAACTTCATAAGATTTTTCCAGAAAGCTTTTTGGACAGTTTTGACCAGGTTCAGTCGATCGACTTAATCAATCGAGCTTCGCTAAAGCACACCAATGAGTCTGCTAGTTTGGGCAGTTTATTTTCCTACAACTAAGGACCTTTATAACTTATCTTATCACGTTCCAATTAGGTTCCTAAGGCTAGGGGATGATCAAACAAAGTTTTTTATTAAGGCAAGGATTATCTAGAGGTTAAGGGTTGTTTTCGATCAAGGGTTAGGGTCACCAAAGCACCTCATATACCTATTATTTGCTCATTGATGCTCCGCATCCTCTTGTGTCTTTAGTCTTCAGCTTCAAATGGCTCTACTGACTACATGACACATGGACTCACATGATTAACAAATAAGGTGCACAAATCAGTGCACTAACATTCAATATTAAATAATATTAGTGAAAATGACTTAAATCTTTCATAGTAAATTCAAATCTTAATTTGGAGATCAAATGAGATAATAGAGAAGGATTATCATTAGTAATAATTAATGATATTATCGACATAGATTATAAAAATGGTAAATAAATTCTTTATGCTACTCTATTTTTTATTTATTATTTTTTGTTGGGATTTGTGCTGCGGAATTACACAGATATGGATCTAGGATAGCAATCCAATGACACCAAGCAAACACAAGAGAACACATATTTAACGTGGAAAACCCTTTCGAGAAAAAACCACATCACAAAGCGACAGATCTTCACTATGAGAATATAAATTACAAAGAGAGAGGACTTACCTAATTTGAACAACCTCGAATCTTACCCTTGTTATACCCTTTGATAATCCTAGAACCCTTTTAGAAACCCTTGGAATACATTCAGGAAGCCTTAGAATTTATTAGAATGGCTCTATGGACTCCTATTTATAGTTCAGTAAACTCCACTTCGCACCTCTCTGAAACCGCCTCGAATTTACTCAGTCCATGCAGAATCCGCGCACCATCTACGTAACCTTCGACTAGTTGAGCCTGGGCTTCGACTGGTCGAAGGAACCCTTCGACTGGTCGAGCCTGTCCCTCGACTGGTCGAAGACCTAAGAAATTTCAGAAACATTATTGTTAAACTTCAAGTCGAACTTGCTTCGACTAGTCAAACTTTTTCCAGAACTTTTCAGATTTAAGACATCCTTTTTAACAACAATCTCCACTATGTCTTCAATCTTCAAACGTATAGCTTTTTTACCTCTTCTCTTATATTTGCATCACATCATAGCTTTTCTTGCACACTCCGTCCTCCTTTTACGCCATCGCCAAGCCCAGAGAAATTGCACAGAACTTGAACTTCTCTACAGGAACGACCTTGGTGATCATGTCTTCCAGATTCACGCTGGTGTGAATCTTTTCCAGTGTTACGCCTCCTTCTTCAAGCACCTGTCGGATAACATGGACATCCAACTAATTGCTCCACCCACTAGTACAAACGAGTAACCTGAAGTCGACTTCCTGGAATCCACATTGCCTGCATAATCTGAATCCACATACCCTTCCAACTTTGTTCCTATCTTCCCAAAAGTAAGATGTAGTCTTCCGTACCTTTAATTTATCGAAGTAACCATCTCACCGCCATCTAATGTTGCTTGTCGTGGTATTTACTTACAACACCGATTGCCTGTGAAATAACCGGTCTAATACAGATCATGGCATTCACTAACAACTGCATTCGAATATGGCTCATGAGACATATTCTGCTTTTTCTCATCTGTTTTAGGACATGTCCTTCGAAAAACTTGAGGAGAGACGCGTAGGGAACGCTCACCGGCTTTGCCTAGTCCATCACATACTTGATCAATACCTACCCAAGGTATTGTACCTGAGATAACCAAAGCCTACTCTTCTTCTAGTCTCGATGAATGTCACCATCGAGAACCTTCTTTGCAGCCCCCAATCCTTCATCCTGAATGTCCCACTTAACCGAGTCTTTAGTACATTAATTTCTGACATGACATGATTGGCGATCTACATGTCATCAACATTAGGGGTGGACATCGAACCGGTAGAACCGTGGAACCAGACCAGAACCAACCAAACGGTGTGGTTTGGTCTGGTTCTATAGTGCATCGGTTCCGGGTCCGGTTCCAAAAACTAAAGAACCGTTTAGTTCGGTTTGGTTCCAGTTTTGGGGTATGTAGAACCGAACCGAACCGAACCGTGGATCCGAACCGTGAATCCGAACCGTGGATCCGATCCGTGGAACCAAACATGGAACCAAACCTAAAACCGTGAGTTTACAATATATTTTAGTTGTATATTTGACTCATGATTTATGGTTTACAATGCACCTTTGATTGTTTTTATAAATATATTTTTTCACACCATATACAATATCTAAACCATTCATCAAATGGATCACAACGTGAATGGACATGAGCTAAATTATAAAATAGAACATGCAATTGGGCTGGATTATAAAAAGCCTAGAACTAAGTGATCGATCCGGAACCGAACCAGTTTTCACGGTCGGATTCCGGTTCGGTTCTAAGGTGCTAATGGTCCGTTTCTGGTTCCAAAAATCCTAGAACCGTAAGGAACAGTTTGGTTCCGGTTTTACCTCGAAACCGGACTGAACTGAACCATGTGCACCCCTAATCAACATACAATCCCTGACTTACCATGAAGGAATCAAATTTTATACCACTACATATGTGACAGGTCGTACCACGATCTCTTGCAAACTTTTTTCTCAACCCCTTTAAACTTCGAACCGCTCTGGTTTCTTCATGTAGATCTGCTCTTTCAATTTTCCTTGTGGAAGTTCAAGCTTTACATCCATCCTTTCCAGCTCAAGATCACATTGGCAATCAGCGCCAAGACGAATCTAATAGACACTTACTACACCGTCAGCACGAATATCTCTGAGAAGTCGATCCCTTCTCTCTGAGCATAATCTTTCACTACCAACCTCGCTCTGTATCCATGTTGTATCCCCTTGAAGATCCACCTACATCTAACTACTTTTCGACCCACTGGAAGCTCCATCAGCTCCCATGTGTCGGTCTAGTACAACGAGTCAATCACATCGTCCATAATCACCTTCCACTTCTCAGCACCAGACTCACCTAGAGCCATCTGAATAGTAGACGGATCCTCTTTTCCTGTAACGAGAGCATATGCGATATTAGAGTCGTCCATGTACCTCGCCAATATCCTAGGATTATGCGTTGTGATTCTTCTCACAGGTGGTTTCTCCACCTACTCTGTATCTCTGTCTGCGCGTCACATCCTTCCTGCCTTGCCCACTCATGTGGCCATGCACAGCATGCCACACACGTGCAGAGGTGGAATCGCTACAAGAACTACAGCTCCACCTTTTGAAGTTCTCACGATCAACCTGTAAAGATTACCGAGTCGTTGCGCTTTCATGATTACCCGTGCCCCCTTAGATACTTCAAGGGCACCGTCAATACCTGTGTACTTGTAGCCCATTGCCTCAAGTACACCAAGAGAAATCAAATTCTTCTTTAAATCATGAACGTGCCTGACATCAGTCAAGGTACGCTCCAGCCCATCAAACATCTTGATGCGCACTGTACCAATAGCCACAATATTACAGGCAGCGTCATTGCCCATAAACACTTGTCCACCATCGCACTCTCTGTAGCTGGTGAACCAACTCCTATGAGGAGTCATGTGAAAAGATGCCCATATGTCTAGAATCCACTAGTGTATGAGCGTCTGATCGTAGACACATATAAGACATCACCATCACATCCACTTGATCCATCTAACGTGACAATATTGGTCTCCCTGTATGAAGCCTCAGATTCTTCTCTCTTAGATTTAGGATTTGTACAATCCTTCTTCACATGTCATTTCATCCCACAGTTCCAGCACTTTATCTTACCTTTGCCCTTGCCCTTGGATTTGGATCTAAAACTTAAAGATCCTGTACCTTGTTCAAAATTCCTACCCCTCATAAATAGTCAATCAGAAGACGCCCCCATGTCGTCGTTAAGCTTTCTCATGGCCTTCCCTTCAAGGGCTGAGATAACGGTGTCGACACTCGGGGTTTTATTCGTGGTGCACTTTGTGTCCTTGAATGACCCATACAATGCCGGAAGAGAATTCAGCAATATACATGTTTGTTCCTCATCTTTCATCACTTTCTCCATATCCAGCAATTTGCGGATCAATTTATTAAAGTTGCTAATGTGAGCCTCTAGATCTCCACCCTCTGCCATCTTGAAGTTATACCACTGACGCTTCAAGTTTAGGCGATTTTCAGAGGATTTTTTCACATAAACATCCTCTAACTTCGCTCATAACTTAACCATAGTTTTCTCCCTCATGACATTATAGAGAACCTCATCTGTGAGACATAAACGGATAGAGGATAAGACCTTATCAAGAGTATTCCAATCATCATCAGTCATAGTAGACTTTCACTCCTTAAGAGCACCATATTCGCCTTGCTTGATTAAGGAACTGATCATTGATCTTCCATAACTCAAAGTTATTTTTCCCTGAGTACTTCTCAATATCATATCCAGTGCTTACCATTATTACTTATCCCTCAGATTCAGATCTATGCCCCAACGATTACTTTGATACCACTTGTTGGAATTTGTGTTGTGGAATCACACAGATATGGATCTAGGATAGCATTCCAATGGCACCAAGTAAACACAAGAGAACACACAGATTTAACGTGAAAAACCCTTTCGGAAAAAAACTACAGCACAAATTGACAAATCTTCACTATGAAAATAGAAATTACAAAGAGAGAGGACTTACCCGATTCGAATAACCTCGAATCTTACCCTTGTTACACCCTTTGATAACCTTATAACCCTTTTAGAAACCCTTGGAATACCTTTAGGAAGCCTTGGAATTTATTAGAATGGCCCTATAGACTCCTATTTATAGTTTAGAAAACTCCACTTACGCACCTCTTTGAAACTGCCTCAAATTTATGCAGTCCGCACAGAATCCACATACCATCTGCGTAACCTTCGACTGGTCGAACCTGGGCTTCGACTAGTCGAAGGACGCCTTCAACTGGTTGAGTCTGTCCCTCGACTGGTCGAAGACCTCAGAAATTTCAGAAACATTGTTGCTGGACTTCGAGTTAAACTTGCTTCAACTAGTTGAACTTTTTCCAGAACTTTTTAAATTTAAGGCATCTTTTTTAACAACAATTTACACCATGTCTTCAATCTTCAAACGTGTAGCTTTTTTACTTCATCTCTTATCTCTGCATCACATCATACCTAGTGCTTACCATTATTGCTTATCCCTCAGATTCAGATTTGTGCCCCAACGATTGCTCTGATACCACTTGTTGGAATTTGCGCTGCAGAATCACACAAATATGGATCTAGGATAGAAATCCAATGGCACCAGGTAAACACAAGAGAACACACAGATTTAATGTGGAAAACCCTTTGGGAAAAAAACCACGGCACAAAGCGACAAATCTTCACTATGAAAATAGAAATTACAAAAAGATAGGGCTTACCCGATTCGAACAACCTCAAATCTTACCCTTGTTATACCCTTTGATAACCCTAGAACCCTTTTAGAAACCCTTAAAATACCTTTGGGAAGCCTTAAAATTCATTAGAATTGCCCTAGGGACTCCTATTTATAATTTAGGAAACTCCACTTACGCACCTCTCTAAAACTGGCTAAAATTTACGCGGTTCGCGCAGAATCCGCGCACCATCTGTGTAACCTTCGACTGGTCGAGCCTGTCCCTCGACTGATCGAAGACTTCGAAAATTTCAGAAGCATTGTTGCTGGACTTCGAATCGAACTTGCTTCGACTAGTCGAACTTTTTCCAAAACTCTTCAGATTTAAGACATCCTTTTTAACCACATTTTTTCTAATTTATTGGACAAGAGATTTGTATGAGAATCCCACAATTATAAAAATGGTAAATAAATTCCTTTGACTAAAATTCACCTCATCTATCATTTTGAATATTTTTATTTTTATGGAAAATTAATTTTTAACTAAATTCCAAATTTTGAAGAATAATCTAAAGAATTTTGATTTATTTTTTAGATGATATAACCATATAAATCTATTATAGTTGTTGAAAAAATGGCATAATATCTTTTGTTCTAAAAGATAATTATAAGTGTCAGACTCCAAAGATCATAATGAACCTTAACAAAAGAGCAATTTAAATTTTATTATTTAAATTGAAAGAGAGTGTGAAATTTTTTCTCATCTAACAACTATTATAGATACTTAGTCTTTTATAGAGGCTACTAACATTAATAATATTTTTTATACTCAAAATTTTAGGTAATTTGGAGTTTAGATATCCCAAACACTTATGTCAAATATCATTTGTGCCTTTTCCTCATCTAATTGTTGTTAAGGCTGCAACTACATCTTGTCTTAGGTGTATAGATTTTCTCATTTATTCCATGTCGTCAAAGCCCTGTCTATTTCTTAGTCCTTTATCACAAATCCGGAATCAGTAAATTTAAAAATACTAGAATTATTCTTTACTAACTAAGACACATATATTAAATTCTTCTTAATTTTAGGAACCACCGGAACATCATTTAACTTAATGTTGTCATAACCAAAAAATTACCATTGTGAGAACTATTCAACCAAGAACTATCTCCTCATATCACTTTGTCAGGACCATTATAGGGAACCAAGTTAGTTAAATTACCTAGATCATTGGTCATGTAGGCATTAGCTTATGTATCAATATATATGTTTAGATCTTGGGTTTTATTGACTATCATAGTAGAAAAGGCCTGTGATAAATCTTCTTGAGCCTGATACGAGGAATCCCACATGCACCAATACTTTAAGATTGTATGACTCCTACAACCACGAATCCATCATTTATCTTGATTATCACTCCTCTTGAATCTAGCACACTTACAGGTCTTGGTAGAGGAAGGGGATTATTTTGATTTAGACTGATAGGAAGGGACAAAATATCTAAATTCAATCATTAATTTAACACCTTTTGGTGGTCGAATGGTAATCCCCTGTTAAAAATTATGAATTAAAAATTTTCAACTTGAAGTGTAAGGCCTAAAAATCAAGATTTTTTTATCAATATCATGAGTAGTTATAATGTTGCTTTATTGGAGAAAAAATTTGTTCCCTTGAGTTGAATTGATATTCAAATCACTTCAGCTTCTACCATTAGGCCTCCACCATTAGGTCGTTAGGTGAAAAAAAAAAAGTCTATGTTATGGTCTACTGGACGTGGTTGAGGTTGCATGTGTTGTTGATATCTTAAATCAATTTAGCAATAGGGCACGTTGATGCCATCAACAGACCAGTCAATGTCATCGAGCATTGTTCGATGCCATCGAACAGCTGCTCGATTCCATCGAAGAAATTCAAAATTTCTCCAGTTGATTGGTAGACTATTTGGGTACCTGTTCGATGCCATCAAGATTAGTTTTGATGCCATCGAAACTTAAATTCTATGTCATCAAGCTAATTGAAGTGCAATTAAGAAAATTTGATTTTTCATGTTTTGTCTCTGGATTGTTTTGGTGTTAGTTCGATGCTATCGACATGGGGTTCAATGCCATCGATGGACTGTTGATGACACCAAGACCCATCAAACGTATCGCGCAAATTTACGTATACGAGGAATTTATTTCTGATTTTGTTTGAGATTCTTCCCATGGCTATAAATTTGAGTGGAAATCGAAATTAGAAAAATATATAGAGCTTTTCCAATTCGTTCTTAGGGTTTCAAGGGTGTAGCTTGGGGTGATTTAAGGCTTGTTCGAACCAGGTATTCTCTAAACTCTTGTAATTCTGACTTTCATAGTGATTATTTGTCGCTTCGTGCTATGGTTTTTTTCCCGAAAGGGTTTTCCCATGTTAAATCAATGTGATTGCATTGTGCTTGATTGGTGCGATTGGATTACTTTACTTAATTCATCTCTGTGTGCTTCTGCGATCCCCCAACAAGTGGTATCAGAGCAAAACGTTTGGGCGCAGGTTTGAATCCAAAAGTAAGTATCAATGGTTGTCAATCCTAAGTTCGATGTTGAGAAATACTCTGGGAAAAAAAAAAGTTTGAATTATGGAAGGTCAAGATGATTGGCCCATTAGTTCAGCAGGGATTAGACGAGGTCTTTGAGAAGCGACTGGAATCTATGGATGATGATGAATAGAACAAACTAGATAAGAAAGTAAGAACCTCCATTCAATTGTGCCTAACTGATGAGGTTCTCTACAATGTCATGAGAGAGAAATTTGTGGCAAGTCTATGGGCGAAGTTAGAGGATATCTATGCGAAGAAATCCCTTGAAAATTGCCTATACTTAAAACTGCAGTTGTTTAACCTTAAGATAGCAGAGGGAGGAGATGTCAAAGACCACATTAGCAACTTTAATAAGATGATTTACAAATTACTGGATGTGGAGGAAACGGTTGGGGATGAAGATCAGGCATGTATTTTGTTAAATTCTCTCCCAGCTTCGTATGAGTCTTTCAAAGACACATCGTGCACCGGTAAAACGTCTCTTAGTGTTAATACTGTTATCTCAATCATTCAAGGAAATGAGATGAGAAAGAAAATCGGAAGCATGGGGACCTAAATCGATGCATTATTTATGAGGGGGCAAAATTCTGAGCGAGACATTGGATCTTCTTGATTGAGATTTAAATCCAAGGGCAAAGGCAAAGGTAAATTGAAATGTCGAAACTGTGGAATGACGGGGCATATGAAGAAAGATTGTAAAAATCCTAAAGCAAATAAAGGGAACTCAGAGGCTTCTTCTAGGGAGACCAACACTGCCATGTATGATGAAGGTACAAGCAGAAGTTATGTATTTTCATTGTCTATGATTAGAAACTTATACGATGATCGTAGGAACGAGTGAATTTTGGACATTGGGGCTTCATATCACATGACTCCTCATTGGAGTCAGTTCACCAGTTACAGTGAGGGTGATGGTGACCAGGTATTTATGGGCAATGATAATGCTTGTAATGTTGTGGGTGTTGGTATAGTGTGCATCAAGATGTTTGATGGGATGGAGCGTACATTAACTGAGGTGAGGCATGTTCCTGATATGAAGAAGAGTTTGATATCTCTTAGTGCACTCAAAGCGATTAGGTGCAGGTTCACCATTTTCAATGGTGCCCTTAAGGTTTCAAAATGGGCACTCATAGTTATGAAAGCATAGAAGCATGAAAATCTTTATAGGTTGATCGAAAGCACTTCAACAGGTGGAGCTACAGCAACTGTAGCGGATTCCACATATGCACGTATGTGGCATGCACGTCTAGGCCACATGAGTAAGTAGGGTATGAAGGTACTTTCTAATCGTTATTTAATTTTAAGTTTTAAAAGTTTTAATTTAAATATATGTACAAATTGTATGTACGGTAAACAATTTAGGTTATCTTTTAAATCTGGAAAACATGTATGTAAGGGTGTGCTTGATTATGTGCATTCTGATGTATGGGGGTCGTCACTCGTGATTTTCACTGGATGGTCGTCATAGTTTGTCATATTCATTTACGACTACTCCAGGAAAGTATATGTTTATTTCATGAAAAATAAATTTGATGTTTTAACCAACCTCAAACAATGGAAAGTGATAGTGGAAAAGCAGCCAAGGTGAAATATAAAAGTTCTAAGGATAGATAATGGCCGTAAATTTACTTCAACTAAATTTAACCAATTATGTAAATATAAAGGGATTATAAGACACGATACAGTGTGTCACATGCCCGAGCAAAATGGTGTAGTTGAGCGAATGAATCGGACTCTCTTAGAGAGGGCCCGATGAATTATTAGTAATGTTACGTTGGGCAAGGAACTATGGACTGAGACCATTAATACGGCTTGTTACTTGGTGAATTGGTCCCCTTCTACGACTATTGATTTTAAAACTCCAAAGAAAGTATAGAGTGGTCAGCGAGTAGACTACTCAGGACTACATGTGTTTGGTTGTGAAGCTTACTCTCGTGTACCGTCAATTGAGAGAGATAAGTTAGACCAAAAGAGCCACGAAATACATCTTTGTTGGCTATGGTGTAGTGTGAATGGGTACAAGTTGTACGACCGGGTCATACGGAAAATCATCATTGGCCGTGACATCACATTCGATGAAGGATCCTATTTCCGAAATAATGTGCATAAGGAACCAGAAAAATTGGTTATGGATGTTCAGATTGACACAAATGATGCTCGGGCTGATACAGATACGCAAACAGAGGTACAGGAGATGGTGGAGCAGCCACCTATGAGAAGGAATCCGTTACGGGATCACAAGGTACCGGCGAAATACAGGGACAACTCAAATATCGCATATTCCCTCATTACGGATGAGGAAGATTCGTCTACTCTTCAGGAAGTTCTTGATGAGACGAATGCAGAAAAGTGAAAAGCGACTATGGACGATGAGATGGACTCCTTGTATAAAAACAAGACGTGGGAGCTGGTGGAGCTTCCCGTTGGCTGAAAAGTGATCAGGTGCAAGTAGATCTTCAAGAAGAAATGGGATAGGTACAAGGCAAGGTTGGTAGCGAAGGGTTATGCTCAGAGGAAAAGTATGACTTAATAGAGATATTCGCACCAGTTGTAGAGCAAGTATTTATTATATTCATGCTAGCATTGGTTGCCCAATACGATCTCGAGCTAGAACAGATGGACATGAAGACTGCATTCCTGCATAGAAAATTAGAAGAGTAGATCTACATAAAGAAATCATCCGGCTACTAAGAAAAATGGGCAGAGAACAAGGTTTGTAGGTTAAAGAGGTCGTTGTATGGCCTAAAACAGTCGCCTAGACAGTGGTATAAAAAGTTTGATTATTTCATGTTGAGTCAAAGTTTTTTAAGAGTGAATACGATCACTGTGTCTATTACAAGATACTGAGTGATAGCAAACTCATCATCCTGGTATTGTATATTGATGACATGTTGATCGCTAGTAATAACATGTCTGAAATCAATATAATGAAGACTCAGTTATCAGGGACATTTGAGATGAAAGATATGGGGGATGCAAGAAAGGTTCTTGGCATTGATATACATAGAGACAGTAAGAAGAGCAGGCTTTGGTTATCTTAAGAAGGTATTGATTAAGTATGGGATGGACAAGGCAAAACTGGTTAGCGTTCCTCACGTGGCTCACTTTAAACTATCTTCATAACAATGTCCTAAAATAGATGAAGAAGAGCAGCATATGTCTCATGTTCCTTATTCGAATGCGGTTGGTAACTTGATGTGTGTCATAGTCTGTACAAGATCGGATATTTCACAAGCAGTTGGTGTTATGAGTAGATACATGTTTAGCCCCGGAAATCAATACTGGGAAGCGGTGAAACGGTTACTTCGATACATTCGAGGTATGAAAGACTACGTCTTAACTTTTGAGAAAACAAGAGTCGAGTTATTGGGTATGTGGATTTAAATTACGCGGGTGGTGTGGATTCTAAAAGGTCGACTTCAGGTTACTCGTTTGTGCTAATGGGTGAAACAATCATTTAGATGTCAAAACTTCAGTCCGTGGTGGCTCTTTTCACAACTGAAGTGAAGTATATAACAGTGGCAAAAGTATTCAAGGAATGTGTTTAGTTGAGAGGCATGATAAATCAGTTGGGGCTTCAGCAGGAGGCGATGCCGATTAATTGTGACAACGAGAGCATTATCAATTTGGTTAAAAACTCTATTTATCACTCACGTATGAAACACATTAATGTTCGTCACCATTTTATTTGACAGGTATTTGAAGAAGGAGGCGTAACTCTAAAGAAGATTCACACCAGCATGAATCCAACGGACATACTCACCAAGGTGGTTCCTGCAGAGAAGTTTAAGTTATGTGTAACTTCTCTGGGCTTGGCGAAAGCATAAAAAGAGGACGGAGTATGCATGAGAAGCAATGATGGAACTATTATGCAAGCTAAAGATGAGAGAAGAGGACAAAAATCTACAGGATTAAAGATTAAAGATATGGTGGAGATTGTCGTTGATGTCTTAAATCAATTCAGCAATAGGGTATGTCAATGTCATCAACAGACCAATCGATGTCATCGAGCGTTTTTCGATATCATCGAATAGCTACTCGATCCCATCGAAGAAATTTGAAATTTCTTCGGTTGGTTGCTGGACTATTTGCGTACCTATTCGATGTCATCGAGATTAGTTTTGATGTCATCGAGATTAGTTTCGATGCTATCGAAACTTAGGTTTAATGTCATCGAGACCCATCAAAGTGCAATCGAGAAAATTCGATTTTTCAAGTTTTATCTCTGGACTGTTTTGGTGTTAGTTCGATGCCATCGACATGGAGTTTCATGCCATCGACGAACTATCGATGACATCGAGACCCATCGAACGTATCACATAGATTTTACGCAGATCTACGTATCTACGGAATTTGTTTTCGATTTTGTTTGAGATTCTTCCCATAGCTATAAATATGTGTGGAAATCGAAATTAGAAAAATATATAGAGCTTTTTCAATTCGTTCCTAGGGTTTCAAGGGTATAGCTTGGGGTGATTCGAGGCTTTTTCGAATCGGGCCGGTATCTAAACTCTTGTAATTTCGGCTTTCGTAGTGATTATCTATCGCTTTGTGCCGTGGTTTTTTTCTCGAAAGGGTTTTTCCACATTAAATCGATGTGTTTGCATTGTTCTTGGTTCGTACAATGGGATTACTTTACTCGATTCATCTCTGTGTACTTCTGCGGTCCCCCAACAACATGCTTTGTAGTTATAGATCATTACTTTGAATTATAGTAACAAATTGAGATAAGAGGGAAATGAAGGCCTTACAAGCATAGAGGTTACCAAAATAGTTTTTGGTGGAGTTTATGGAACCTATAGATAGCTTTGTCATCATTTGTTACAGGTTTCTAAACAGTTCGTATCCCATCAAAAATTATTTTGGAAGCCATAAAGTAAACGGATAGCGATTGTGTGCCAAGTATCAGGTATCGTATTTATTGCTTTAGTTAATTCTCACTGCCATTTATGGCCTATAAGAAGTTTTATTCTAACAACTTCCAAACCTCGCTGGCCCTGTTACATCTGACTACAATATAAAGAGCTTCTTCAAACAACATCCCTATGATCCAACTGCAAAGAAGAAGATCATGCTCTCTAGACGATATGGCCAATGGATTCAATACCGTCTCACCCTTGTCATTTTGTATGAGTTCAATTGGTAGGTCCTTAGTGAGAAGATTTTCAACTCTAAGATTTTGAATCAACAAAAGAATTTGAGTTCTCAATATAAGACAGCTAAAGTGATTCACTTTAATGAACATAATATTAATTAGGTGATTAAAAAAAAAAAAAAAAAAAAGTGTAGGGCAACGAAAGAGAAAATAGCTATGATGGCGAAGCCAGCATTTATAGAAAAAGTAAAGAGGAAAGGAAGAAGAAGGATTCATCCGGCTTAGATGGACATGTGAAAGGCCCTTTTTTATCAAATAAGGGTTGAAAGGAGATGGGAGTTAGAGAACGATAGAGTTTATGTTTCCAACCAATAAAGCAAGAATGAGATCAACAGTGACCCAAATGGGCTAGGCTTAGATCAGGAGCAGCCCAGATGGTGGGATTGATGTGAATTGCACCTAGTATGGACTTTTCGGCCCTATTAACAAAAGTCATTTACAGCATTGGTTTAATATAGCTGTGTCAAACACCCAAGCCCTGTGGGCCAGATGGATGATGCACAGTAAATTTATCACCTTCTGAGATTGTCGGAATTGGCAATAATGAGAGTTTGGGATTAGAATGAACTTGGGTCGAAGGAAGTCGTAGGTCTCGTTATATTTGTTAAGAGTCATAGATATATATTACTTAATGGAGAATGAGAATTGCTGATTTTAATGAATGTCATTAAAATTAAATATGGTCATTGAATTTTTGCTATGATACCATGAAAAAATCATTAAAATGAATAAAGAGAAAAGAAAGGAATTCACATATTCAATGTGAACCTTATCACTGCAACTATTATTTATAATCTTAAAAGAGATAAAAGAAAAATACAACCAGAGGAAGATTTAGAGTTCGATGACAAGAAGGAAACTTCTCTCCATTAGCAACTTACATCTACACAGTTTGAGGCCACATATGAGTCATCCACATGTGTGTCACACATGCAGACCTGAAGTCTTTCCTCATCAATGTCACACTCTCATGTGATCCTGTAATCATGATTGGGCCATCCCTCAGTAGATACCCTCAAGTAGGCTGGATACCAAGCACGCTGGACTATGAACATGCCATGGAACAAAAATAAATATTGGTCCACTGATTAAACAGGTCAAGCAATAAGAAAATTGGGTGGTAATAAATTACGCTATGATAGAAACAAATCTTAGGAATTTTTTTTTTTTTTTTTTTTTTTTTTTTTTTTTTTTAGGTTAGCTTGTTAGTACACCCATTGTAAGTTCACACTTCGGTGTTAGCCACCCCGACTAGGGAATCCATGCCAAGACCTCAGTGTTGAAACGAGGTATCTTCCACTCAGTCTACCACTTGAGCTATGGATCAGGGTGTAACTTAGGAATTATGTTTAATTAAACCACCTCTTTCTCCTTTCTAATATTTGTAACAGTCATAATGTAACGAAATTCATTTTCAGCAAGTTCTGACCTACAAAATAGACCTAATAATATGTGCACCATCTCCAAGAGAGGCTCAGTGAAATATAAATCCAACGGTCGACATGTGCATAGGTTACTCACTTGATGAGTGTACGTACGTACCATGATTTTGGGTTTATGGCCTGGATTTCTGACACGTGTTTCACCCCTCACATGATGGCCCCTTATTCAATCAGGGCCCATTTTGATAATGCTTGAATGATCCTGATTTGTTTGTGATTTGGCACACAGAATCAACTGCTGCAACAACAGATGGAGAACCTACGTAGGAAGGTAAACCATGCATATGATAATAACACCATGCATGCACATCGTTGAGTTTCGAGTAAGAAGTTTATATTCGGACGGAGCATGAATATTCATACATATGCACACATGCACTGTCCCCACAGTATTACGTAACCTCAATCCAGACCGTAAAATGTGAGGCCCCACTTCAGATGGAGCATATCCATAAAATTAGATCCATTGGACCACTTATTTCTTTCAATTTACTGTTACATTTCATCGCTACCCATATGACATTTAGGATCATCTATTGGGTGTAATTTTCGGACCATGCTGTATCCAGATTGGGGGTCACAAATTGGACGGTTTGGATTGAGTGTATTGTGCCAACTATATATACAGTTGTTATATGCATGCGTGTGGATCGTCACACTACTGCGGTGTTTGAACCATGGCCTCAACATTGTGAATGTGGCCCACCTACTTGGACACGTGGCTTGATCTCATGACCCTCTTTTATTAAACTGCATTTTTATTTTATTTTTATCTTAATTGGATTTTGATTTTTACTGCTATTATCCATGCAACAGGAGCACCTGTTGGAAGATCAAAACAACCATCTCTGCCGCATTGTAGTATCTTTCTCACCAACGAGTTGTATTGGGTTATGTTTCTTCTATTTAGTTTATGGTTTAAGACTCAGCGACTGAGTCGACTCATTCGGTCCTGAGTCGAGTCATGATTCGGACCTACTCAGTTGGACCGACTCAGCCGCATTTTCACTACTTACTCATGTTGCCAAACCGGGTTGGATTCGACCGAGACCGAGTCGACTCAGACGAGTCATCAATCCATGGTTTAGAGCCTTTAGTGGGCCACCATGATTTGGCCCTTGCTTCATATTTGGGACTATGTACGGCTGGCACTAGAGCTAGGCATCGACTCGAGTTTGACCGGATTAGGGCTGACCTGACTCGATTCGATTTTGAAATAGGCCTGACTCAAACTCGACCCAACTCGATACCAAGTCCAGCATGCCTGGCCCAATCTGAGTCTGGGTCTAGCCTGGATTAATCCGACCCAGTCAAAAGTACCGAGTCGGGTTAAGTTAGCACCGAGTTAGATTGAGAGATGAGGGAGGGAGGGAGTGGAGAAGAGAGAGAGGAGGAGGAGGAGGAGGGTAGTGATGGTGGCGGGTGGCTGCCGAGCTTGGAAGAGGAGGGAGGGAGTGGAGAGGAGAGAGAGAGGAGGAGGGTGGTGATGGTGGTGGGTAGCTGCCAGGGTTGGAAGAGGAGGATGAGGGAGGGAGGGAGAGAGTTTGAGATCGGGTCGGGGTCGGGTGTGGCGAGTAGGGTTAGATATACTTAGAAATTAGGGTTTTTTATTATATATACTCGAATCCGAGTCGAGTTAGGTTTTGGATCGAGTCGAGCCTAACCGGATCGAGTTTCGGGTCGAGTCAGGTCGGGTCGAGTTAGTGGGCAACTCGGATTCTACTCGTTTTGAGTTTGGATTGGGCAAAGCCCATTCGATTTAGACTGACTCACCCATTCGGTTCAGGTTGAATCGGGTCTAAACGAGTCGGATGAGTCAAGTCAGGCGAGTCGAGTCGTCCATTACCCGGCTCTAGCTGGCACTAAATTTCAGGCCTAACCAGCACTACTAGGCCCATTATAGAACAGGCCCAAAAAAAGGCAGGCCCCATATGGACAGATTCAAGATTGGCCCACTATCTGGCCCATCAACAGCCTTATTTCAAGTAAAGTATTTTTAACTGTCCATGTTTTGTGATTGATAGCTTGCGGAACACCAAGCGGCTCTGGAACATAAGGTAGTGGAGCCACCACCGATGCTGGACCATTTCAGCCCATTCTACGACGATCAAGCAAGGAACATGCTCCAGCTCTCCCCTCAGATCCATCCATTTCGTCTCCAGCCCACTCAGCCCAATCTGCAAGATCCTGGTCTCCAGCGCCATGGCCTGCAGCTTTGGTATGGACCACCACCATCATCATCATCATTATATCATTTTTAAATTCATCCCCACCGTTGATCATAAGCTTTGTTGTCACTTTGGCAAAGTATCGTGCATCCCCCACATGCATGCATGTAACATGCAACGTAGACGTGCAATCATGTGGGTAAATGGGTCTGATCAAAATATGGGTCCCATTGAGAAAAATTGGATGGCCCAAAAATCATTTTTATCAGGCAATCATTGGGGTGCAATTTTGTCCGTTCATTTGGATGGTTAAGATCATCCAATCAGTGAGGATTGGGCTATCACCTATTCATACTTTGGCCCGCGAATCCGATGGTTGGAACAGACTTACATGTTTGAAATATGAAATCAGTTCCACTGGACAATCATAACCGTTAATTTGGAATGTTTGTCCAGTCACATCTGCCTCATCTGAGTCTTAAAACCATGCTATCGACAGTACCACGATCCACGTGTACCCAGATACTCAACCTGGGACTTGGTTTGCCTAGTGACCCCAACATCAGCCAGCTAGCTGATGTCAAAACTCTGTGGGCTCCATCATGATGTATGTGTTTTATCCACACCGTCCATCCACTTTTTTAAAGCTCATTTTAGGGCATTATACAAAAACGAGGCATCTCTAAATCTTAGGTGGACCACACCACAGGAAACAGTTGGGATTGAATACTTACCATTGAAAGCATTTTTGGGCTACATCGGTTTTGGATCAAGCTGATTTTTGTGTTTTCCCTTCATCCAGGTCTGTGTGACCTTATCAACAGGTTGGATGGTAAATAAACATTACAGTGGGCCATAGGAAGTTTTTAATGGTGGACGTTCAATCAACACTGTTTTCCTGTGGTGTGGTCCACCTAAGATATGGATATTCCTCATATCTGGTCTCATGTCATAAAATGAGCCGGAAAAATGGATGGATGGCGTGGATCATGAAACACATACATCATGGTGGGGGCCAAAGAGCTTTGACATCATCTAGCTGGATGGTGTTGGGGTCACCAACCAAACCGCCCCCCCAACCTGATTTAAAGGTACCTGGATCCTAGATCGTACCCGTTAAAATTGGATTAGGCTGGGCTCCACTGTCTTCAGAACCATTAAAAATCGGGTCGGTGGAGTACCAAATCAGGTGCCCGCCCATGCATATTTAATTTTTAATATTAATAATTATAATTTTTCATTGGATGTGAATTGTTGGTTTTTTATCTGGAAGATCCTAGCCATCCAATCTTTGACCCTTTTTTCATTGGATGTGGATCATTGGTTTATACCTTCTTAGATTTCTCCTTGTGAGTAGATCTTCTGGTCATAGTCCATCAATTGGGGTGGGTTTGAGTCAGACCCAGTTGCACGACTGAGTCGCTCGAGTCTCAAGCAACTCGTCCGACTCAGCCCAAGTCAGACCCAGGGTCTGACTGAGTCCGATTTGACTCAGACGAGTCATATCAGACTCGGATATGTTTTTAAGAAAGGACCCATCTCGGGATTCGTGCCAAACAAGCTTCCATTGGTCACAATCTGCATCAAGGGCCAGAAACTACAGTGATCGGTTAAAAATCGTAGTGAATCAACACCATGCGATCTGGACCGTACACTTGATGGACCACATGGTGGATCGGTTTTGGCTTATAACCGGATGTGTTATTAACCATCTGAAATCCTGAAGTGTGTAAAATCACCTGAACCCGACTCCTTTAATCGGGTCCAAAGATGGGTACACCAGTACCCGATTCCTACCCCACCACCATCATCATCACCGTCAATTTCATCTTGATCACCATCATCATCATCATCTCATCCGCACATTTATTACCTAAGCTTAATTAATTAAAATTTCAATATGAATTTTGTGCAGAATCATGATTTCAAAGAAGAGAAGGACACCAGATGAAGATGGAAATCTATGTTTTCTTTGTCTTTTATATGTATAACCATTTCAACAACCTTTGTTTATTTATGTTCTAAGACTATGTATGTAATTCCAACAAGTGTGAGAATTTGATTGTTATATGGTTTTTTTATTGTGTGTTTATATAAGCAATTTGATTAATAAAATAGAGTTTTGGAGGCACAGGTGAAGTCTGTCCACCTAACATGGGCTCGACCGACGCGGGCCCCATCTCGAGCCCATTCCCCTCCAAGTTGGGTTTTGGCTGGTCTTGGTGTGGATTAAAGACTCGGCGACTCAAACCGACAAGTCCCGAGTTGAGGATAACTCGATCTGATTCAACTCAGGACTGAGTCTGAGTTGACTCAGTTGAGTAAGCAATCCGTTGATCCTGGTTCTATTCGGGCCCTACTCTTAGACCCGATGTGAAGACCCGACAGGTCAATCGGGTAACCATTGGGCCGGGCTCGACTGCTTGAGAAGGGAGTGGGCCTTAATGTGGGTGGGTGATACCACGACGGCCCACCATTAATTTGTATGTTGCACGTGGGACTTATGTATGGTGATTAGGATCACCACGTGGATGTGCTACATCCCAAAAGTTTTGGAGATTGGATTGTGGGACCCATCTGATTGGTGGCCTTAAAAAGAACAATACTCCACCTTCAATAAATAAAACTTACAACAAATGGATGGTTTCGACCGTACATGTGGTGGCCCAGCTGATCAACGGTCTTGATTGTTGTATGTATTTGGCATGTGTATGGTGAAGAAGGATCTATATAGAACTTCTGTGTCCCGCGCTGATAGTAACCATGGTTTTTGGAGGAATTACATGATAGTGGAGGGTTGATGTGTATTGTACACTCGAGTTCTCAATCACAATCAGGACCCATCATTCAGTAATCAAGGCCTTGGATTTGTTTGGGCATCACAATGTAGAGGAGAGAGAGAGGTGGTGCCCCTTCTCTTCCATCAGTTCCTTCACGGCTTCTCTACACCAGATAGGTGATCATGTGGGGACAACCTCATGGATAGTGTGCGTCTCCTTCTGCCCATGTCAAAGGAGAAAGTAGCTTTTTCATCTTTTTCACTTAAGATAGAAGAGGGAGAAACCTTTCCCAATAGAGAATTGGCATCAACAAAACTTTATGAAAAAAAATATCTCATAATTCAATCACCTAAGGTAAGATCGTAACTTTTCTTTGTGGCATTGAATCTTTCGAGTATATGAAGTTACCACAAATTGGAATTCCTAAGAAGAATGTTAAATTAAATCTTCAAATTATGCTAAGCTTCCATTGCACTTAGACACGAATATCCAACACTAATATGACTGTAGTCAATTTCTCACAAGCAAAATGATATAATCAACTCGATGAATTTAATGTGCTTGTGGAACACAGGATTAGAGGTGATATGAATTGTTGCCTGATTATTTAAAAGAGATGTATAGCAAACATATCAGGATTACTTATATCATCCATAAAGAAGCATAACCAAACACTTCACTAGTACTATAACCAGTAACCCTATCTTCGCCTCTACAAATGAGTGAGCTATTGTGGGTTGCTTACTTTTTTTCGAGATAAGATTGCTCTCAATAATGTACTTAACCTATTAGTAAAATGGTAATAAGTGAATCAACCTGCACAATGGACATCACAATACACCCAAACATTTAAATAACACAATCAATATAAATATTTAAAAAAATACATTTATTTGGGCCAGCTTTAATTATCAAAGGATACAATGAATTGCATCATGATAATGTTCACATGAAGTCTATATAAACTAACTAACAACGCTCACAACTTAGACGATGTCTGGTTGAGTGATAGAGAGTAGTTTACTCACTAAGTGCTAATTAATACAGTCCATCATTGGTCATGGGAAAGGACTCTATTCTAAAAAGTTGATCATTTACCTCAATTGATGCCTCAGCTAAACAAAACCTAACATGTCTGTAATGGTTAAAAGATCAACGACTTGCTTTCGTTGGGAGGTAAAAATGTCAATTGAACAAGTAGTTTCGATCCTAAAAATTAAAAATGTTATAACGGTTCGAGGTTTTTTACTTCAAACTGATCAATAAGAAAGTTTTTAGCCAATAATATTTCAACCGCATTGTTAACAGTTAAGACAATATCGTCTACATAGATTACCCAAACTATGACGCTAGGTCTTTGCTTCTTGATGAAGATAGGATGATCGGATACACAACTCTGAAATCTAACTTGAAGAACAATGGAACTAAATCTCTTGATCCAGGCTTTTAGAGATTATTCGAGATTATAAATAACATTTTTGAGATGGCACACTTTCCCTTCAAACCGAAAAAGATAAAACCAATGAGAATTGTGCATATAAATCTCTTTACGAATATGTTATGTACATCTAACCAATGAAGTAGACAATTTTTATGTACAGTAAAGAAGTGGATAATCGAATTGAATTGAGCTTAATAATAGGAGTAAAGATATCATGATAGTACACTGTTAATTGTTGCGTGAACCCTTTTACAAAGAGACAAATCTTATACCGAGTCACAGACCCATCATGATTATAGTTACAAACTCATTAACACCTAACTACTTACCTTTATTTAGGAAGATCAACAAATTCTCATGTACCATGTTTCTCAAGAGTTTTTATCTCATCAAACATAACAGTCTTTCATTGAGGATCTTTTAAGGTATTTGTAACTATAAAAAAGATAAAAATAAACAAAACAATAGAGAAAATTGTATGAAAGGATGGGAATAAACAACTATAGGAGACATAATTACCAATACGATAAACGGTGCTCAAATAAACACAGTAAGGCATTAGGGCACAATTGTATGTCTTGCTTTCGAATAATAATAAAAATATCAAGGATGTCTCAATAACACTCAGTCTTTATAGATAAAGAATCTGATGATGGAGATTGAGTAGTAAAAGATTCTTCTCATCTAACATTGGGAGTTGTGTATAATTCACAAGAGTGTGATCTAAAAATAATGATAACAATTGTCGTCTAAAATAAGAATCGTTTTTATGAAATGTAACATCTCTAAAGATAAATTATCGCTTAGTAAGTGGATAATGATACTTTTAAGCTTTTTTTACTATTAAAGTGTTCTAATGACATAAATAATTACATGAGAAATGAGTTTGTCATGAGAATATCCAGTCATATGGATGAAATAAGCACAATCAAATACTTGATGAGGTAGATAAAATAAGGGGGTACCAAATCATAAATACCTCAAAAAGATATTTATGGGTCCCAAGAATTGAGAAGGCATCCTATTAATCATATATGTAATAATTAAAATTACTTCATCTGTATAAGACTTTGGCTCATTTATATATATTCAGCATGATGGATCTACTTACTTATAATAGGTAACAATTTTTATGCTTAGCCACCGCATTTTGTTATGGCACATATACATACAAGGTTTGAGTTTTGATGTCCCAATTGATAAAAAACTATTTTATGTCATTACTTATCCATTCTTTTTTCATTGTCATACCAAAACACTTTAATAGTTTATCCAAAATAAATTTTTACATATTTAGTAGTGAAGGCTTGAACAACATATATAACTTCAGTTCTATTTTTAAATAGATAGGATCGTGTAAATAAATAAATATATATATATATATATAATATTTATATCTAAATACAAATATAATTGAGCATGTCCTCATACATCTGAATTTACCAACTTAAAAGAAAATTATTTTAGTTTCACAATACAGATGGGATATATACGTATGTTTAAAATATTCACATATTTTCTCATTTAAAAAGTAGATATTATTAAACTTATTGAGAAATATACTTGAAATAAAATGCACTAACATATGAGCTAAACGGGAGTGCTAAAGAAAAAGAAACTTCTCATTATTTCTTTCAAAAATAACTACGCACAAAGGTGATAATATGTTCACATCGAACATGTACAATCCTCTAGACTCATGTCCACTACTAATCTTTCACCCACTTTGTAGATTTTAAATAACATAAATTTGAAGACAAAATACATTGAGCATTGTAGTTGTTTAATTTATGCACTTACTAAAAGAAAATAAAATATAAAAGATGAAAATGAAGAACAAACTAAATGGTAAGAGAGAAAACTAAATTTATACATTCATTTCTCAAATATTTTAGAGAATGAATCATCCGCCAACTTAATTCTATCAGGAAATAAAGAGAATATAAAATAGTTACCTTCTGTCACAAAATTAGTAGCACCTAAATCTATCTAGGAAATAATTATATTGATACTTAAATAATCTTCCAATGAAGTGATAAAAGTTATAGATGCTTAATAATTTAAAAAACTTCAACTACCCAAATGGGCATGGTCAACCTCAGAACTATGACCATCCCCCTTAAATGTAACAATATTGATCTCTCTTTTAGGCTTCGGTTAAAGATGTGTGTGTAGATCATAGTAACGATCTCTAGTAAGTTGACGATAACTACAATGAGTACAATCAAACTGTCCCGATCAACATTTTGTGGAGATACATGATCTATTTGTTCGACAGTTTGTCCCTTCATAGGAAATCTTTTTTAATTCAATTTGAGTCTAGATATAAATGCATATCTCTCTATGATAGATGGCATATTTGAAGCACATCGATTTGCTCTATTATGAATAAATATGATCTCTAGTGGAAAAGACACTTGTGACCTAAGATATAAACTTTTTAGGATTAAAATTATCCTCAAGATCCCAAAAGAATTTGAATATACAAATTTTTTTATGTCACTTATATACATCATTAGGAATAGGAGTTATGTCATATAGTAATCAAGTTCATTCCACATATGACAAATAGCAGCATAATAAATTTCATTGGGGACTTCTCATGTCATATGTTATTGTTCTATATAATTGATATGTTCTTGTTAAATCATCATCATGAGAGAACATTTTGGCAACCATATCTCAAATTCGTTGGGTCATTAATACATCAATATTAAGTTCACACATCAAAGGCTGCATAGAATAAAGTAATCATCTAATAACTATGAAGTTGTTACTATCCTAATCTTAACGAAATGGATCTCCTACAAGTAGCGTACATTTTATACTAGAGATAAATCTTAATCTTCTTTTGCCACCAATAAATATCTTCATAGACTCTATCCATATGAGATAGTTAAAACCATCCAATTTATTATAGTAATGCAAATGCTAAGATGTTGTTGATCAAACCGGTCATGACAGACCAACCTTTTAACTCTTCATAGTATAATACTAAAAAAACTTAAAACACAACAATAACAAACTAATGTGTACCACTAAGTGGACAATCACAAACGATAATGAATAAACAACACTTACATTCCTCACATATAGGAGGAGAACTGAAGGTGCGAACTAATGGATAATGAAGCAATTATCAAAAGGTCGTCATTGACGAGACTACTAGTGATTCATTTAGGTCGACATTGTAAGGGAGTTAGAGCACCATTACGACATGACAGAGCATCATTAGCCCAAACTTTAATGTGACATAGCGTTGTTGTTGGTCGGTATTGAAACAAGGAAGAGAGAGAATGAGTGAGAGAGAGGGACCCAAATAGAGAGATGATAAACTATGGTTAAATTACCTTAGCTCTCATACCATATAATTAAAGAAAATTGAAGTTAGGGTTCTTTTCACATTTTCTCTTATTATTAATAATAATAATGATATTGTGGTCCAAAAGGCTTCCTAATAGATACATCATACCCACTTTAATAGAAAGAAGAGAGAAATTATAAGAGATTGGGAGAGAAAATTTGTAAGTTACACAAAAGAGGATGTGGGCAACATGTAAAGAGAAAGAGCCCTCACGATAAAAAAGAGAGATGAAAGAGGACATGGGCTACATGTATAGAGCATAGAGTATAAACTAATGGGACATTTCACTAAAAAGATAATTCAAGGAAGATACATGTAAACTCCAAATTAAAGATGTATTATATTAATAGACATTTCTCTTAGAGCTCGTTAGGCATATCTACTATTTTTCGTTAAAAACTACTCCAATAAGCTTTTTATGTTCTAGCTATTGTTTTAAATAAGCTCGTTTGATAAAATCACATTTTCAAGTTTAAAATAAATAAATTAAAAATAAATAATAATAATAAAACTCTTATTTGAAATAAGCATGTTTGGAAAAATCTTCGAATAAGAACTTTTTTTAAGGGTAGTTAATGTCATTTTAAAATATTACAACAACTCCATTATAAGAGCAAAACAAATTGTTGTTTTGGTAGATCTCACCATAGATGAACTATGCCCCAAATGACAAAAGAATGGATGACTACAATCTTCATATTTTAAGACATTTGGGCTATCCATTATATCATACATTAGATATGGATCAACCATCATATGGAGCCCACCTTTGATGTGAACCATCCATTGTGTGAGCCAAACCCTCAAAGTGGGTCATCCATCATACAAGGCTCGTCTTGGATGTGGACCACTAATAATTAGGAGCCCACCTTGATATAGGTCATTTATCATGTGAAGCCCACCATCAATGCTAATTGTCCTTTATGTGGGGCCCCTCAATGTCTGCTACCCATCACCCATTATGTGAAGTCCACATTTGATGTGTCCATAGTGTGGGCCCTACCTTCAAAGTGGATTGTCCACCATGCTTTTAATATCCACCATTCATCATGTGGGGCACACCTTCTACGTGGATCATCCATCATGTGGCCCACTTTGGATATAGGTCATCCATCATGCAAGACCTTAGATGTGGGTCGTCCATTAGGTGTGGCCCACTTGATGTGGATCGTCCATTATGAGGGGCCACACTTTGATGTGGATCGTCCATAATGTGAAGCTCACTCTGTCCTTTATGTGGGCCCACCTTGATATGGACCATTCATTTTGTGGGGCCCCACCTTCAATTGGATCATTCATCATGTGGGCCCACCTTTGATGTCAACCAACCATTATGTGGACCCACCTCCAATGACCATCATCAATCATGTGGATCCCACCTTTAATGTGGATTGCCCATCAAATGGGACCCACTTGATGTGCGTGTTTAGTCATATTGGGCCATACTTTGATGCAGGCCATCTATCATTTGGGGCCCACCTTTGATGTGAACCGTTCATTACATGGGCTCACCTTAATGTGGAGCCCCACGTTCAATATGAGTCATTCATGATGAAGGGCCCACCTTTGATGTCCACCATCCATCATGTGGGTCCCACCTTTGTTGTGGACCATCTATAATATGGGGCCCACTTGATGTGGATAGTCCATCATGTGGGACCTACCTTTGATGTCCACCATACATCATGTAGGTCCCACCTTTGCTATGGATTGTCCATCATGTGGGGCCCAACGTTAATATGGGTCATTCATCATGTGAGCCCACCTTTAATGTCAACCTTCCATCATGTAGTCCCACATTCAATGTCCACCATCCATCATGTGGGTCCCGCCTTTAATGTGAACTATCCATCAGGTAAGGCTTGCTTGATGTGGATCATCCATCATGTGGGGCCACACTTTGATGTAGACCATTCATCATGTTGGGCTCACCTTTGATGTGATCGTGCATTATGTGGGTCTACAGTTAATGTGGATCATTCATCATGTGGGCCCCACCTTCAATATGGGTCTTTCATCATGTGGGCCTACCTCGAAGAGATTGTAAAGAGAAAAGAGGGTAAGATGGGAATTACTTGGAAAGTTTAAGGACAAACTTATCAAAAAAAAGAGTTCAAAATGTCTTCTCGCTTACGTCAAACTTCGTTTCAAAAAGTAAACATTCCCCAACTTATAAAATCAGAGCTTATTTACTACTTTCTAAACAAATAAGCACTTTAATTAAACTTTTACCAAATAGTATAAAAGCTTATTTTAAAAATAATAATAATAATAATAATGATAATAATAATAATAATAATAATAAGCTCTTATTTGTAGAGATGTCAAATACCCCCTTAAATATATATTATTATTAATGAGAATGGCACATACCACATGAAAAAGAATGGAAAGAAGGAGATCTGGATTGAAGGGCATAAGTTATATGTAAAGAGAGAAAAAGGTTATATAAGAGAGAGAGAGAGAAAGAGAGAGAGAGAGTAGGTTGTGAGCTACATGCATAGAGTGGGTGGACGTGGGCTACATACTAAGTTATTGCCATAAAAAAATTATGAGCGGTTAAAAATTGGCATTTCTTATGAAAAATGAGTAGAATCTAAATCGTTGGTTGATGAGCTTGTAGAATTTATCAATGACCAAAACACCCTCACATATATACAGTATCCTTTCTACTGCCTTTTTAAATATCAAAGTTCATAATACTTTTACAACTATTTGCGTTAGTAAAGTTGTAAAATCATAGTAGAGAGTAGAGAAATTTAACGAGTATTGGACCTGATACATTTTCAAGATAAGTTTGACCTATATGATTTTATTTTTCTTTTAGCATGAACCTAGAACAAAAAAAAATTGACCTGAACTAATTTAATTAGGTTGGGTGTCCCGATCCTACTAGGTAAAATCACTCAGTAGTCGACACCATAAGTATTATCTAATAAAGGTATAAACTAATTAGCTTGATACATTCCACACTATTAAAATCAAATGATTGTTGAAGGTTTAAACTTGACATATAGATGTGGCCCACCTAATGTGTGGATCGGCATAATTTTTATAAGATTTTTATAGAAGTACCTGATAAAATGTCATATCCAAATGACACTATCTGTGAAAAAGAGGGGTTACGTGCTAAGTTAACATATACCATAATAAGAAAAAAAAAATTGTTGTTAGTGGGCTTATTGCTTAATATTTTGTCAATGTGGTAGGCACATCATCCTGGAATAGGCCAACAACTCAGACACAGTGTCCCATACTACCAATATTTGACCCCTGAGTATTGTCAGATTGTATCGCGTAAAGCTATACACAAACCGCGTTAGCTCGGTTAACTCACTCGACTTGACTCAAAACTTGACTTGTAAAACATTGGGTGACAAGCATCTCCTTAATGACCATCGAGCATCGATGAATTTTGTGACCCTAATTGTTAATGGATTTGGTGGCGTGCCTTCTCTATGCTAAGGTTTGGGTGATAACATTTTTCTTAGTTGTGATTGTCCTTGAACGACGAGCCCTATTATAAATTTGACTGAGTTGTAAAGACTATTAAATGATAAACTTTGAATTAGATCAAGTGACACTGGTGAGAAGTCACCTACTGCCATAATGAGCTATGTGATCCGGATAGAGACTTGTGATATAACAACGGTATCATAGCTTCACCAACCAGCTGTTTGGCATGAAATTAATAAATACCCACTAATCATGTATATCATAACATTGTTGGATTGTGTTGTGGGCCAACCATTGTGCATATATTGATGTCTTCGCTAGTAGTAGTGTCGATATGGTTTGTTACTATTTTTATTAATTCCGGGCCATGCATACACATTCCATGCCATTCATACATTTAAAGAACTAATAATAGGAATTGTCTGTTTTGTAATGCTATCATCGCATATGCCTGAATATGTTTGATAACATGTGAAAGTTTGGTTAATAGTAGCATTGAGTTGATCACTCATTCCAACCTAGAACGATGTTTTAAAACACCAAACCTAGAACGATGTTTTAAAACACCAACCAAACAATTTCGTCGATGCAGGTGCCCTAGAGGAATATATACTTGTTGAGGAGTATGTGGACCCCACCGAGGAGTTCTCGTATTTCCAGTATACGAATAATTAGTTGTAGCTTGGCGTCCTCAGACCAGCGGTGGCTTTGTTTTGTCATTTTGGACAAAGATACACATTTTATAATTCTTTTAGACTTGTATATTGAGTCCACAATTGGGTGAACTCTGTGGTTTGATGTTTATATGGATGTACATATTTGGATTTGTTCATATACACTTATAATCATGATCATATATATTGTTAAGATTAGTTCTTATGAATGCTTATGATAATCAAATAACCATACAAAGGAAATACGCTTGCACAAAGAGAAAAGTGACATGCGGTATCGAGTTGTACTCAACCTCTGAAATTCGGAGCGTTAAAAATTGGTATCGGAGCATAGTTTAGAATTAAACTAAACCGTGGGCTGGAGACTTATCATAATAAACACGTTAACTTAGATAGGACTCTGAACTTGATAATGTTGAACCTTAAGTGCAAACTCTCGATTGTCATTAATTGTGAACTGAAACTTAGAAATCTAAACCCTAAAAATGCCTTGTTTGATGTTGTCGTGCGTGGAGTTGCTATGCACAATTAGGTCCGGCGTAAAATTGAATCGCTGATAAATAACAATGCTAGGAGGAGAGTTTCAGTCGAAAATATATGGTCCAGGTTGTGTGTGCAACCCAAAACTTCCTAAAAAATTCTCCCTTGAGAAGAAGTGTCAAAATGTCTAAATTTGAATAGAGGTCCATGGTGCCACCGTGGACAAATGAGCATTCTGGGTGTTTTTAGGATAGTGGAGAACGATGTCACCATAAGAAATTGACATTTTTGAATAGATGTCCACGGTGTCACCTTGGTATTCTAAACAATGGTCCACGGTGCCACCATGAAACCTACAACGTCATTGTAGGAAGATATTTTTTGAGACAAGGCAATAGCGCCACTGTGGAGACTACGATGCCACCGTCGCCGTGACAATGGCCAACAATGCCATTGTCGGGACCCAAAAATGCACTTTAAAGTGCATATGCGAGGTGTGTGTGGGAGGTTTTAAAATTATACTTCTCCCCATTTTCTCCCACTCTCCCCCTTTCCTAAGCCTCATTCTTTCATTTCTTTATACCCAAATCTCAAATTCCTCCAAAACTCCCAAACCCTTTCAGTCATTCTCTTCCTCTTTCTTGGTTTTTGTTTTCATTTGCATTTAAGAAAATTAGACCCTAGAAACCCTACAAATGGCATTCCTTTCATCTGTAACCTCCTTATTTGCGATACTCTTGTTTCTTTTCCTTATGGGGAAGAAGAAGGTGACCCCCTGATGAAGCAGGCCCTACCAAGGAGTGTCGAATAAAAAAGGTGATGTGAGAGCATTTGTAAGTTCCATCACCCCATTTAGAACCCTGGAGGCCGAAAGCGAAGGAAGATTCATGGGATGAATAGTAATCTTCAAATCGTACGTCAACAACAGGTTATTCAGTTAATACGACGTGTTGGATCACCTCTCCCAAAATGGATGGAATCCCATTTTCGATGGAAATCTACTGGCCGATAAGGGCCAGGTTAGGGCATTTTACACCCGAATCCGCAACCCCCACGTAGACCCATTGTACTTCGATAGATGCAGCGTTTGCATCGATGTAGATGTCATCTCATGGGTGCTTGGAGTGCCGTGGGAAATGGTTCAGATAAAAGAAGAAAATATGAAGGTGTCACGGTACTAGAATGAGTGCACGAGGTACCTGTGCGGTCGATTGGTTGATTGGAGTGAGAATGATAGTCTACTTTTATATGACTATAGTCGTTTTTCCTAGATTTATCCCATTGCATTGAAGTCTTCAAGTTTATAATGTTTTTCTAATTTTAAAAACATGGATGCGAATTTTTCTATATTAATTTTTTAAAAAATTAAGTTATGGTACATTAGAATTGACAAATGGATTTTTTACTTCTTCTTCTTCTTTTTAATAAATATGATATTATCTCATGTATTTCATGCTTCATACTTGGGCACTGGATAGTTTTGTTGAATATAAACATCATCATATAATAAATATGGGGATTGCATTGCTAGCTCAAGCAAGCCTACATAATTTTTTATTAGAGGTCTTTATTACCATTGTCTACTTGATAAACAAGTTACCTACTTTGGTGTTAGGTAATTAATCCCCGTTTGAAGTGTTGTTTTATAAATCTTCAAACCACTTTACAATTAAGTTGTTTTGGTGTTCGTACTTTTCATCTCGTGTTTATATAAAAAAATATATAAATTGAGTGTTAAGTTATAACATTACATTTTTCTTGATTACACTGATGTCAACAAAGGAAATCATTGCTATAACCTGAAATCTGACACTATTTACATTTATCATCATGTTTTATTTAATAAACATGTTTTTCTTTTCATAAATAAAATTAAGTCGGTTGTACCAAACACCTCTCACTCCACCTCTATGTTGCATTACCCATTCCAACTACACTAGCGCATCTAATCCAACTTCCTGTCGTCACGTAGAATGTAAACCTAATTTCTTTGTCTACTTCTCCACCAGTTATGACCTTACTTTTACCTCAATTACCATTGTTCAGTGACTTTTATTAATTTTTGATAATCATCACATTTCATAAATTTCATCGGTGGTTGATCTTTTGAATTATGTTACTACTCCATTACCCACACCTCCTACATCTCAGGCTCCACCTCATATACAATCCTACATCACATGATTACTCAAATTAAAGATGTTACCGAAAAATTCAAGTGCTAGTTTTTTACTTCTCATTATCCAGTTTCAAATGCACTCTTATATATGCTTGATGACTTGACTCATGTTGAATTCACGTCTTTTCAAATAGGCTACTACTGATCCTCAATGGATTGAAGTCATTCATACTAAATTTTGTGCTTTTCTGAAAATTGATATCTGAACTTTTATTCCTCATTAAACATATATTAATATTATCGGTCATCGTTAGGTTTACAAGATCGAATGATGAAATGATGGTTCCATTAAGTGACCTAAAACTCAATTGGTCGTGAAGAGCTTTTATCAATAAAACAGAGTCAACTCTTTTAACACCTTCAATCCTATTATTAAGTCCTTAACTATACATATTGCACTTTCTATCGCTATCACTTGTTAGTAGTTCATTCATTAATTGGATATCAATAATGTGTTTCTTTATGATTTCCTTTAGGATGATATATCCATACATCAATCACAAAGCTTTATCAACATAACTTTACATAATCATGTTTATCATTTGAAGAATGCTATTTATAATCTCTATCAATCCGCATGCTTGATTTCAATGGCTCATCTCCTTTCTTGTTTAGTTTAAATTTGTTAGTAACTATGTCAATCACTCTCTCTGTTTACTCTACTTTCAACCAAGTTATGGTCTTCTTACTATATGTCAAAGACATTATTTTATAGATAATAACTCTACCATTCTTCACCAATTTTTTTCTTTATTATAACCACTTAGTTTGCAATCAAAAAGTCTTTAATATTAGTTTGCCGTCAAAAAGTCCCTGACGATTTTCATTACTTTTAGTGAATTAAAGCTAAGTACACCTCCTTTGATTTTACATTGACTTAAATGAAGTATATACTTGATTTGCTTTGTTGGACTAATAATTGGATAACAAACCATGCTCCATGTTATTTATTCGTAACTCTAAACCTATCTCTTGAGATGGTACTCATCTTTCCAACTTATCGAATATTAGTGTAGTTATATTCAATTCTCTTACTCTTACATGTTTGGATATCAGATATGTTATTAACTAATTTTGTCAATTTATGGATAAACCAACTATTTCTCACATGTTTACTATAAAGTAAATTTGACGCTATTTGAAAGGTACTTTAGGTGTTGAATTTACTCTCTATCATGGTTAATTATAACTAGCCATGACCTTTTGATGTCAACTGGGGTAATTATCCCTATACTCGCCACTCTACAACTGCTTTTTACATTTTTTGGATCATAATCTTTGTATCTTGTGCATATAAGAAATAATCCACAATCTCCTGCATTAGAGCTAAACATAACAAGTATAACGCCTAGACTTTTTGGATCAACTATTTGCTTTCAGATCTTAATATTTCAATTCGCCCTCTTTTACTTTTTCACTACAATAATGTTAGTGTTATGCTTATGCTTATTGACTTAATCTTTTATGGCAGGTAAAACATGTTATGGTGAACTACTACTTTTTCATAATTTGTTACTAATATTATATACTATTTTATCCTTAAATACATATCGTTTTCCAATTAGCTTATATACATCTTTATAAAAAGTCTTTCAATTACTTCTTTTAAATTTTTTTAGTTTTAAAATGATGTGACATCCCCATCAGTTTATGGGAGATTAATTGGCAAAATAACTATGGTAATTATATGAAAACACATACATTATTGTAACTGTGTGAGATCATGGGTACTATTATAATTATTGTAACCACACGTGATAATGAATACTATTACAATTGTTGTAGTTACATGAGAATATAGGTGCAATCATATTGGGACATGGACATTATTGTAACTATTTTTATAATATTTAACACATTACATAACACAAAGTTTGGGATGATACCTATTCTCGTTAAAATTTAAAATTACACAACATGTTACAACTAATTAGACAATAAAGTATATGATCCTAAAAACCAAGTACCCTAACTATTTTAAGTTTGCATGGTACGACAATTAAGCGATCTTGACCATCAATATGATGTGCATATGATAAAATTATTTGCATGTATCAAAGTCAAAAAGAGAACCAGTAACATGCAGTTGGAGGTACCACATTTTTCCCCCTAAAGATGCATGTGTAGGAAATTGGTATCATGTAAATACTAGGCCCCAACCTGAGGATCACTTGGCGAAAAAAATCATATCAGTTCTCTTAACAAGTGAGTCATGCTGTTAGAATTAATAAACATTTAACAATTGATTCAACATATAGATGTGGCCCACCCAGTTAAGGGACCTTCTTGAATTTTATACTATGTGAACTTCATGGTAGGGTCCATTGTTTACATGATATGGATTTCTTACACAAATGACATGTTGGTGGGAAGGATTTGAATGCATGAAAGTTAGCAAACCTCAGTTGCATGTGATCAAATTCTTCATTGAAAATTGTGTTTCATGAATGCCAATAGCCTATGCAACATAAAACTTTCTGGGGCCCGCCAAATGTTTATGTGAGATCCACTTCATTCATCTTTTGTGTCGGTTGAATTAGGATGTGAGCTAAAAAAATCACACATATCCAAAAACTCAAGTGAGTCACTGTAATGCCCCGAAAATCGGCATCCGAGTACAAAGACTCCGATCCCGAGTTCTCGGGTGTTAACCTAAAAAAAATTCATGTGTCCTCATTCATATTTACATTCATTTTATACACAAATAATCATAGTAACACATTTTAACTTAGCGGAATCAAAGCAAAGTAGAGATAGTCAAACCCAAAAATATAGGGCTATCATCCAAAAATTACAGTTCCAAAAGTGGTGACCACCCATATAAAAATTATAATAACCACAATAATTGTAATAAAAATAGAAGAATAACTACCAAACAGAAAGAGAGTAGTTATATATTAGGCGCCCCGAGTGCACAACTGACTGGTCATATTCTTGAGTTATCTGCATATGTCAAATAGGGGGCATCAAACGTGAACATAATGAAGAAATATCACAAAATTGTTACTTAAGACATTTTACTAATTAGCAGGTTCACAACGAATACATATTCATACACTCAAGCATGTTATCTTTAACGCACAACCATTAAGTAAGTTACACATGTTATCAATACAACCAAACACAAGTAACGATGGCATAACAAACAAACAGTTTTCTAATTTATTTGGTAAATATATTAATGTTATAATAAAATGATGCATGCTCCTTACAATCCATCACTCCCTTGGAAGTGACTTCCACATCTATTTAGCAAATGTCAACACTCCTCACAAGTGACTCCAACGCCAAATCGTAACTATCCTAAGATATGCACGTCTATTTAGCAAATGTCAACACTCCCTCACAAGTGACTCCAACGCCAAATCGTAACCTATCCTAAGATATGCATGATTAGCCAAGTTATTATTAGTTCCAGTTCATACAACATGTTGGCGAAGTGAGGATACCGCCATCATGTCACGATTCATTATATGGATTACGTGGCTTGTTGCGGCTCCTCACCATTGTCCATTGATCCAGATTAAAGCATCAACAAGGTACAGATCATCACCCAATACCGAGTATGAACAAGCAATTCAGAGGTACAGGCTCGTCATCAAAATTAAATCAATACAAAGGAAATGACTCGTCACCCAATTTCATTAACGCCCCATCGTTCGAACAGTGCTCTGACACAGAACCATCGGCGGAGTAATTTGACAGGAGTTCTTCAAATAACATTCTATCACCTCTATCAATGCTCAATGGTCACCACAAGGAGATTTGTCACCCCAGCATAGGCCGACAGCTCGAACATAGTATCCCATATCACCATGCTCGGCTCATAAGTCTTTGAGGATAGTAACACACTAATGGTTATGAGTAGACTAAGTCAATGGTAATGGTGGTATCCCAGATTCTATTGAATGTCATACAATCACCAAGCATAAGAATGATCGAACTTTTATTAAATTGATGCGATCGACTACGGAGGAACCCGGGCAAACCGGCATTGGGTGCAAAGCATCCCATGTAGTTATAATTACTGTCAATCGTCTGTGTTCAACTCCAATCGATCGTATAAGCCTGGTATAGTCATCCTAAAGTGGGCTATCCGTACATTTAAATAATTTGCAGAGCTCGATCAACCACAACAACAATTCAATCATATTAGCATTTCTAAGCATTCAACATACAAGCATTATAATATTAAGAGTTTCATGTCATTCAAACATTTCATCGAGCATGTTATCAACTAAATAGAAAACAAATACATTTATTTATTCTAAAATGCAAAGTAGAATCTTGAAGGTAGATCTTCACCTTATAATCGAAATCCTCGACTCGGATGTGGCCTTAGCGTAAAAAATTTGGAGAAAAATACTCAAAACCTAAATTACAGTACAAGACTATCATTAATGATTTGGATTTAGTCCTAATCAAATGTTAAACAACGAATTATGACTCAACTAACTCGATTGGAATGATCCCTTAACTCGGTTTGACGAATAGGGTTTTAGAATCGTTGCGCAACCAAAATCCTAACAGAGTCGAGCCTGATTACAGCTCCCGCAAGAGTATAGACCACTCCAATTGATAATTGGAGCTTAAAACCTTAACAAACTCAACCCTAGCATTAAGGTTTGCGAGAATCGATGGAAAGGAAATGAAGTTTCTAACCATAATAGTTCAAAATGTAGGAAATGAAAGAAATAGACGAAAAGATAAGTAGAAAACCTCTTATCTAGCAAGGAGGTGAAGAATCTATCCCGAAGTCGTCAGATTCCGGCCGTGGAAAATGTGAAACTGAGTGTAGAAGTGAGACCTTGCAAGATCTGGCTATCATGACGATCAGACGACGAGATCTAGCACCGCACTCCACCATTTTTTCTTTCCCTCCTCTTCTTCTTTTCCCCTCTTTCTCTCTCTTCTTTGCTAGGAAAAATTAGTATGGGGATAGGGCGAGTGAAACAAATGAGTATTTATAGTATCAGATGTAGTGCAAATGGCCCAAAGCCTATGTTTTCATTATATTAGCCCTATGGAGAGTTGTTTCTAATCTTTGGAGTCCATTATTGGGTGTAAGGGGTCAATATACATCGTAAAATAGTTGGCTCTAATGATGATCTACGTATGAGTATGATCAGCCCGCCATTTGGATGCGTCGATCAACAAGCATTATCAAAAGTCAGTTTGATGGTTACCGATGGTCGATCAGGGCCGTGGTTATATGGATATGTGTAAGATATTAACTTAGATTGTCGTCATAAATTTGGTTGTGATCTAACGGTCCAAAAGCCACAACTTGGACAAAGACCGAACGTAAATAAATGACTTAAGTTTTTTGTTAATTTCAGGAATATTCGCACAACTTATGCACTGACTTTACAAGTCCAAGTTGAGCGATTTCTATCCACGATCTCGGCTCAATGCCCCTCGATGGACGTCAAACCAATTAAGACGAATGTCTTTCTATAGTCTCACGTTCAGTGGCCCACTAACAAGCGGTTTAGAGCTTGTTTGGATAATCATGACATTTCTGTAATGAATTGGGTAGCGAGATTTCTTGTGCACAATGATAATAGTTTGGGTTAGCTAAGTTTATAGTGTGTCCTATCTCAACTAGCGAAAATAACGATTCGATCATAATCATCATAAACCGTTGATTCTTAGGCTAAAAGGATAATTATGTCAGTTTGGTTTGTTAATTAAGATCTGACCCCTAGTTGTCTCAGTTTTGTGTAGATCTTTATTTATTTGTGGTTGTCTTGATTAGTTAGTGATAGGTCAGATAGATTTGAGCCCTATGTGAACAAATCACGAGGCTAAATTCGATGTTTAAGTAATCGGACGGATTCGTTGACTTTATACGGTTGATTAATCAAATTTTTACGGTTCTTTACAGGCACCACCCATGTATAGGCTCACCTCAAGTGTTAAGGGTCAATCAGTGACAACGAAGGCTGAGTATGTTGAAAATTTTCAAGATATTTTAGAAATCCATAATGGAGAAAATCCGGGACGTTACAGTCACATAGAAGGAATAATAAGGATAAGGATGCCTACTATAGAAACCTTCCTGAGTCCATCGTGATGTTTACATGCCATCCAACTCATTCATACAACGAGTTTAACTATGCTGAAATAAAAACCAAATACCAATTTAACTAAAAACTTTGATGGGCCAAAAAAAAGGTTTTAATGATAGGCCTCTTCATTTCCCAATTTCTAATGTAGCCCACTTAAACTTTGAATTGGCCTTTATTCTTACCTTTGATTGAAAATTAGGCCCAAGATTAGAGGCTAGGGTATCCATTATGGCACGTAACTATTAATGGTTTAGATCATCGAAACCATGGACCCACTTGTACAAGAAAAAGATCATGTCCATCGGTTGGGGATCGAAATCCTCTACGACATTTGTTATTAGAAGAGCAGGCGCTCCCATTGTGATGTGAGTCTGACATCCTCTTTGTATATCAATTTATGAAACCTCTTGTTAGTCCTTGGGTCCAAAGATCAGGCTCACCAGAAACTCAAGTAGACCACACCATATAAAACAGTTGTGATGGGGATGCCCATAATAGAAACCTTCTCATAGTGTTTTATTTTTTCCACACATCATCCAACTAATGCATCAAGTAAGACCCACCAAGATGAAGAGGTTGCCCAGAACTTACCTTGATTCAAAACTCCAGTAGACCTTAGATGTTTTGTAGTTGTGATTTTATATTGTTCACATGGTGCGGCTCTTGTGAGTTTTGGACCTTGCTATTTTATGTTTTTAAAACATGAACTTGATTTGACACAATGGATGGATGGACTCCATCTCACTCCCACATCACAGTAGACCCCACGGATCTTGAATGTTGCATGCATTGCTCAACTGTTACACAGGATGCTATTCCATGGTCGTGATCCAAACCGTTGACAACGGTGTAGATTTCTCCAAAATACCATCATATTTATATTCGCATTTATTCAGTTGAGCATTGACTATTGCCCTACTTCTTCTCAACCGTCAATATAAAGGCAAAAAAGTTAAAGCATTGAGATGGCTCCATCATAAGTTTTTTTTAATGAAAATCCCTATCTATGTTACAAATCATCATATCAACGGTCTAGATCATCATGCCATGACCTACTTGTGAAGAACCAGATCTGATTATCTATTCCTATCCTTGGATGAGAATCATATGATTCCTCATCCAGAAAATCAGGCTTTTAAACAAAAGTCCTTTACACCTTTTATTTTCATGTGCTAAAAACACACGCAAGATATATGCCAGCTCAACACATTTATAATCAATCCGAGACGTTCATTAGATTTTCCAAGAATCTCATGAGTCGTATGAAAAAAATTAAAATTGACACATTTTTTTATATAAGTAGCAAAATTACTTTAAATCTTGACCATTGATTATCAATCTTTTTATATATCCATTTATCAAACATATTTGAAAATTAGATACCATTCATATCCCTTTAATATGAAACAATTACTTAGGGGGCTTTTCACAAATGTTCCAAAGTTTCATCACATGCACAAGATTTCACACGTGTGATGCATTTTATTTAAGCGCTTCATGTTGGGGCGTGTAGGATTATTTTGTGCTTGTCCATTTCTCTTTTTGGCCGTCTCACAGGGATTTATAACGACAAATGCTAAAGGTTATAAGCAAAGTATACTTCATAAGCTTTTTTAATTTATATATAGAAAAAGTACGTGTACAAAATCTAAACCGTTAGCCAGTCGAAATATTCTATTAGAAGGCTAGGTCAAAAAAATTAGGTCCATGAGATCATGAGGTGGGCCACACGTGTACTTAATTAAATAAACGGATAAAAAGAAATTAACCATTGTTCTAAATTTTTTAACTCACATGTGGCCTTTTTTGCTAATTAAATTAGCATATTTGATCAAATATCTCACTCATTCATTTGATCTTCTAATGAATAGCTTTGAAATCAAACACGTGTGACTCTTTTCTGCGTGTGGGCCGAGTGTATGCGACTGCACTTGCATGGTGAACTGAGCGAGTGGACTTTGCTTTTCCATTCCTTCAAAAGCTAAAAAAAACTGAGAAATAATCATAAATGGCAACTATACATGAATTTTAATGTATATTTCCATTTTATTATAAAATTTTTATATATAAAAAAGATCTGATCCGTAAAAAATGTGGACCACACTATTATTTCAATTTTAGATGAAAATTAGATCGATCAGATGGTTGGATTTTGGACACCTTTACTTTTAGTTATTATAGGATGATTAATAGTTTATACGTATTTTTCCTTTTATTGGCGCTGATAATTCTCATTTCTATGCTTTTGATTTTGTGGTCCATATTTTTCATGGGTCGGATATGCTATAGATATGACACGTTGGCGGTAAGAAATGTCTGTATTGAAAGCTCACATACAGCTGCTGTACATGCTTGTTTCTCTTAAAAAATTCTTTCTCCTTTGGACTCTTCTGTATCTTTCTATCTCCATCCCTGGTTTCGTTTTGGGCCGCAGCTCTGCAAATTCTGCAGTCATGGTGAGACGCCATGGATGGCAACTTCCTGCTCACACATTTCAGGTCTCTCCTCCTCCTCCTCCTCCTCTCTCTCTCTCTCTCTCTCTCTCTCTCTCTCTCTCTTTCTTTCTTCCACATTTCAGTTTCTTTCTTCTTCTTCTTCTTCTTCTCTTCTTTTTTTTTTACCTTTTTAGTGTTTTTTTTTTTTTTTTTGTGAATTTTATGGATGGGATTTTGTTATTCTCCCAAATTCTGATTTGGGTAATCTGTAAAAATGCTCTAAATACTGTTTAATCCATGATTTCCTTTCTGGGTTTTTCTTATTTTGCTAAATGTTATTGGATTTCCAGCAATTTATCTCGTCTCTTGCGTTGTTGAAGGCTAGTTTTGTATGGGAGTTTGGTTCATCTCTCTATTCCTGATGTGGGTATTTTTTCTGGGTTTTTCTTATTCTGATGAATTGTGTTGGATTTCAAGCAATTCATCTTAGTTTTCATCACAGTGTTTGCAATTCTCTTGCATTGTTGAAGTCTAGTATTGTATGGGAATTTGGTTCATCTCTTGATTCCTGATGTGTATATTTGTGGAGGGGAGGTGTGAAATGTTCAATTGAGCAACTTGGTTGGCCCAAACAAACTGTATAGGTGGGCTGCGCCTTTCTGCGGTCTGAACTATTCGTTGGGCGGGGCCCGTTGTGGATGGGAGATGCCCCTTAAACCTCCCCCATTGGATGATTCCAATTGTCACTTTGGGACAATGTTTTCTCCCAGAAAAATTGGACAGTTGGTTGTAACAGTATTTGCCGCCCCAAAATTGGATGCCATGGATTGTCCCAGTGTGGGGCCCACTGGATGAATATCTTGGGTTTCCAAGAGGTTGGTCACAGCTGCACGGTGGGTGAGTCTCGGATGAAAAAGGCTGTTTCTTTTGATTGAGCATCATATACTGGTGCCTCATTAGTGAAATGCTGTCAGTGCTTCTCATGGTCTGAAAAATTGTCTGGTACGATTCGGTATTGCCCAAGTTGTATCGCTTTCATTCTGAAGCAATATGAATCACCACATGGATACAGACTGAGTCAGACTGAATCGGGGCGAGTTGTGCCAGTTATTTTTGTCCATAGGCAAGTCACATTCTGAAGCTACTACTTAAATCCATGGTGGATCCATGATTTATTTTCACGGCTTTTGTGACTTGGTTTTATGCCTATTAAACAAGGTCTTAAAGTGGGCATTACTTGTATACGCTAGCTGAAGGATGCTATTTTTATGTAATGGTAATGGTGATTGTACATGTTCTTTAAAAACAAAAACAGAAGTGAAGATAAGACACTTGAAATGCCTCTTATAATCGCCACCATCATCATAATACCATTGGCCTAGCTATTCGGGGCTGACTTTAGGAAACCTTTTTCACCAATCCTTACTATCCAAGGCCCTATCCTCGGTAGTGGTAAGTGAACATACCTTCATATCCCTTCTCACCACCTCAGTCCAAGTCCTTTTAAGTCTTCCTAATTCATGCCTTTCAGGTAGGCCCTTTGATCGTAATAGAGCTCCCTTCCTTATCTAGGTCATCTTTTGTTTCCTTAAACCTTTCAAAAAATAAAAATAAATAAATAAATCTTGTTTCCTTAACACACGGCTGAACAATCTCGGTATAGCTCAAAGACAAATCGGGTCAATTTTCGGTTTGATCATTCTACAGATTCCTCTCCTTGCCAAAGGGGAGAGTCCCATGTGCAAACATCTCATGCGTGGTTCTATGACACCCTTCAAAAGTGGCGGTTCTTCTAGGTGGGAGGAATAGGGTATTGACTATTAACAACCTTTAGAAAAGGTGAATGGTGATCCCAAATCTGTGCGCCATGCGAATGGCAAATACGGAATCGGCAAACCATCTCTTTATTCACTGTGCGGCTATGAGGAAAGTGTTGTGTCTGCTTCTCTAGCATTTCAATGTTTCTTGGTTGATGCTCACCTCGATTGGTGACCTCTTCTTGGCCAAGCATGGGGTCAATCTTGGAAGCACTTTAGGATTATCTAGAGGCCTTTTCTGTTAGCTGTCATATGGTTGTTGTGGGGGGAAAGGAATGAGAAATTAATGCAGGGGCATTTTCACATCGGGCTCGAGTGGGGTGGCCTGTGAGATGCAGGGACACACTCGGGGTGGGTGGCCCATGAGAGGCGGGTGGCTCGTGTGAGGTGTGCCCCACCCATGTGAGGCGTGTGGCTCGTGTGATGTGGGGCCCACGAGGGGGGTTCGACCAAGGATCTAACCCATGGGATGTGGGGCCTGGGCTATGAGATAAAGGGATTGATTCGCCATGATCTATCAGTTCGAGCTTTTTGAGCAAGTGGTTAGTCGTCCTACATCAGAAATGCTTCCGTAATGGGAGTAACTCGAAATGATGGTCTTTTTTGGAAAGCGAAGCTCCTTGTTGTGGAATGGGTTCTTGTGTGAAATCCCTCAATAATTGTATTTTTTCCTCCTTGTTTGAGCTGTAGCTTGCACCATCTCGGCACTCTTTTTCAATAGAATTTTTGTTGCCTTTCAAAAAAGGAAAAAAAAAAAAGAAAGAAAGAAAAATCTTGCTTTAGCTGCTTATGTAATGTTTTCCATTATTCGACAACTGCTATTTATAGTAGCAATAGGTGTTCTCAATTGGGAATGGAAGGGGAGAAATCGTACATTCCATTTGATGAAGAGGGGAGATGTTGAAAAGTCAAAGGAAATGTGGATGATTGAGGTGGGTAAAGTGAGAGAAGAATTGGATGCTTCTCTCAAAATGGTGGTGGCTATGCAGGAGTGAACTGAAGGCTCCATAGAGAATATCATCGCAAAAAGGAGTATGGTGAGAAGGTTTTGATGCTCAGCAAAGTCTCAAAAGGAAAGGATCTCCCGTTTGGAGGGAAACTAGCCAATTGGGGAATTGGTCTAACTAAGGGAGTGGAAGAGTGATCGTAACTACTGATTAGAGTCTCTTGAGGATTACAAATAGGCAGTTAGGAAAAGTTCTGCTAGAGTGGTGTTTAAGGGGAAAAATCTCCAACTGATGGCTAAGATCATCTAGCTAATTTGATTTTGGCATATGGCCAATCCATGGTGGGGTACATGGTTGAACAGCCTGATTCTCTTACACGTGGACCGAGTGCTTCTTATGATACTTTCTCATTCTCATAATGTTTCCTCTTCAAAATATTTCTTTCAAGTCATTCTTATCGAAATGGGAGAGTCTCTTGCTTGTGCTAAAGTGCGGCATTGGTCTTGCCAAGGGGGGAGGTAATTGTTTGGAGATCAACAGTTAGTTCCTGACATTGCAACACCTTTGAAATAGAAAACTCACTTCCCCAATCTTCCACATCGTGTGTTGAGAACATGGTCTTAAATAGTGGTTCCAAAGTATGACTCGCATGGAAAAAGAAACTGGTACTGCTACTTTGATCTGTTGACTCGTTTTGGTTCCCACCAACCAAAATGAGAGACTCGACCAAGTCGACTTGGTTTCAAATTACATTGAGAAACATGGTTGCAAAGCTGAGAAAACATTTGACTGTTTGTTATTACAATGCACAGCGGCAGGAGAAGTTGGACACTTTTCTTTAAACCTTTTGGAGTATTATGATTTATGATTTCTTCCAAGCTTGGTTGCTGGTTTAATGAATGGTGGGGGGTCAGGCCCTTTCAATATAGAAGTCAACGGTCAACTGCTGTGGAGCATGCTTCCATTCACCATATCGTGGGGAATTTGGGAAGAGCATATAAAAACTTTTTCTTGGTACCTGATAAAAATAGAATCTTTGTTGATAAAGTGGAATCTATCGATCATCTTGAGGAATCAGTCAACTTCCCCTGATGAATTGGGGCCTCGTAACTGTGGAACTTTCGAATGGATAGATGGCTGGTGTAGCTAGAGATTGGAGGGCGGTATTTGATGTGCTCGAGCATAACAAAACTGTTTCTTGGATAACTCCTCCATCGAGAAATTGTAAGTTAAATGCAGACAGAACCTTAGGAGGATCATCATCATCATAATCGAAGCCTTAACCCAACTAATCAGGATTGGTTACATGAATCCTGTTCTGCCATTCCAGTCTATCAAGGGCTATAGCATCAATTAGAACATCGGTCAAGCCTTTTCTTTCTACTTCCACTCACATCCTTTTGGGCATTCCCCTTGTCTTTTAGCACCTTCAATTTGCACCAACTCACTCTTTCTAACCAGCGCAGTTCTTGGTCTCCATAGCACATGACCAAACCATCTAAGTCTACTTTCCCTCACCTTACTACTTATTGGTGCTACTCCTAAGTTCCCTCAAATTTATTCATTTCTAATTCTTTTCTTCCTCGTCTCATCACTCATTGATCTCAACAAATTTGAGTATTCGAGTATTTGAAAATATCGAAGTAATTTGAGGTGCCTTAAACAAATGATGGCGAGGGAGAAATTAAGCTTGTCTTTCCAGGCCATCTGGTATAGGCGAATGCAATGCAGCAGAAATTCGATGCTCCAATGTAAGACTTAATTTCTTTGAGTCATTCTCCATTTTGGTGGATGGTGGAAGGGGATTTGGAGGATGCGGCGACATGGGCTTCTTAGTCCTACTCTGGATCTTGGATTATGTTAGTAATATAAGGTCCTTATTGTATTCCCTACATACCACTTTTCATAATGTTCCTGGAGAGGCTAATTAGTTCTTGGATACCCTCCTTAAGGGATGGGTGATTCACTCCTCTCCGTGGGTGTTCGCTATCTCCTTCATGAATGCTGTATTTCGTATTTCTTCGATAAGTATCCCTGTTGCCTAATCTTCATGAAAAAAAAGGAAAAGAAAAAGAAAAAGAAAAAAGTATTTATGTTGCCTGTGTAAAACAAATAACTGTGCTGTAATGAAAAATAGCCATTATATATGATACCCAGAGACAGGATTACATAATGCCAATCTGGGCCAAAGAGGAAGGGTTGATGCCTGATGGGCAGCTGGTCGTGAAACTTTTGTGAATCCACCACTAAAAATCCAACCCAAAATCCTACACACAATCTGATAAGTTTAAATGGTGGGCATTCCCATCCCACTGTTCCCTGTGGCGTGACCGATCTGTATTTTGGATTGGGATGATTCCGGGGTAAACTTGATGGGGTACATCTTATGGATATGTTAGATATAGTCCCTACATCACAGTGGACCCCATACATCACTTTTGTATATTATGCTTATTGTGCAAATGTTTTAGAGGAACCAATCTCGATTATCAAATAGTTTTTCGCTATATTAAAACAATGAAGACCTGTATGGCTGCCACTTAAAAACCGAGTTAATCTCATTTTAATTGATATCTGTTACATATTAGAGCTCATAGTCTATAGCAATTGTTGATGGCTCATTAGTTGAGCTATTAGGCATCCAGGGTTCGATCCTTGGTTGTCTTACCTTTATAATTGTAAACCTTACCACCTTGGTAGTATCCAAGGTTACCAAAAAACATTGTTGGTTATGCTTTTAGAGCTTTGTTAAGCCTACATGTGTGTGCGATAAATCTCATGTACACACCACATGTGATATCATGGCATGATAGGTCTAAGATCCAATCCATTCATCAGAACAACACCACTGTATTGATGCCCTCACCCAAGAATCAGGTTAATCCACTGGTCAGGTGGGCCACTGTTTGCAAAACAAATGTACGGCTCTGAAAAACCTGGCTGAAGTTTTCTAACCCATCTTCTTGTTTCCAATATTGGGGACCGCATGCTGATTGGATCAGATTTTATTTTTGGGAAAACATGTACAAGGTCAGACTGATGGATGGATTAGATCTTGCATGTATGTGCCATGTTGGCACATGTGTGATATATACATGAGCTTTTGCACACGCATGCACACTTAGCAAAGCTCATATTTTTAATCCCTACTGTTGATCTCTAATATGCAATTATGATTAAATATAATGAGATTAACTCATTTTGAACTGGCACCCAAACAGATGTTAAGACGATGAGTGTTGTGTAATGTAAGAGTTTGTGGCTGTCACCATTATTACATCCATCATTCTGTATGTTATGATGGTTTCAAATGATATAATGTTTTTAATTCTATGACAGTGTTGTGTGATGTAACACTTTGGTTGTTACCATTATTACATCCATCATGCTGTCTGTCATAAGGTTTTCAAATGATATAATATTTTCAATTCTATAACAGCTGTCATCAAAAATGAAAAAAAAGGTGAAGGTAAAGACTCTGTAATGTTACATTGTGTACGGCTGGCTCTTTTTTCTTTTCTTTTTAAACTGACCAGTCTTGTATTGATAATAATGAGCACAAAGGCTCTATTTACAGAAAATTTACATCCCAGCTAAAATGGACCCATAATTGGGATTTTGGATCAAAATCCTTTTAGCAAGAAATCCGCCGATTACATTCATCTTTGCCCTTTTATATACATCCACTTCTAATTCGCTTTTATCTTTGGAAGTGCCATGCATTCCTCTCCCTCCAAATAGCCTATGATACTGCCATCTTCATTAACTTCCACCTCTTGATCTCATTTTTTGTACCTCCGCCAGGCCATACCAATCAAAGGCCTATAATTGATCCCGGCATCACCGAAGTTGTCCCTAGATACACAATGAATCTTTCGCACACTTTCGTGCTAAATGCGCAGTGGATGAATAAATGATCTACTATCGAACGGCCTAAATCATTTTTTTTAATGCAAATTTTGTGTTTATCTTGCCTTGTTAAAATTGAGCACTAGATGAGTATTTATCTAAGGAATTTTATGAAATGCCATATTTTTTTCCTTTAGATGTCAGCACCCACATTTTAAGGGTTTATGTATGTATCTCTAAAACTCGATGGGTTGACTTGAAACTCGGCTGAGTCAACTTGGTGAGATTTGGAGCAAGAGTTGCAGGGAGACTCATTACTGGGTTTGACTCGATGCCAACTCACAGTGACTTGAAACGAGCCACTGTTACATTATGAACATCAATAAAATGTAATGGGGAGGGAAGGAATCAAACCCACAAGCTCTACTACAGGAAATATGAACTTAGCCAATGCCCCATCGAATTGAGTTGGGTTGAGTCTTTGAGTCAACCTGACCTGGCTGGGCATTGAGTTGATTTGAGATTTTGGGTTTTCAAATTCTGTGTGCAAGTAGCATTGCATAATGTGACTCCTTGGGCTGTCATAGTTAGGCTGTTATATCAGTTGCTGTAACGTCTCTTAAAATCATCATTTTCTTCACGTCTTTTGAGAATCTAGTGTTGTGTGGGGTTCAGTTGTTCTCTCAATTCTTGACATTAGTATTTATCACTTGAGGAGGGTTAGATGTTGTCATGTTCTATTTGTTTTGTTGTCATCACTACATTACCCACATCTTCCTTTTCTTTTTTAATAATACGTAGAGATGGGCATTGCAGTTAAAATTTCAAAGATATCTCATTAGATGCCTTTTATTTGTATTCGTAAGTTCTAATCATTTGGACTAGGGGAAGAGGGAGAAAAGAGAGGTGCTCATGGTTAATGCTGTGGTCCACTTACGTTATAATCTGCCTCGTTTTTGGTCGGTGTCTAAAAATGAAGCCACACAATAGATGTATGGAGTGAATTTCACACAATCATCACAGTGGACCCCACAAAGGAGGGAGGGAGAGCAGCCACATTTTAGTTACCAAAATACCCCCACCTTATTTCAAAATGTCTTTCCATGTCTTTTGAATATCCAAAGGTCTCCACTACTAGGGAAACTAATTGTGGGGGCAAAAATGTCCAGAAGCTGCTCGCATGATATGTAATATAGATTTGGATCTGCAGTTAAAATTGTTTGATCATAGAAGGCATTTTCTTTCAAACTTTTGTATTTTTGTGAATACAATTTTTTTTTTTTTTTTTGTATTGTTTATGGTTGAATTCAATTTTTTTGTTGGTCTTATTAGGAGCTTATGACCTTTCTCTTTTTCTTGAACAGGTCGTTGCCATCACTGTATTCTTCTTGCTAGTTGTTGCGTTTTATGCCTTTTTTGCACCATTTCTTGGTGGGCGTATCTTTGAATATGCTTCAATTGCTGTTTACACTCCTGTGGTATGTCTGCTCATCCAACCTTAATATGTCTATTATTGCACTAGTTTTTCGTGTAAATAAAATTATAAGGTGCCAAGCTTCAACAAATGTGCAGTTTGCTGAGGCATGACATTCCATACATGTTGGGCCATGGTTTAGTCATCCAGCCATAGATCTGATGGGTCCACATTGGATTGGGAGAACCCAAAAATCTTTTGCCTACAAATATATAATCGGGTGAAAATTGCAGCAACAGTCATTTCTCAGGAAAAAAAATTACAGCAACAGTCAGAAAACATTAAATAGATGAGATGGGAGGAATAGGATCGTCCTATCGGGTTCAGTTTGGGCATCGTGTATCTAAGGTAGTCCCCTCAGATCAATGGTCTGGATAGACCCAGCCATGGGCACACATGTACAGAATCTTGCACATAAAAAAACTATATGTTCTCTTAGCTGAGGCGCTGCATTCCATGCGTGTTAGGCCATGAGTTGGTGAACACAGATCCAATTGGCCCACATTGGATAGGAGGATGAGCCTAAGAATCTACTAGGTTTGAAGACCCTAAGTCCTCCATCGGTCCCTACAAATATACAATCAATTGAAAAAACAACATGAGCGCTCCGTCAACAGAAAATGGGCCAAAGATGGAAGGGACATGATCTTTCAATATAGGACACATTTTGGGTTATCATCCATCTAATTTAGGGCCATCAGATCATTGGTCTGGATCACCAAGCAATGAGCACACATTTACAGATTTGTGCACATCAGCCACTAGATGTTCACTGAGTCGCAGCACCTAATAATTTCTCTTTCTGTTATAAAGATACTGGCTTGTCCTTTTTTTTTTTTTTTTTTAAAAATTTTTTTAATTCACTGCCCTTTATCTCTTCCTTTGGTATTACAGGCAGTCACAGTTTTTATTCTCTATGTCCGCTGCACAGCTATTAACCCTGCCGATCCTGGGATTTTGGCGAAATTTGATGGTGGGTTAACCAATAACCCAAAGGATAATCTTGGGTTGCCAGGTACAAACCTGCAAGGCAATCTCGGCGAAATTCCCATTGGGATGCATTCATCTGCATCGTCACCTTGCAGCAGCTCCATAGGAGGCAACTCTAGTAGAAAAGCTCCAGTTGGAGAAGCTGGGAGGGTTGATATCCTGATGGGCCACGCAAATAAAAAGTCAAGATCATGCTTCAATGTTGGAGGAATCTTTTGTGCATTGTTTGTAAATGAGGATTGTTGCAGACACGAAGGGGCCACTGAGCAGCAAGCTGCTAGGGAGGACGCTCTTTTCTGTACATTGTGCAATGCTGAGGTACTGCTAGAATTTATCATTTTCATAAGAGGAATTATGTGGTCCTCACTCCTAGAATGGATATAGTATTAGTATCCCAGGGCCTCGATTTTGTACAAATGGAACCTATTGGACAGTGATCGAGATTGTTGATATGGTAGGTCATCGTCATAATCATAGCCTTGTCCCAGCCATTTGGGACCCGCTTCAAAAATCCTGCTTTGCTAATCATTCCTATCTAAGGCCCTAACCTCAGTTAGTGACCAAGGCTCCCTTCTCAACACCTCGATCCAATTCCTTTTAGGTCTTCCTCTCATCCTTGTTTTTTCCAGGCCCTTCAACCCCATTCAATATCCTCCTAACCAAACCATTTCAGTCTGCTATCCGTTACTTTATCTCTTACCGGGACCATTCCTAGGGTGCTTCGGATGATCTCATCCTTCTATGCTTCCTTGTCTTTTTTTTTTTTGAAAGGTATGCTTCCTAGTCTTCCACCATGTCCATCTCAATATCCTCCTGTTCTCAACACTCAATCACTGCTCAGGCTACCTCTTAACTGAGCTCAAATTTTATTGGTAGCATCCTCACCACTATGACTAGTCCTACCAAAGTTGCATTCCAAATACTGTCTTGGTTCTACTGTTTGTAAAGCCTTTTTAGACTCCAAAGCCTTCTTGCAGCCTTTAATTCCACAATTGCCCCTTTATTTTTGTCGACCAACACCATGTCATCTGCAAACGACATATACCAAGGGCCTCATCCTAGATACTACTCGTTATTCACCAACGACAAGTTTTAAAGTGTAGGGAGTTAATGTTGGCCCCTGATATAGACCCACTATTACTTGCAACTCATTACTCATACACAAGCCATTTTACTCTTGTAATGACACCCTCATACAGGTCGTTAATGATGTTGACATCTCCTCAAGGACCATTTTCCTCATCACCCACCACATAACCTCCACAGGTACTCTTCCTTATGTTGTCTCTAAATCTATCGAAACTGTTGATGCTGTTTTCTGGTTGTCCTGACCATGCCTCTGAGGATCTGCACACCAAAACACCAATGGGGACCCTTGCTAAGACAGGGGACCCTCCGCTGCCAAAGTCATATAGGGAATCTGGGTCTGCGAGTGTTATGGTTTTAGTGCATACCTTTCCCTATAGTCTGGACCTCTATTTATAGCCTTAGGATGCTCTCCTTAGATGGAAAGCTCTCCTACTTGGCAAACAACTGTCTTCCGAGATTCTCGGTGCGGATCTCGGAACAACCTTAACGATAAGATCAGAAGGTTGGAACCATCCCCCTCGGCCTGCGCCTCGGTCGTCGAGGGCAGACGCTCCTCGGAAGGAGGGACTTCTTGGGTAGGGAGAGACTCCCCCAAGTCTACCACCTCCACAGTTGGAGGTTGAGGAACTACCAGAGCAGGAGCACCTTGAGCTCCTTCGCCAGCGGTGCTCTGGAGCGGCTGCTCCGTAATGAGCCCTTCGCCGATGGTCCCTAACCTCGCTCCCGCGGATGAGGACCCCGCCAACCTCGCTAGAGGTACAACAACCCTCTTTTTCTTCTTCTTCTGGGCCATCTCGGTCGTAGACGGAGGTCAGGATCTCTTTGTGAGGCGGTCAGCCATGTCGGCACAACAGGATAATTCTGGTCAGTAAAAATTTTAAGAGGAATCTTGATCTGAACATATGTTTGCGACCCACTATATACCTGAAGGGGCAGGTCAAAAGAGTTCGGACTGGTGTAAAAGGTCGGGTGTGATCAGCACACTCCAGGCTCTGTGAGCGGCGTTTGTCACCTTTGCTCAGTTCACCTGGGTGAGCTGAAGGTTGGAAAGAAGGGGCGGAGTTCGGGAAAAGCCTGCAAAAGTGATCAGTGGTGAGCGAATGTGACGACAAAAATATAAGAAAAATTCTCAATTCCGATGGCTCGATAATATCTAACCTGGAGTGGCGAATTTGGTGGGGACACGAACCCCAGCTGAGCCAGTTTAGCAGTTGGACCCTCCCATTCTCCGGACGCCCAAAACCATTTATCCTTCCAATTTTTGTTGGAGGTCAGATTGCCGACGATAAGGGCCTGGCCCTTGTTCACCCATGCCGAGAAATAATACTAGCTCAAATGCTTCGGGTTAGCCTTTGGCTGGTATAGGTGCATGAACTCTTCGACCGTTAGCTCGACGTTCCCGAGCTGGAACCAGAGGATGTAGCTCTCCAGCAGAGCTCTCCATGCGTTCGGAATGATTTGGCCATGGGCCAGCCTCAAGCGAGAAGTGACCCCTCGCACGATCCGATGAAGGGGGAGGGGGAGGCGAAGGCCACATTGCTAGGCGACCAAGTAGATGGCCACCTCGCCCTCGCGAGGGTCACCTGGAACTTCACCAAGCTCGAGAGCTCGAAGCCCCATTAAGTTTGGAATTCGGTACTCAGATTTGATTCGAGCCAAATAAGACTCCCTCAACCTTGACCCAGCAGGACCAACATCAACAAGTTGTTTGGACGAAGGCTGAGCTATCATTCTTTCTGCTGAGGCAGACTCCATCGTTTGGTCGTGGCTTATCGATATCGGAGATGGAGGATCATAGGGCACTCCTAGTCGGGAATCTATGCTTTCCAGATCGGAATTTCCTTGGAAAGCTCTAGGTTCAGGCAGCTCGTCTGAGATATTGGACATATCGAGTCAAAAAGCAAAGGGAAAAGAGAAGAAATGGAGGAAGAGTAGAAGTTTGCCGGAGATGGAGAATTCAGACTCACCGAAAATTACCTAGTCTGGGAAGTCTGAAGGAGCGGCAGCAGAGAATGAGAGCAAATGGCCGAGCTACTAGGGTTTCCCCCTTTTATAGGGATCCTTGGTCGCGAGTAGTTATTGCTCGCATTTAATGCCGTAACCGAGGAGATGTTAGGGCGCATGTTACTTTCCACATGGTGGCCTCCAATTTGCAGTTTTGACCTGATCTTCGAGGCCGAGCCACGTGCTTGCGCATTACTGGTTGAAAGCTGAAGTGGCGTCGTGCCAACACACACCTCCTCGAGTGCGCCGCCTCGATCATTACGGGCCTCCTTTGGTTTCCGTGTCTGCTATCCCATATTATCTCTTGCAATGATAACAATTCGACTCAACCTCCCAGGTGATAAGCACTGCAGGTCGGTCCCCATCAACTTCTTGAACTTGTAGGACAAGTTCGAAAGCAGGGGGGCTACTGTTATGGGTAAAAAAGGCCCCCGACCAATGATAATCTGTGTGAGAGAAACTATAGTGCCCTTAGAGGGACAGACCCGAGCCCTGTGAACGACCTGACACTTCGATTATCATTGAAGAAACCCGAGCTCTTGCAGAGCTCGGATCAGCTAATGAACTACTGCAGTGGTCGGTATGCATCGAGGTCGGCCTCAATCGCGACCCGACATCCACCTTAGGATGGCCTTAGACCTTCGACCTTCGACCTCAAGGTTGGCATCATCTACTCGACCTCGAGTCAGGAGTTCCGACCTGTTGATCCTATCGTTAAGGTTGTTCCAAGATCCACGTCGAGGATCTCGGAAGACAGCTGCTTGCCAAGTATGAGAGCGTTCCATCTAAGGAGGGTATCCTATGGTTATAAATAGAGGTCCAGACTATAGGGAAAGGTACGCACTAAAACCCTAACACTCACAAACCCAGATTCCTCGTCTGACTTTGGCATCGGAGGGTCACCTGTCTTAGCCAGGGTCCCCATTGGTGTTCTGCTTGTGCAGGTCCTCAAAAGCATGGTCAAGACGACCAGAAAACAACATCAACAGAAACCATGCTTAGTTTCTTACTTTCCATCAAATCTCCAAGATGAAAAGTCATTTCGATTGGTGGCATTCCTGGCATGAAGTCAAATTCATCTTTTGATACGTTTGTTTCTTGTCTCAATCTTTAATCCACGACCCTCCCAAAGCTTCATAGTGTTGACTCATACAAGAGTAGTTGTTGCAACTTTATTCATCTCATTTGTTCTTGAAAATAGGTATTGCAATGCTTATCCTCCACTTTTGGATTTTATTTGTTTTTAGAATTATGTTGGTAAAGACTAGTTAACATAATAAATCCTATTTCCTGCAGTATCTTTCACACTCCCATAGGTATATCTTTTTTTCCCCACAACTCTCTTTCCTAATCCTTGTTAGAGCTATATTAACATCTGTCATCTGAATATGCAATAATACACATGTCCTTCCAACACTTGAGTTTGAGAGGTGCCTTCAGCTCGGACGCGGTTGCATCCTACCCCCGCCCATCTCCATCTTGGAATGGGCAGGAGCTTTCAATGGCCACCGTGATGTATGGGTCTTATCTACACCGTTCATCCATTTTTTCGTATCATTTTAGGGTATTAGCCCAAGAATGAGGTAGATCCAAGGCTCAAGTGGACCACACCACAAGAAGCAGCGGTGATAATGATTCTCACCGTTGAAACTTTTCTAGGGCCTACCGTGATGTTTATTTGCCATCCAACCTATTCATAAAGTTGCATAGACTTGGATGAAGAGAAAACACAAATTTCAGCTCCATCCAAAACTTCTGTGGCCCCCAAGAAGTTTTCAACAGTAAGAGTTTAATCCCCATTGTGTAGTCCACTTGAGCCTGGGATCTACCTCATTTTTGGACTTATACCCTAAAATGATATGAAAAAATGAATGGACGGTGTGGATAAGACCCATACATCACGGTGGCCACTCAAAGCTCTTGCCCGTTCCCAGCTGGAGACAAGCGGGGGTAGGACGCAATCCGCGTCCCTTTAGCTCCTAGTTCGATCGTTGTATTCCTTTCTTCATTCAACAACCTCTAAAAGATCTATAAACCTCTTACTAACCTGATTACTCGTACACAAGCCATTTTACTCTTGTAATGGCACCCTCATACATGTCTTTCATCATTATCGCCATCATCATCTAAGCCTTATCCCAACTAATTGGGGTTGACTACATGAATCCTTTTCCACCATTCCACTCTACTATCATACTTGTTTTAGTGATGTTGATTATCACCACATAACCTCCGTAGGTACTGTTAACTTGTGCTCTCTCCAAATCTATAGAAACCATCTTTCTATTCTTACTTTCCATCAATTGTCTAAGAAGAAAAATCATTTCAATTAGTGTTCCTTGGCATGGAGTCAAATTAATCTTCTGATACCCATGATTCTTGTCCCAGTCTCTTAATCTTCTGATACCCTTGATTCTTGTCCCGGTCTCTAATTCTTCATGATGTTTTCAATCTCCTCTAGTTGGTGCAACTTTATTCATCTCATTTGTTCTTGAAAATAGGTATTGTGATGCTTCTCCTCCACTTTTTTTTGGATTTTCTTTGTTTTAGAATTATGTTCGTGAGACTAGTTAACCAACGAAATCTTGTTTCACGCCGTATCTTTCACACTTATCTTTTGTCCCCACAACTTTGTCTTTCCCGATCCTTGTTAAAGCCAGTGTTCGCAATATCGATACTATCAGCCGATATATGGCCAATATTATCGGTATCGCTGGCCAGCGACACGAAACCAAAACGAAACCAGTCGGAAGTTTTTTTAAAAAGCAAAAATATTTGTATCGCGCGATATATCGTACGATATTGCAGGATTTTATTTGATATCATCAAGAATTTTTTTTTAAAAAAAAAAGAGAGGAAAAAGGGATTTTGTACCTGTAAATGAAGATTACGTAATCGGAGATACATTAACAGAGATTCCAGCGAGAAATCTATAAAATTTTTCAAGATTTGGGTTTGATTGTGGAGAATTTGGGGATTTTAGGGTTCACTTTTCATTCGAAACCCTCCCGAAAATGGTTTCCTCCCTTTCGAAAATGGCTGCCTCCCTAAGTTTGTTGAAATCGGATTTCGTACTAAGTCGCGCTCTTATTGTACTGAGTGAACTAAGTGGGGCCACCATGAATGTATGTGGTTTATCCACGTCGTCCAATCATTTTTCCAACTCATTTAAGGGGTTGAGCCCAAAATTGAAGCATATCCAAAGCTCAAGTGGACCATACCCTAGGAAACAATGGGAATAATGATTTCCACCGTTGAAACCCTACTAGGCCCCACAATGATGTTTATTTGTCATCCAACCTGTTCATAAGATCACAAAAACATGGATGATGGTAAAAAAATAAATATAAGCTTGATCCAAAACTTCTGTGGCCCTCAAGAAATTTTCAATGGTATACATTCAATTCATACTATTTTCGATGGTGTGGTCCATTTGAGATTTGGATATGCTTCAATTTTGGGCTCAAGCCCTAAAATTATCTGATAAAATGGATGGAAGGAGTGGATAAAATATATAAATCACGGTGGACCCTACAGAGTTTACTCAATGTGTGGTCACGTGTGGTGCAAAGACGAGCGCTGACACTCTGAGTTGTACCAATGGTTCAAAGGAGATCAATGTTACATGGGCCACACAATGATGTATTTATTATATCAACCCCGTTCATCTATTTGGCAAGATCATTTTAGATTATGAACCCAAAAAATGAGTCATATCCAAAGCTCAAGTGGACCACACCACAAATGGCAGTGGGACAATGATTCTCACCATTAAAACGTTTGTAGGGCCCACCATAATGTTTATTTTCCATCCAATTTGTTCATAAGGTCACACATACTTGGATGAAGAGGAAAAACAAATATCATATTGATCCCAAACTTCTGTGACCCCAAAATGGTTTCAATGGTAGATGTTTAATCCCCTACTACGTTTTGCAGTGTGGTCCACTTGATAATTGGATCTACCTTATTTTTAGGCTCAAGCATTACGACTAGCTCGCCAAATGGACGGACTGTTTGGATATAACACATACCTCATGATGGGATCCACAAAACTTGGTGACGTCAACACACCAGCCAATCCGCTTCCGTCTGCATGCAGAGGGATTAGGTGAGACTCCGACTCGGATTTCCTACCAAAGCCTTTAGCAGGAAACCTAGGTGGGGCCCACTGTGATGTTTGTGAGAAATCCACTCCGCCCGTCCGTTTTGTGAGCTCATTTTATGACTTCAGAAAAAAGTGAGCAGGATCCAAGACTCAAGTGGGCCGCACTAAAGGAAAAGGTGGGTAGGGAAATTTCTACCATTGAAACCTCCTTGGGGTCGGCAGTGATGTTTACATGCCATCCATACCGTTCATAAAATCATTCCTACTGGGATGAACTGAAAACACAAATATTAACCTGATTCAAAACTTTTGTGGCCCCACGAATATTTCAACTGTGGACGTTCAATCCTCAAGTTTTCAGCCCACTTGAGTATTGGATCCGGCTCATTTTGGCCTGATGTCCTAAAATGAGCTCATAAAACGTATGGACGGAGTGGATTTCTCACTAACATCACAGTGAGCCTACCTAGGTTCCCAGCGCAGGAACTTCTGCTGAAGGCTTTTGCATGAAATCCATGGAGGTGGGTGGGACCCTGATTATGGGACTCAGGGTGATGTGAATGTTGCAGAATTAGATGGTTTTATGTTTCTCACATTGTTTCCATCACGCGTTTATCAGTCCAGAAATTTTGCTCTGAACAGATAATACAGCAATCTTTGGGATGATATCTTGACAGTTGTATAATCTCTTATTGCCTTGAAGCTTCCCATTTCTCCGTTTCTGCATCAGACTATTAGTTAGCTTCTATCTTTTGAGTTCTTGTTCACCTTGCAGGTTCGCAAGTTCAGTAAACACTGCAGAAGCTGTGACAAATGTGTGGATGGATTTGATCATCATTGCCGGGTATATAGTTAAATGCTCTTTGTATTTTTATTTTTAATTTTTAAAGAAGAAGCTTTTCTAAGGGTTTTGCTGGCCCATATGTGACCACACATGTCAACCAGGCAGGTGGGTGGGGGCATTCAAGTTGCATTCGGTGGGAGTTGGGACCCACAGTGTAGATGATTTGGCATGAGTCAGGGTGGCCTACTCACTAGGTGAGCCACATGCGTACGCCGCATGGACCAGTGATGAAAATTTTAATGGCTATCCATTGTTTTCATGCAAATGGGGCACATCCGATGAGTTAACTAGCCTAATTTATTGGGCCAGGTCAGTTGATTGTTTGCATCCTGATGAATGGCTAGGTTATCCTACAGCGCAAGGTGTCCGTGGGCAGAGCAAATTCTCCTTTTGTAACTGTTAGTACTACTACTGAATTGGTTGCAGTTATTTGTTCTTGTATTCTTTGCATGCAGTGGCTTAACAATTGCGTGGGTCGGAAGAACTACACAACTTTTATACTACTTATGGCCACAAGTCTCATTTGGGTATGTGGAAAATCCACTTCATTGCTCAATTGAGATGTTCTGATTTCTTTTAGTATTCTCTTCAGTAATTTTAACTTTGAAGCTTACTAGATTTTTGCTTCTAAACATGATCCTTGTATTACTTGCTTCATGCCAGCTTGTAATTGAGTGTGGAGTTGGCATTGCCGTTCTAGTGCGCTGCTTTGTTAATAGAAAGGGCACCGAGGATCAAATCGTTGAGAGACTTGGCAATGGTTTCTCCCGTGCCCCATTTGCAACTGTTGTGGTACGTTTTACACATGAATCTCTTCCTGCTTCAACCAATCTCATAGGTTGCTACAGATGTTTTTTACTATTAGGAATTTTCAATTTGTAAGGAAGTAGGGTTGAGTGCGCAAATGTGTAGGGGTGTGTGTGTGTATGTATCTGATTAATTCAGCAGGTAGACCACACTTATATTTTTCTGTCTTTTTTTTTTTAAATTATATCAATGTCTATTCATGATGTGGCGTACGTGGTAAGTGTATTGGGCTGATTTTTGCACTAGGTGGCCTTCATGATCTAGCCAGCCTATAACCTTTTGGGATGGCATCTCTCTCTCTCTCTCTCTCTCTCTCTCTCTCTCTCTCTCTCCCTCCCTCCCTCCCTCCCTCCCTCCCTCCACGTGCGCGCATGTGTGAGCACATTGGAGTCAACTCGATGGTCACTTAACCTGCAAATTCGTTGCAGCACTGTGTGTCAATTTCAAATAGACAGAAACATTAGTAAGATGTCATCATACAAGTATTTCTTCCAAAACTACATAAATCATATGATACATAACAACAATAAAATGAAGAAATTGGGAAAATTAGATTTGTTTTTCCATGCTGGTATGTGTAAAGATTTTTTAGAAAGACGGAAGCACAAAACTTTTCAAAATTCGATTTTAGGTGATTCTGATCTACTTTCCATCTAGATGAAGTCAAATTTCCAAAAGATACAAACCTATGGTTGAGGTCATACCTTAATTGTGTCATTGAATTGTGTGAAAATCTGATTATGATCCCTCAATGCAGAAGGCCTCTCCTTGATTTCCAATAGAGGATTCCTTTGAGGGCCTTCTGACAACCAAATCATAGGGCTATGGATGTGAGAAATCAGAAATGGGGAGAGATGTCCACTAGGTGGATCTCCCGTGTGATGAAGGAGAGAAAGGAGGAGAAGACCTATCTTCTTCGTTTTCTTCTCTCTTTTCTCTCTCTACCTTGGACGACGGGGGGGGGGGGTTTGGGTTTAAGGAGTACCATCATATGGTGGTCACAAACTTCGGTATGTCCTACATGCTCAAAAGCCTATGATCCTTCTCATAAGTGTACTTAACCAAAACCCTTCCTTTGTTTGTAGTATCCATCGTTGGCTCAATATCCCATGCGAGCTCATAAGGTGGACCACTAAAAGATTCAACCATTGAATAACCTTCAAGTTTTATCAAAAAATCTAACATTTGAAAACATTCAAGAAACCTTTCGGAAACATTGAGTATGCAAGCCAGCTTTAAAACACTTGATAGATGATGCGATGAACAAGATCTAACCGTAAGTCCCAAGAAGACTAGTGATCCTATGTTGGTTCATGTAAGGCTTCTACTGCATTATAATGTCTGGACCCAACAACACTGTATGCAAGCCACCGATGTAAACCTCAAGTGTGTCAAGGCCCACTAGTCCACAAACTATGACCATGAAGTCTTTCCATAACCTTTAACTATTAGTCAAAGCTAGCACATGATCAAATCAATCTAATCCAAGCATGATAGGTCTCTCGGTTAGGAGATGATGCAATCCATAAATGCAAATGTCCTATCGAGCCCATCGCTAGTACTCATAAACAAGTAAATATTCACACTTTCATGTGTGGTGAAGGACAGCAACAAGATGCTTGATTGTGGAGTTTAATCCATCCCAACTCATTCAATTGGTTAGGGATATGCATTAGTGGAATTAGTACCATAGGTTACATAATTTGGAGCCTATTTGGGAGCATTTGAGTGGTCCTCTAAATTGGTGACACTATTAATCCGAATTTAATTTCAATTTTTTCTTATAATTGCTTGGGTGGGATGATGTCAAATCCTTAAGGATATGCATTAGTGGGATGAGTGCCATAGATTACATGAATTTCGGGCCGATTTGAGGGCATTTGAATGGTCCCCTAAAGGGGATTCTATTCATCTGAATTTAATTTCAATTTTTTTCCTTAAAATTACATGGGAAATGTTATCAAATGCTTAGGGATGTGTATTTTTGGGATGAGTGTCACAACATGCATGAATTTTAGACCAATTTGTGGGGTCAATCTAAGCCTGTCAAATCATACCTTGGTTTCTCATCACATGGGATAACCGTGAAATTGATCCTGGGCAGTCCGAACCCGATGGAGTGGTTATGGAATTTAGGATACTCGGGAATGGTGATGTCACGACTCTCCCATAGCCATGATGGCCATTGTGTCCATTTCATGCTTTCCCCATGGACCCACAAGAGATTCCACAAAGGAACCCATATAACCCAATAAACGTATAATGCATAACTTCCACACAATCAATAATAAAAACAAAACATATTCCATTCAACTTTAGTGGTTATGCATGAACAAGGTACATCACGAATACATGTATCATTGGTTTTTCAGGACAGACTCATCTAACAGTGTGGACATGCCTTTTCTTTAAAAGCATGGAGTATATGCATCATCCTTGTTATACAGCCTTTGCTACTGCAAGGAAGTCACAGCAGTGATCTCATGTAGCATATCATCATATGTTGTATTCTAAGCCTGATGCTGGTGGATGTTTGTATGACTTACGCTACCCATCTCATAAACAGCTCTTTGACTGCACTGTCTGTGGGCCCAAAACATTACAGATGTTGAGGTCTTTTAACTTTAAATTCCTTCTCAGGTCATTTGTTCGGCGGTTTCATTACTTGCTTGTGTGCCTCTGGTGGAGCTCTTCTTTTTCCATATGATATTGATCAGAAAGGTCAGTCTCCAAGAAAATTTCAGTATTAATTTCTATTTCCAACAAAAGTAAATGAGGAATTATTTGACACAATAGCAAAGAATGATGATCCATGTGCATGCACATTGCACACACCACAATACATATGGTATACATAGATCTCAATATGAGTAGGTAGAACCATTATAGAGGGGGCATAGACAGCTTGATTGGCTAATCCTAATATATGATGATAGACATTCATTTGCAATTTTGCAGTGCAGACTATTTTTCATGTTAACCATCAACTTGGTGGCCACCAATCAGACATCTTGGACCATCTGTTTAGTGTGAATGTTTGGGTTATGACCCATCTATATTGGGGCCTACAATCGGGATGATTTAGATTGAGGTACATGCATGCCACAATGTCTAGCGGCTGTGTGCACACATATGGACTGTCGTGCTCTCCTGGAGCATAAAGCTTTATGCTCTATCAGTTTAAATATTACGTTCTTTTTCAATTTTTTCAACAGGGTATTACAACCTACGAGTATGTTGTGGCGATGAGGGCCATGAGTGATGCACCTGCCGGATCAGTTGATGAAGATAATAACCAAAACATGCTTTACTCCCCAACTGGTTCTGCTACAACCGGCTTAAGTGGTGGCAGTTCTCTTGGCCTGCAATATAAAGGCGCATGGTGCACTCCTCCAAGAGTATTTGTTGATCATCAGGTACCCCATTTGGACATTCTGTCCACTGACCACGAGTCAACATGGCACATGTGTGGGATCCAATATGCTCATGATGTGGGTCATTGAAAGATGATGGATCATCAGAAGAGAATGACCCAGAGTCCATTTTCAGCGTAGATCTTTGGCTTTCCTTATCAGTTATGACCAGACTGTCAAGGGCTCTGGGGCCTTCCTGTACGGAGCTTGGATCTCACACACTTGCCATGTTGTTGAGTGTGATCTGCACATGCCCAAATTCACTATCCGGTTCTCAAATCCTTATACGAGTGAATGCTTATTCAAAATGCTAGCTCCAGGATGAGGTTATTCCGCACTTGGATCCCGGAATGGTACCGTCTACAGTCGATCCGGATGCAGCTGGAACTGCAGATAGAGCCAACAAGATGCCTAAAAGGCCTGTCCGTATCAGTGCTTGGAAGCTTGCCAAGTTGGATTCAAATGAAGCGATGAGAGCAGCAGCCAAAGCCAGAGCATCCTCATCTGTTCTGCGGCCGGTCGATGGCAATCGTCCTCCAGATGCCGATCTAAGCTCCAGCGGAAATGTGAGTGTTAGAAGTAGTATGAGTGTAGATTTTGGAGGAAATAAAGAAATGAAGAACGAGATGAAACTGTCTCCTTTGGGTAACTCATACCCACCAAGTCAAGCTAGTAGGGATGAATACGAGATCGGAACTCAAAGCATGAGTAGTTTTAGCAGTCCAAGCCATGGTCATGACGCAGTCGCTTTGAGCCCTCTTCCAGTAGAACCCCCATCTCGTACTTCTAATGTCATGGCCACCGGGTCCCATCAGCAACGTTTTCTTCCTGATCGCTCTTTTGCTGCTGGCAGAGCTGTACCCAACACCCATCCCAAAAACCCGGTATTTCAGTCATCTGCTGCTGGATTTGATGAGAGGATCATGCAAATGAATAATGCTGACCCACTGCTGTTATCTGGCCACCAATCCACTTCCCTTCTCAGGGATAGTAAGAGGTCCTCTGTTGTGTGGGACCAAGAGGCCGGCCGGTACGTGTCCGTCCCATCTGCTACGAGGACCGAAACTGCTCTAGAAATTCCATTCCGAACATCATTGCAACCTGTAGTAGTAAACCCACATTCTGAAACGAGCTTTCATGCTAGAAGGGCTGCTCTTCCTGACTCTTCTGCTGCAAAGGCTCCAATGCAACAAGCAGAAAAGCTGATGTACACAGGAAAATCTATATTCTTTGGGGGGCCACTTTTGAGTGTCCCATCTAGAGATGATGGTCCAAGAAACGATAGCGGTACAAGCTTCAGACCAGATCAAGATAGGATACCTAACATGCCACCGGAAGCTAGAGTGGGAAGGGCCGCAGCATCAAACCAATTCCCCCTTTTCACTCCCGGAACATGGCAGCAGAACCCACCATCGAGCTCGAAATAGTTGACGGGTTTGAAGTCTTCAATGAGAGTTCCATTGCGGTTGAGCTCTATGGTATCAAACAGGAATGATTTGTGTAACAACTTCGGAATCATGCTCAGTGCAGTTTTCGGAGTTGTAGGAGGATACTGAAAAGACCACAGGCTTACGATTAATGCCTTGGTTCCGTGCCATTGACCAGGGTACAGAAGCGGCTGAAAGAGCGATTTCGACGTCCTCTTTACATGCATGAATTATTCTTCATTCACACGGCGCCAGTTTCTTTTCTTTTTTCCAAGCATCAGGTTTTCAGGTTTTAACACTACAAACCAGACAAACCGAAGATTGGGGTGGCTAAAGGAGCCTTTCTTGCAAATGGTTCTCTTCCAAAATCTCCGTAAGTTCTCTTTTGACGCCTCATATCGAGCTTGTAGATAGATTTTGGATCTTGATGCGTGGATAGTTTCTTCTAGTAGGCAAAAGAATCGGAGAATTTTAGTCTGTATCTCCTTGTGACAGGTTTTATCAGTAGCTTGGATCTGTCTTGAATGATGTCTGTGGATATTTTATCTTTTCGAGCTGCGTTTGGACACACAATTAAGTTGGATTGCAAAAAATTAGTTTAATGAAGAGAAAAAAAAAAAAAAACTAGTTATTTTTTGTATGATTCATAATGATGAAGTATCTCGCAATTTCATCCAAGTCTAACTTTGAAGTAATGTAATTGGAAATGGGATGCCATACCCTTGATTTAAATGCTAAGGAAATCATGGTTTAATTATTTCCGCTTCATTAGACTAAGAATTGCAATTCAATTCGGTGGTGCTTCCAAACACACCACAATGAATTTTCAAAGTTTGATGTTTGAATGATGGTGTGCTCGATGGTGTACATATATGATGGGCGTGACTTTCACGAGACTGGCACCGGGCCACATGCAGCTATAATAGTTGTATTCATACACCATACTTCTAAAAGCTGGTGACCCGAAAGTTGAAACTCAGCTAAAGTTGACTTGACGAGATTTCGAGACGAATAGCTATTGAACTCTCTGGCAAGCTTGACTCACTTCTGACCCAAAAAAATGTGTATTCGACTTGCCAACTTGGTCTCTTCGACGCTACATTACAAAACTCAAACTGCATCGTTTGAGAGATGGTGGGCTTTTCGACAAAAAAAAAAAAAAAAAAAAAAAGAAAAAGGAATGCAGGGAATGAGATTGGAACAATGGTAAGCCGATGTCAATACCAACCAGCTTTTTCATGTCTATTATTATGTTAATCATGTCTTAATTTATTAAACATCGATTTGGCTGCATGTAGAGTTGAGTTTTCAGGTTTTAGAACTATAGAGCCACAAAATGTCATTCTCGACAACATCTTTTAGGGGCTCTCGGGTTCTCAAGCACTTCTTTTTTGAAAGGTAACAAGTATATTGTAAACATGCACCAAAAGGCAATTGGACTATACAAAGAGAAGGTGAGAACTACATGAAGAAAGAATAAATATTTTCCCCTTCCTCAGGATTCAATAACCAAGCTTCTAGCTTTCAACATGACCTAACTTGACTGAGTGGCCTCAAGTTTCTAAAACACGTCCCATTTCTTACTTCCCAAATAGCCCAAAGCCCCGCCAACAAGCATAAACGTCATGGGATTTGTAATTATTTTTTGAGATTAACCTCATATCAAGACAAAAAGAATAGATTAATAGAAGCCGGATAGGCCCAAGACATTTTGAACGAGGATGGAATACAATTCCACAAAAAGAATGTTGTCGGGCCGCACAAAAAGAGGTGATCAATTCATTTCGCATTCACCATGCACATCGAACATGATATCCATTCTCCATTTGGGATAGCCATTTTCCGCTTCTAAAGGTTATCAATTGTCAAAACTTTACCCGACCAACCACGCAAATGCCTTTACTCTAGGAGGAGCTCTATAATGCCAAATAAACTTGGTAGCGACTACACCACTTGTGCACTTCCCAACCTAAAAACATGTTATAGAAGGATTGAACCGAGAATTACCTTAAAACATGTTATAGAAGGATTGAACTGAGAATCATCCGAACTTCCCAACCTAAAAACATGTTATAAAAGGATCAAACCAAGAATCACCTAAAAACATGTTATAGAAGGATCGAATTGGGAATTGTCCGAACTTCCCAACCTAAAAACATGCTATAGAAAGATCAAACTGAGAATCACCTGAAAACATGTTATAGAAGGATTGAACTGAGAATCGTCCTAACTTCCCAACCTAAAAACATGTTATAGAAGGATCGAACCGAGAATCTTCTGAACTTCCCAACCTAAAAACATGTTATAGAAGGATCGAACTGAGAATCACCTAAAAACATGTTATAGAAGGATTGAACTGAGAATCGTTCGAACTTCCCAACCTAAAATCATGTTATAGAAGGATCAAACCGAGAATCGTCCAAACTTCCCAACCTAAAAACATGTTATAGAAGGATCGAACCGAGAATCACCTAAAAACGTGTTATAGAAGGATCGAACTGAGAATCGTCCGAACTTCCCAACCTAAAAACATGTTATAAAAGGATCGAACCGAGAATTGTCCGAACTTCCCAACCAAAAAACATGCTATATAAGTATTTAACCAAGAATCGTTGAAACTTATCTAACTACCAGCACATCGTATCCTTATCACAAAGGGATGGATAGCAAAATTTGATATGATCCAATAATAATGTCAATTCCCCCACCTTTTTCTCGGACAGGAAACTCTGGCAAGGAGTTCACATTATACAATCACAGAATCGGGAGAAGCATAGACTCACCAACACCATCAGACACATTTTTTTGACGTTAATGCAACAAATATCATTGTGATTTGGAAATATTGTGATATTTTCACAAAAAAAATACACTGATATTATTACAATATTTTGAAAATATTGGTAGTTTATATGAGTTTTTCGCATTCTAATGTAAAAATCATTTAAGAAAACTTATATAATTCATTAATATATATATTTTTGGCAATTTTTCCTGAGAAAAAACATAAATAAATAAAAAATCTGAAAAATCTCTGAAGAGATTTCCAATCCGAGAAATGACCAGGAAATAGATTTGTCACTGTTGTAGAAAGTTTTATGATGTGCATGAAACTTGTGGACCATTCACAAGTGTGTATGGCCATCAGGACTGTTGATCTTGTTGGCCCCCATGCGGACAGCAATCAGGACTGTTGATCTTGTCGGCCCCCCGTGTGGATGGCCATAGACCAAAATGGTGATTGGATGGATGATCCTGAGCTGTATTCGTGCAAATCTTCTGACCTACCAAAGTTGGACCACTTATCATTTTATTACTGTGTTGACTGTAGAATTCGAAGCTAGAGCCCAGATGGCCATTGCAGTTAGATCTCGAGTTTCTAGCAAATGGCCCATCAAGACAATGGTCCTGATCACCACACACATGCCATGTGATCAATGAAGATGTTTGGGTGGTGATTTGTGAAATACAATTAGGAATGGCATCAGACCACACTAGCTTGGGCACGACCCATGACTGGAGCCACTGGGCTGGAGCCATGAGCATAGGGCCGAAAGTCCCGGCCAATGATTTAGCAATCTAGACCGTTAATTTTGTGGGCCATCAAGGACAACCATGCCCCAATATTGGGCCTTTCTTCAGTTGAAAATGTATTGATTTGCAAGCCACAAATTGAAAAGTAATGGCTGCTTGATTGAGGTGTATAGTGTAGTACATGCTCCATCCATGCCAGGACTGGACAGATGAATGGTCTTGATCAGTGAACCATGGGGCCCACTTGTAGTAGAATTATGTAATGCCTAAGCAAATGAGCCATATAAATATTCTAAAATGGAGACACTAATTGAAATAGGAGTGATGATCCAGTCCTAATTTTGTTTTATTACAGTATGAATTCGTGTCCCTTGGCCCAGGTTGGCCCACCTATCATCACTGCAGCATGGCATTAAAACCACACTCTATGCTTTATCGCACGGTTGCGCCCACCGTGAATGTATGCGGCTTATCCATGCCGTCCATCCGTTTTTTCAGCTCATTTTCAGGGCTGAACCCAAAATTGAGGCATATCCAAAGCTCAAGTGGGCCCCACCACAGGAAACAGTGGGGATAATGATGTCCACCGTCGAAACCTTCCTAGGGCCCACAGTGATGTTTATTTATCATCCAACCTGTTCATAAGTTCGCACAGACATGGATGAAGGGAAAACACAAATATCAGCTTGATCCAAAACCTTTGTAGCCCCGTTAAGATTTCAATGGTAGGTGTTCAATTCACACTATCTCCTGTGGTGTGGTCCACTTGAGCTATGGATATGCTTTGATTTTGGGCTCGTACCTTAAAATAAGCTGGTAAAACGGATGGACGGGGTGGATAAGATACATAACTCATGGTGGGCCCCACAGAGTTTACTCAGTACGCAATACGATTTGTGTAGGATGATTAAAGCCCTCTGATTATATAGGTGATCAGCTCTCTTAAAATATATGATATTCAAAGGGAAATAGTAAAAGCAAAGAGTTGGAATGCATAAGAATGTAGGCTAAGGAGCAACCCTGGGCTACAACTGGTTGTAGGTTAGCTTAATATACAGCCACCTACTGTCATATTCATGATACTTGAACCCTGCCAAAAAAGTGGGCCAGACCATGAAGATCACCAGGTACAAAAATCTAGCAAATCTACTTATTCGATGGGCCACAATCCAGCCGACATCAAGGTGAACCATTGGTATCGATGAGTCGGGCGTCATCAAAAGTCGGGTGGGCCATCCACAAGGTTGGACGAGTATGCCGATATTTTCATGTTTTGAAAAGAAAATTTATTCTTCTTAAAAAGAAAATAAAATTTTTTTAAAAAATCAAATACTAAGGGAAGACTCATTTTATATAGAGTAGGAACCATTTAAAAAACCGAATAAGTTACTTTTTCTACTTATAGCAGTAGATAAGTATTTGATTTGTCAGTTTTAAACGACACCCTCCCTTTTGGTCCAAAGACAAATAATAGCCTCCATTATGCATTTTCTTACATAATACCTTTTTCATTTTCCAAATATGGTGAAAAAACACCCTACCATTAATTTTTTGGACGAAAAACTATGGTTAGGTTTGTGAAAACATTTTACAAAATAACCACTCCCTAATCCTCAAAACTCGGAACTCTAACCCTAACTCTTTTTTTTTCTCTCCCTTCTCCTAAACGTTAAGCCTAACCCTACACTCTTCTAGCTTAATGGCTATGACATCAGTAGGACCTATAATGGCTACAACATGGTTCCATCGCATTTTGCCAAAGTATGTTAAACATAAGGTTTTTTATGACAAAAAATGAGAAAGTGGAAGGAGTTATTTAGGGAGGGGAAGTGTACGAGAGAGGCTGTAATTTGTCTTTGGGCCAAAAAGGACACTAAATGTCAAAACCTCTAATTAAATTAACAAAATTAAAAACAGTATTAGTGTCTTAATAATTATATATAAATAGCAATGCTAGATCATATGCAAGTTGAGCGATGGTGGTATCACTAGTTCTAAATGTTGCCCATCCTTTTTTGTGAGAAAAGCTTGTTTTGCTGGAGAGACTCATTTCGAGTCATTGCAAATCACGTGAGGCTAGCCAAAGATCCGAGTTTGTTAGAAGCTTGGTGTAAATTTTCTATTAATTTTTTTTTTTTTTTTTTTAAACAACTTTTTATGATTACATTGGTAAAGGATATCGGAAGACCCACTAAAGTACGAAAGCCATGATCTTTCCGAAAATGGATTCCTATCCCGAAAGTGAATAACACCAATCGGTCAATTTGGGATTATGACATATATCATGATTGATACAAAAATGAATCGAGTCATCTATTCCTTTACTCAAGAAAGGTATTTCTATTTTACATGGCCTAACTATTGAACCCAGAAATTTCTACAGGTAGGGTAGCTGGTATAGTTGCCTATGCATGATTCTGCCATTGCATAGGAGGGGGAAATCTCCTAAAAGTCTTTTAACCTCTTTAGGTATTTTTAACTTTCAATTTTTTGATATCCTTGATTCCCATCTAGTTTGTTAGGATCCTCCTTTTCTTCTAAACAAAAGGAAAGGAATCCATAATTTTTTTTAAAAAAAAAAAAAAAAAAACAATACAATTGGTTAAAATGCATAATGAAGATCATATCTATATCATTTTGCATTTGTGGGTAAATATAATCCGTTTTGCTATTTTAATTGGTTATCATATTATCAACATTTCATAGATAAACTTGATTTGCAATCCGAAGTTAGATTGGTTCAGGATCATGGAATCCTTTTCTATTGGATAGGAAGGGCTGTTGCACAAAATGTACTTTTAATTGCCCCTTATATCCTATATCTATCTATATGAAGAAAAAAATCAATAAATTAAAATAATGCTGTACTTTAAAAAATCATTCACCATATGCTGAAAAAGAAAAAATGAAAAAATGAAGTGAATTGGAATTGTAATAAGATACATATCGAGTTTTTGAGAACCTTGGACCACATAAGAATTTGTTGATGTTTCCAATTGAATCTTCTTGTTCCCAGGATGCTCCATAGGAATAAATTGATATTCCCTCTACAAAGAAACCATTTATTCCAAGTCACAAGAACAATATTATTTTCAATATCTTTCTTTGATTCCAGTAAAAGATCAGTTTATATTTATATAGGATTTAGATATAAATATCAGGTCATGGTTTCATCCGCTATCTAATCATGATTTTTTTTACCCCCAAAGGTTAAGGTCTTTACCTTTGGCCCAGTTGTGGGCCAGAGATTCAAACCCCCCGACACCATGGTTCATAGCCACGTACACTAATCCTCTGCATACCTCTTTCAACATGAAACTTGTGATTGGTAGTAAAACATCAATTTTCCTATTGAGACGGATTTTTCAAGATACTTTCTTATGAAGTTCTGTTACAGTATCTATAACTGCCTCTGATTTAGGTGGGCTAGCACTGCTCAAAACCAAGTCATGGAATTTTAGAACAAAGGTAAGAACCAAAGCAAGGAACTAATACCTCCTCCACAATTCATAGTAAAGTTGTACACTGAGTTAGCTCGGTTAGCTCGCTTGACTCAACTCGAAAAAGCTCGATTCAACTCAGTTCAAAACTGAGTTCAAGCTGAGTCGAGCTGATTTTTGAGCCGAGTTCGAGCTTGGCATAGCTCGACTCGACTCGGATCGAACCCCAACTCGAATCAAACTCGGATCGAATCGGTTTGGTGACCCGGTTACTTTGATATTGATGTTGCAAACCAAGTGTTTGATGAAATGACTTAACGAAGTGTTGGCTGGTGCAAGGAAGGTATGTATATGAAAGAAATACCATTTTTTTTCTTGATTTTGACGTTGCCTACAAGGTGTTTGATGAAATACCTATAAAATTGCGGCTGTTGTTTTACATACAGTGAGAAATTGAATGTGCAGTCCATATATTTGTGAAAGTGTTGCACAGGTAAACTCTGCTCAATCTTGGCCCGAATTGGCGCGAGCTGCTGACCGAACCAAACCGAGCTGACCAGTCAGGCTTGAGGATGAGCCAAGCCGAGTTCGAGCTGGGGTCAGCTAGTGGCTGAGCCGAGTCGAGCTTGGCACAAGCTCGACTCGACTCGTGTACACCTCTAATCCATTGGCTAAGAGAACATCTAGACAATATTTTTAGTAGCCAGAGTTTGAGACGCCCTCAATTACTAGTTGGTTAGGGCCTGTTTGAATGCTGGGGAACTCAATTCTCTGTTTTTTATGTTTATAGAGGGGCGCTCTAATTGTAACGGTGCCACCATAAGCGCATCCATAAGCTTACTAACTGTGGTACTGGGTAGTTGTGGAGCCCAGTTATGTATTAATGGGATCCATACCATCCATAAGATGGGTCACCTTATTAAATCCCTAGGGCAAAAAATCCACCTGGTCCAAAACTCAGATGGGCCACAACACTGGAAGCATATTGAAGGGGAGACACCCACCGTTGATTAGGGTTGGGAGTCCACCTTGTTGTTTATACAAAATCAAGTTTGTTCAGAGTCTTCATCAAGTCCGGATGCAGAGTCCAGCCAAGATTCAGGCTATTTTCTGATGCAGGTTGTTGTGGAACACCTTTGTTTTCCATCAGGCTGAGTTTAATACGGTAGGGGTTTTTTACAGTAACAAAACTGATATATGGGGCAGATTCAGGTAGGTTGGATCAGTGTTCGAAATATCGATACGTAATTTCGGTATCATGTTACATATCGCACCCTTGGGATATAGATACATATTGGTTATTGCATGGGATATATCGATTGTATCGCGTAATGTATCGCTATTGTTGGAAACATGGAGAAACATTGAAAATTGGTTGAATTTTTCAATGAAATTTTAGTGATTGTTAAAAAAGACATCAATACACACTTACAAATCAAAACATTACATAAAAACAAGTGTACATAATAGGTTTTCTTTGTACGGGGTCCTAATCTATGCGTTGTCTAATTGAATTTATGCAAGTATATTCAAAGTTTACCCATATAATTTATAAATGTAAGAATACACGTGAAAACACAAGCAATACATTCAAAAGCAAAAGAAGAATCACTAGATCAAGTTACATACATGTTTGATTTTATGTTTGGACATAAAGATTGCAACCGATTTGCGAGAAATAGGGAAATTTTTGAATTTTTTTTATTTTTTTTAAATTTCCACAACTCGGTCATTCTCCTCAAAATCTCGAAATGGAAGCTTCTAATCCAAGATTTTTCATGCAAAACATGAAAAATCATTCATTTGTAACAATTTGACACTGATTTACATGTGGGATATATCCCACTACTTCTGCGTTTCGTATCGCACAGGTGGGATACAAGATATATGGTGGGATATATCAGCCGATATCGTTGATATTTAAAACACTGGGTTGGATGGGGTGAATGCATCATGTAGGTCCCAGCTCTGTCGAGTGTCAACACATGGCTTAGTGGTAGATTGTGTTTCAACACTGAGGTCATAAGTTCGAGTGCCCATGTGGGGTGTGTTAAAAAAAAAAAACCAACCCAGCACTACCTTAAAGAATTTGTAATGGAATGGTTACTAGCAAATCTTCGTCCTCTGTAAGGCTATGCCACAACATGGTTACCATACAACCATTTTCAGCACCCAAGAACAACCCCGAGCAACTTAATACAAGCAGCTTGAGCTACAATTTATATTTGAATCAGGTCACTACAATTGAGAATTATGAACAAGATCCCACCAGAACCCTACAGTTAAGCATGCTTTGGCAAGAGCAACACTGGTATGGGTGAGAGTGAGAGAGACTCAAACATGTAATAGATCAACGACTATCTTGCAATCATCCCATGAAACTGATTATTACCATTTCTTCTGATTACTTCTGTTGCAAACCTCTCACTAGATTTTGATACCTGATCCTCATCTTTGGCTGTGTTGAGTGTTTTTGTGACATCATCCTCACATTAGTAGAAAGAGGGACTATACCCATGCATTGAAATTTGTCCCTCGGCCTGGCCACTACAAAATTCTGGCTCATCACGTGAATTACAATAGGTGCCTTTGAGACGGTGATGAAAATGCTTACCCCATGAAATCCACCATTAGAACATCCAATGCGGGTGTACTCGAATGAGATTTCATAGCTTCAGGTGACGATTTCATGGAAGTAGGCTGTATGGCTGCTGCTCAAATAGAGACATTCTTCACCTCCATATCCTACTACATACATCAGGGGCAGAAAATCCAGCAGTGAGAATGATCAAATTTTCAACAGCGGTGTAGAGGGGCGGGATATACATCCAACGGTTGATAACGCAATTGGTTGTTAACTGGCAATGGCCCCTCCTGAAGAATTCATGGAAGAAAAAAAAAAAAAAAGAAGGTAAATTGGAATTCAATAAGCATAATTTGCATATGCATTAGATGTTTTACAAAAAAATAGAAAAGTAATATTTAACTGATGATAAATCAATGGTTTTTTTTTTTTTGTTTTTTTGTTTTTGTTTTTTCATTTTTTAAATCAATAGATATACAGATAAACAAAAGAAAAAACTTGTTTAAAACTAAGCTAAATAGATTCAGCTGATTTCAATTATTTACAAGATTTTTTTTTTTAACAGTGATCGAGACAAGGCAAAAGCCAAAAGAATTACAAAAGACAAAATAGAAAGGAAAAATGAAAAATGAAAAACGAAAATGGAAAAAGGAAGCTATTTACAATTCAGACTTAAAATTAAATAAATCAATAAAACGGGGCCAACTGTCTGATCACTGTCACATTTTGCTAGAAGTGGGGTCATGGCCATTCAAATTGAGTTATTGTGACTGGAGGTTGTAGGCTTTTCAGGGTTAATGAAGGTGTGGTAGAGGGTCTTTTGAGGTAAAGGGTTTTGCCGGGTTTAGGCTAGGCCACGAAAGATGAGGCTCTTGAAAAGTCAAATAAATGCTTGGAAGAAAGAGGTGCTATGGCAATGTGTTCCATAACGGTAACGGTGGCCGTAACGTCCACCACCATTACCACTGTAATGGCTGTTGGAGCCCTTTTTTTTTTTTTTGGGAAAAACTGTTTCTGGACCGTTGCAGGACCTGTTACAACTCTTTTTTCTATAACGGCTGTGTAATGCGCAATGGTTACGACCATTATTGTTATGTAACCGATTTGGAATCCCATGTGTTGGGGAGTTCGGAGGCAAAAGTTGGAAATATTCTCAAGAGCATTCAGGAGATGGACATAAAGGAAGAAGGATCGGATCTAAAGGAGGATGACAAAGTGCTGAGGGCGAAATTAACCCAAGATTTAGGAATTGGTTAAAGCAGAAAGAAATCAAGTGGTGCCAGCAGTCTAGAGCAATCTGGCTCAAAGAGAGGGACAAAAATATGAGATTTTTTAAAAAAAAATTTTTACCATAGCAGAGCACTACGAGTGCTCACGCCAAAAGCAACAAGATTAGCAATATGGTTGTGGAAGAGAGGAGAATATAAGAGAGAGAGAGAGAGATCAGTAGTGCAAGTTAGCAGTGCATTTCTATGAAAGAATGCTAACCAAGGAAGGTTGGGAATGATCGAAGTTGGAAAACTTGGACTTTGGTAGGTTACCAAGTGTGTAAGCCAAGTCACTTGAGAAACCATTTTCTTTAGGGGAAGTCAAAGAAGCTGTGGATCTGCTAGGAAGAGATAAGGCATCAGGACCAGATGACTTTCCAATGGCTTTCTTCCAGGTGTTTTGGGACAATGATAGGCAGCATCATGAGCTTCATGCCGATAGGCAGAGTTCTTCGATTGGGGTTGTTTGTCAGCCAATATAAGAGGTTCCTTTATAGCTATTATTTCGAAGGTGATGGGTGCTAAAAGCATAAAGAACTTTAGATCTATAAGCTTGATAGGGGGCCTTACAATATCCTCGCAAAAACTTTGGCCACCAGATTCAGGGCGGTTTTGGGAAGTGTCATCTCCAAGAACCAGTGCGCGTTTGTTGCAGGGAGACATATTTTGGACTATGCCCTCATTGCTCACAAATGCATTGATTTGCTACAAGGATCTAAAGTTTAGTGTGTAAGCTAGACATTGAAAGGGCATACAACCACATCGACTGGGGCTTTTTGGAGTATATGCTAGGTTGGCTCGGATGCAGCGAGAAGTGGAAAGGTAGATGCGGGAGTGCATCCGATCAGCTAGATATTTTGCTCTAGTTAACAGCTCACCCAAAGGTTTCTTCAAAATTTGGAGGGCCTCCTGTATAGACGATTTAAAGGATCGTAAATCTTTCATTTGTTTAAGTGGGCTGTATTTTTGGCACACCATCTCAGCGCGTTTTTAATAAAATTTTCGTTGCTTTTCAAAAAAAAAAAAAAAAAAAAAAGGCCAGCTGTGGCTGATAGCACGAAGTCACAATTGAGAAAAGAGCAAAACCCTCCCGTTCTTATCTCGCTTGTCATTTGTGGCAGAAAAAGCAGGCAAACTCTAGCCTACTTAATGCGGGTTGCATTTATGGCGGTCCAAAAAACCAAGCCTATTAAGTGTAATGGCAAGGCCCCACCAACAATAGTTCCATGGTACACCCAAACACTACCTAATATCATAGTTGTCAAAATCCTACAATTTACGATTTGAGTCGAACGTTAAGCAAAACGATTTGAATCCCACCTTGAATCCCTTTTTAGATGAATCCTATGATTCTATGATGCGAATCCTGCAATTTAGTATTCAAATCCGATTTACGATTCAAATTATACTTGTTCTCTTCTATTTTGAGCTGTACTTGACTATCATTTTATGTTTTTAAATTGGTGGTAGCTTTAAGAATCATAAATGTTCTTAATAAGAGAGCATGTAATAGATATTCTCTTTGAATTGTGTAGCACTTTCTTATGATTTCTTACTTGTGAATTGATCGAAATACCCAATTGTTGTATGGCTTATCTAGAATGTTTTTATGGATGGTTGCAATCGTGTTGACCTATTTGTATGGTGGTCTATAGAATCAAATGCCGCTTTTGCAATGTGAGAAGAAAGGTAACAAGAACATAAATTATTGAATTCTTGAACTACAAAAAATAAAGGAAAGACAAGAATCCTCTAACACTATTGATGCAGGACATGAAATTAAATATGGAATGCAAGAGATCAAGCTTGAGATTATACCAATTTTAAATAGTCACAAAATTCCACATGCTCCATACAATCAAACATTCAAAAAGGGGAATCTATGGGGGTCCAAGCCTACACAACTTTAGTGCTAGATCAAATAAAATTATAAGCCAAACAAGCCCAAAGGAGTGTGAATCATCCATTCTTGCAAAGGATTGTTCCCAACTCAAGAAATTCACTAATTTTCAATTTGGGGGAAAATCTAGGGTTTGAAAATTGGGGATAATTGGGATTTGGGACTCTTTAGAGTTAGGGATTTGGATTAAGGGTTTTTTTTAGTCAAAAAGAGAAGGAAATAGAGGAAAAAAAAAAAAAAAAACCGGGATGAGCCACACACGCTGGACATCAGAGGGGCCTGGACGCATGTGTGTGACAGGTCGTCCGCACGTGTGTGGGGCCCACAAAGTCGAAAACCGACTTCTAGGCTGGGATCGGCCAGGGATGGGCTGCCTCCATACCGAGTTTCGAGTCGATCCGTTGCAAGGCGTGTGCGTAGTATTCCGCCGAAGTTTCAGCCCCTTAGATGGGCCAGAATCTAAAAATCTGCTTGTGCATTGCTGTAGGAGAAAGCTTGGATACGAAAGTGGGTGAATCTGAAGGTGGAAGGGGTGTAAAGGGTGATGGATGTGGTGCGTAATAAGGTGGAGATGATTTGGAGCGGATGTGGCTTCGCACCACGGTAGTTAGCCCTTCGAGGAAGGGAAGGCTTCGCACCCAATTCGATTCTTCAACCCAAAGAGAGAGAGAGAGGAAGAAACGCAGGAATTTTTATTCATAAAATATCATTGCAAGACCTACATGGGATTGCTATATTTATAAGAAAATCCTAAACCCAAAAAAGACAAAATTACCCTTGTGTCATGTGCGCATACTAATACCAAAGCTAAAGCAAATAAAATAACTAATCTAAGCAATTAAAGTCATTCATGAAGTTTCTAATAACAAAAATAGTTAAAACTCAAAATCCTAAATCATCTAAAGTAGTGGGCCACGATCATGAGATCTAATGGTAGAATCTATGTGATGATCGGGTCCACTCCAATGCTCCATAATGCAGCCCCCTAATTATGAGGCCCTCCAAAGATGTCGTCGCTGATCTAAATCGAAAGTGGGGCCCGCCTCCTCCTCGAATACGTGTGTAGAGGGGGCGTGTGCATGATGTCCCCATCAACTATCATGATAAGGGAAATGGATGATTGATGAGTTATTATTTATTTATTTATAATTTTTCATATATATATATAAAGAAAATCATAAAAAATCTTACGATTTATGACACCGAAACGATTCAACCCTTATTACAATCTATGATTCGATAACAATTTTGACAACATTGCCTAACATTGACATAATTAACATTATCTAATGCATCTGAAATTGAATACAGCAAATGAATGGTGGATTTGCACAACTCTCTGCCATAGTTATCAACATATAGATCATCAAGGAAAATACAAATAGGTAAAAATACCTCTTCCAAATTTATCTGGAATGGTTCTACAAGATCCTCAAGCATCACTGGAGACAACTGCTTCATTCGTTCCTCCACTTCCTAGCAAATAACAGTGTGTGATGGTTAGAAAGACATACATCAGAATAGTTGTGAAACTTCTACTGCCTAAAAAAGTGCCCAATCAGTCTATCAAAAGTTTTCTTTTTCTTTCCCTTCTTTTTTATTTATTTATTTTCTTTTTTAGAGGTCATTACTAAGGAAGGTGCCAAAAACAAACTCAGAGCATGATATGATTGGCCACAACTACTCGTGTTGAAAATCAGGAGGAACTACAGGGTCATGCTCTTAAGCAAATGTATAATTTTTGGGGCCTCACAGATGGGAAGATCAACCCGTCAAATATCAGGTCCTTTCTCCATTGAATGTATAGAATCACAGTAATGTTTCTTCAAACAGTGGATTCATAAGATACCATATCGAAGTGTTGGGATCTTCCAATTTGGAAGAATTCCAGGCTATCCCCAATCCTAGTTTTTGGATGTAACAGTGCCAGGTTTTTCGTGACGGTTTCCTTAGCTCCATCTTCATGGTTGTTTATCCTAAGTTTCATAACATCATCTAGAACAGTTGAAGTATGTAGCTAGGGTTCCACTGTTATAACATACAGATTTTTAGCATCTTACAAAGAGACCATTTTAACATCAGTTCTAAATGCTTCCACCAATTTATCCAAGCTAGAACAATCATTAAGCTAATAATAGCAAATTGAGCCATAAGGCTAAACATCTCATCATAGTATAAGCTTGATTTTTTACTAAACCATATTGTCACCAACTAGCATTATATTGTTCATTACCTTCTTTTTATATATCATTCATTACTTCTGTTGGGGGAAAAATAATACGACCTATGAAAAGGAACCAACTCTACAACCAGCACGGACCCAATAGGGCTAAACCACTTAAGAGGCATCTACTGGGCCGACCACAAAGTAGGTCGATATAACTGTAAGTCCACTCAAATGGCCAACCTATTGAATAAAGTCGGCATAACTACATGTCGGTCATAGGTCGGTTATAGATCGACCCGACCAAAGGTCAGACATAGCTCGGCCATAGGTTGGCGTAACCTTTGAAAAGGTGAATGTTGATCTGTCGAAGAGGCTCAGCATTATCTACTTCCACTCTATCCGGCACATCCCCCGCCCGACCTTGTCCCGAACAAATAGTCTGAGAATCTCTCCAACGTCCCAGATCTCTCCCAAGATCTTTGGAAGATAAAATCAGATCCCGAGGATCCCGGACGACCGTAATCCCAGGAAGATCCTTGGGAGATCCGAATACCCGTGCAAGAGATCTCCAGTACAGCAGGAGTCCTAAATGGGGAAGGCTTCCAACGACGTTATCTTCCCTACTAAATAGAGAAGATTTCCCGTTCATGTAATCTTCCCTGTCGACTATATAAGGGGATCCATAGACGGTGAAAGGTACATTCATAACACTCTATCTAAATATACGACTGGTGACTCTTTTCCTGAAAGATCACCTCCTACAAAGACCTAATTTCCTGACTTAGGCATCGGAGGGTCCCCTGTGCTAGCCAGGATCTCCTTTGTCTCTCACTTTCTTGTGTGCAGGTTTCGGAGGGTTAACCAAGGAGGGTCTACAAGAAAACTGCATCAACAACTTCCATAAGACTTTTAATTGTTCTTCTATAAACGTTTCTTGAAAAAACTGCTCTATGTACCAAGTCGAAATCCCTTTTTGTGAAATTGAGTAATTTCTTAATCTGTGCTTTAACCATATTTCCCTTTGCATGAGCTTTTTCAAAGGATTAGTCCTCGAATCTTGTTAGTCTAACTGAGGGAAAGATAACAATCCGAGAAGTCAATCAATGAGATAACTTCCGCTATAGAGATACGGCAAGCATCCGGAAAAAGGCCAAAGATTGGATGGCTCAGATCTTCCAATCTAGAAAATTTGTGGGGCATCCCACGTCCACTTTGAGGCCTATTTCATCAACATTATAGATCATTGAAACATGGGCCCCAACTTGTAAAGACTGGGCTCATCCATATCCTGATGAATCCAAAAATTCTCTAAGGAGGACTAGTTAGAGTCATGGTGACAAACATGGCTGAAATTTTTTAACACTCCACAATATTTTTGCTGAAAATTGATCAAATGATATTATCACAATAATATTACAAGATTTTTCCACATATTGGAAGTTTTTACTTTTCGCGATTTTATCATGAGATTATGGCAACTTTAATGCAATGCATATAGTTAAGATTTTAAAATAATTTATTATTTTATAATAAATATTTTTTTATATATTATTTTCAGTGAGATTTGTCTGATAATATGGCAAGAAAAACGTGAAAATATTCCCGGAAATTCTCGTGCCAAGAAATTGCCGAGAATGGCATTTGTCACTATGGTTAGAACCCCCTTTTGGTTGTTCCTCATCTTCTTCACCAGTACATTTCTTTGATTATCAGCAACTAATTAGATGCATGTACCAATGCTTATTGTACATCATCATGGAAAAGAGTCTTAGGCACTCTTGCACTTCTTATGGCTCAAGAAGAATGAAAGAGAACTCCCTTCTGCATACCAGTCCAGTTATTCTTGACTTCTCCAGAAGTTCTTCTATGATCATATCAAGGATATGTCTGTTTTGCTTCAAACCATTCATTGCAAGTTCTTCTGTCTCTTGAATATACTGCCGTACAAAAATATAGAAAGTCAAGAAGATTTTTCTTTTTTAATATCAGCAAGTTAATAAGAATTTCATACACTTGGCAAATGTAAAGAAAAACCAAACTATGTCCAGCATAAAACAAGTCCAACATCTTCTAATACCACGAGTGGGAATAATAGCTCCAATTGAAACTCAAAACTAATAAGACATTAGTATGACATGTATATCACTATAGTTATCAAGAAATGGGATGATTATATATGCTCTAGTGATATCATTTCCAAATAGAGAACTGCGCACCTACAGGCTGCAGGCAGTTTTCCGCCAAAGAATCATTCGGGGTTGGTAGATTTAAAAAATAATAATAACAATAATCTTTTAAGGATGTTGATTCTGGGTTGGGAGATTTTTTATTTTTTTATTATTATTTTTTTTAATCATGTTTTAAGGATGTTATGTGGCTGAAAATTGCCAGCATGGCTCTTGCCAAGCAGGCAGTCTGTATGTGATCGGTTCTATTCCAATAAAGCTTACAGAAGAACAGAACACGATAAATCTAGCCAAGATAGTGTAGAAGAATGCAACAAAATCTGTGTAGAAGGCAATAAGAAGCCACCTAATCATATGACTAGATTTCCTATGAAGATACTGGTGACCGTATACATGAGACTGCTGCTTTTTTTTCTTGTTTTCTTAGATAAATAACCCAATCTTTATTAAAAATGCAAAAAGTTATAGGAGGGGCAGAGATTGCTGAACGAAAAGATTATTCACGTGCAAAATACTGTTTGCCAAATTGCTGGCTACATTGTTAAAAGAAAGGAATCCCTCCCTCTCCTCCCTCTCCCTCCCAGAGAACCAAAATTTTCTTTAAAAGAGAGAGAAACATAAACCACCATAAAGAACCCACCACACACTAAGAGAGAGAGAGAGAGAGAGAGAGAGAGAGAGAGAGAGAGAGGAAAAGAGAAAAACATAATTATTTTTATAGCCTTGCTAAAGAATACTTTCTTTTGAAGGCTCTCTGGTCCCTTTTCTTGCCACCGATGCCACAAGAAAGCACAAGGAAACATTCTCCAAAACATTTCCCTTCGCGAAAACGGACCTCCAGCCCAGCCATCAATGATGTCAATCCACCTTGGATCCATTCAACAATGAAAGCTTTAAATAAATGGGACCACACCTGCCAGCCAAGGGGCAATGCAGGAACAAATGGTCAGCCATCTTGGCACTCCTGACACAAAAAACAGATACTAGGAGGGAGAACTGTATTTTGTGTAGATTATCCATGGTCAGAATTTTATTAGCCATCCCATCCAAGCAAATGAAATTATCTCCAAAACTGTGAAATTTCTTCAAGAAGTAATTTTCCACATCATTGCACCCTCAATAACTTAATAAGAATCCTTAATGAGGCCCCCTTTCAGTCGGGAATATAAGGAGAAGAGAGCAGCAAACTGCGAGGACAAGGGTTCCTCAACAATCCCTATATCTTCCTAAAAGCGCTCCCAATCAAATTGTGAACTGAGTGTTGTCTTCCATGACGATCGCAACAATCCCTTGCTTCAAAATCTGCCAAAATACTATCCAACCAATCCAAAGAGTAATAAACTTTGCAGAAAAATTTCCTGACAAAATCACTGACAAAAAACAACTCCAAAGATTTCTAGGATGTTTAAATTATATCTCTGATTTTTACTAAGATTTAGCCAAAGACGATCAATTTTGCAAAATCTTTTGTGCAAAAAACCAAAATCATCTTGGTCAGAAGATCATGCCAAAAGCAGTTCAAAACATAAAGAACAAAGTCAATACTCTTCCTTGTCTCAACCTTTCCAATCCTGATTTTCCAAAAATAATCCAAACAGACGCCTCTGATATTGGATACGTTGGTATCCTTTTACAAAAAACTCCAAATGGACAAGAACGACTTGTTCGTTTTTCCTCTGGAACTTGGAACCAAATACAACAAAATTATTCTACAATTTTTATTTTATTTTTTTAAAAAAGAAATTTTATCGATGGTTTCTTGCATCCTCATATTCCAAAGCAATGTTTTAAACCAAAAGTTCATCTTGCATGTAGATTGCAAAGCAACCAAAGAGGTTTTGAAAAAAGATGTCAAAAATCTTGCATCAAAACAAATTTTTGCCAAATGGCAAGCCCTTTTAGCCATATTTGAATTCGACATTGAGTTTATCCCCGACAAATCAAACTCTCTGCCTAATTACTTTTCTCGTGAATTCTTACAGGGAAAGCCCAAAACTTGCACCAAAAGCCAACCCTCAAAAGACCAAAACCAAATCAAAAGGAAAGATGGAAATTGAAATTTCGAATACCTTCTTCCATCTCCTTCCTTCTTCTCAACAACCTTGCCAAAACATTGAGAGGAAAAAGCCAATTACTCAGCCAAACGTTGAAGAATACCAACTCAAAGGAAAACATAGGGTTTTAACCCTAGATTCCGAACTTGCCAAATTGCCAAAAGATACACTAATCCCAAAAATCCTTTTGCCCCAAAATCATTTTCATCCCAAATAGCCAAATTTATCCAGAAAATTATATGAAGCTATCCTGATTCAAACCAACAGTGCAATCTTTGAACACTGCACTAACAAAAATTAAACAGAATACTCATTTTCCAAAATGAAGATACTAAACATCATCAGCCAAAATGAATGGGGAAAATCCATTTCTCAATACCGAAATGTCCAAAGTCCAAATGGGCAGTCCCACTCTTTTAATTATTGGGACTACATGGTTGCGTGGAAATATGCACTCATTTTCCAAAATTCAGATAAGGGTCATTCTTGGTTCTTAAACTTTTCGAGACCATACATCAAAAATATCCCGCCTTAGTTCTAAACTCAGTGTTGGACTTTGTTCAGAGCACACTTTGCAATTCTGGACTTTGTTCAGAGCACACTTTGCAATTCTTCCAGATGTCCTCCTAACACTATGCCAAAATGGAGAAATTACGGAATCCCGAATTCCCTGCTCATTTTGTAATGATATACTTTGACAAACATGGACTTCCATGGAAGTTAAAATGGTAAAACTCTATCTAGAGATCATCGCTATCTCTCTCGAGAAGAGAGAGAGAGAGTAGAGAGAGAGAGAGAGAGAGATACTAGAGAGCGAGCTCTAGTAGTCTCTCTCTCTCTCTCTCTCTCGATCTCTCTCTCTCTCTCTCTCTCTCTCTATCTCTCTCTCTCTCTCTCTCTCTCTCTCTCTCTCTCTCTCTCTCAACATTCAAAGGGGTGGGATTGTCCAAGGCTGTCTATTTTCTACCCCCTTGGGATAAGTCCTATTTATAAGGAGGAACTAGGGTTTCAGAGATAAATCATCATTTGTGGTGCTCTCACACCTACAGACTTTGGTAATGCCCTACACCATTAAAAGCAGGTAAACTTGGCTTATCCTTGCACCTAAATTGACATATTCCCTCCACCGACCAGCAATATCCAATCTTAACCATAATCACATGCCGGCCTAAGAGTTGGATTAGAAGATCTCAACCATTGGATATCTAACAAGCACGATAAAACACTTTTAACGATTAAAAACCTATAATTAAAATTTTTAAAGCATCGGGCCTACCTAGAAAACCACTTGGTCTGACCATTAAGGTCCAAGCCACAAATAAGTTCCTCGAGGTAACCAATAGATCCCTTGTTGGAGCATGTGGGATTCTTATATCAAATCCTAATGCATGTGCCAAACCATATCCGTATGTAAGTTACAAATGTAACCTCCCAAGGCGAGTCAAAGCCCCAAACACTAGGACCATGAAGTCTCAACATGACTTCAAGTCTAAGGATTAGTCAAAGCTAGTGCATGATTAGGTCGATCCTATCCACACATGATGGGTTTCCCAAATCAACGACTTGATGCGATCCTCAAATGCAAGTGCTTAGCGAAGCTTAAAACAAAAGAACCTGCATTCCATAAACATTACACTCCTATGTAGGGTAAGGCCAAGGCATAGTTAACCCAATGGTGGAGACCTTCCATCGAACCTGTCATTGGTTCACTGAGACAAGATGACTAATTAACCGTTCACGGATTGGCCACTCCCTCTACTATTGTTATGAAAATTAGGGTACTAAGATCTATGAAACAAAACTCTCCCTTGGCTTTTGGTCGTTGTGTCTAAACTCATCTCTCCTTGGACAACTAGAGGAATACCTCCCGGTAGCCCATAAAATCATAGATACATCAGGTTTCCCCCATTTAATTATAGCATACAAGGTGAAAAACAAACACATGTGGCCATCAAGGTACATGATCATAACAATCATGATAAGCTTTCCAGGTTTGCCATCAAGGTACATGATCATAACAATCATTATTAGCTTTCCAGGGTATGCTATACTAACAATATTTACCCAATTTCATTAGCATAACAGGCATCGTGGGATTTTTGGACACAGGAACTTGGTCAACAAAAGTAGACTTTGGAAAGTCCAGAGGCACATCTAAAATTTTCCAGTCTCACATTATTACGAGATTTTTTGAAGCACAATATAGAGATACATGAATGCATTCACAGGAGCTTAGGGGTAACATCGATAGGTAATAACATAAGGGAAAGTAGTCTCAAATGGTTTGGCCATGTTCAAGTTATGACTGTACAGCCACATGTTCATAGCTTCAACAAGCGATGTGCAATAGAGAGTCAGAGACCAGTAATTGCACCAGTCAGTAGTACTGAGTTGGTTCAAGTTGAAGGCCATAAAAGGGCAAGAGGAAGGCCCAAAAGGACGTGGATGGAGGCAATAACAAAAGACTGATAACTTAATGGTTGAACTGAGAATATCATCCTTGAAGTGGAATGGCAGTACAGGATTCATGTAGCCGGCCTCAATTAGTTGGGAACTTGGGATGAGGCTTAGATGGTGATGGCAACATAGAGATACATTCAGGGTCTGAGCAGGAAGCAAATTGTTGTAGCTGGGAAGTGGCCTAGGTCTATCTAGGTTTAGATGATTTCTTGTCATCTAATGCATTTGTTTGGATCCTCAGGCCTTCCTCCGTTCTTTTCTGTTAATAAAATTTATGTTGCCTTAAAAAAAGATAATTCCAGCACTTCTCTTTATGATGAGATAATTTTGAAAAAGAATGCATCATGATTATTTCACCAAGCGAAGACAATTGTTTCACACAATTCCAGCAAAACATTGAGGAAATCCAATTGTGAAACATTTCACAAAACTAAATAAGCAAAAAATTAATGCTTATATAGTGTAAATAATAAGAACATGTCACTTGGATTATAGATTTACAATCTAGAATGAATGTTTAATGACATACAAGAAAAGCTTGTATCTAATCTCTTCACAAACAGGACAGGTCGTATAGCCCAATTTTCTATTCTTACCAAACTAATATGACGACAAAATACTCAGCATTTAAAAGAAAGATTAAATATCGAGCATGTATTTGGAGAACATCTGTATTTAAGCATCAGTCCAAAACCAAAGAAACTATCATAGATAGAAAGACAAGCAAACATCATTCAAAGCAATTTTCAGAATCATCCATTTTAATAATGAAGAAGGAAGAAACGTATAATTACCCTCGTTAATTCTCGAGTGAATAGCTCAGACACTTCAACAGTCATATCAGCAGGAATCACGTAAGGGTCATCCCACTACCACAATTAGGAACAAAATCCATCAATCAAGAGTACGAAATGATTGTGGCTACTAACAGAAATGTTCAAAAACTAAGCATCTTTTTAAAAAATCACATTAGTGAAGTAAATGTAAGCAATACCCTGTATTTTATCAACTCTCCATCAGGATTGTCTGGCCGATCCATCATTCCAAGTCTTTTTACCAAACGGGTGAGGCCTAATCTTGAATTTGTAGGGCTAATTACCATCTCTCTAGCAATCTATAGTGAAAAGTTAAGTAAGTAGAATATATATATGCAGAAATTCTAATTCATCATCACTTCTTGATAAAGGGAAACAGAAAAAGAAAAAAGAAAAAAAAAAAAAAAAAAATTTGTCAATGGCATTAATGACCTTACATGCAAATAAATCACAATAAACACAATGGTATACATTGCGTATGAAAATTCATATAAAAATGTATGAAACAATAAATGTACTATGGTAAGGTATGTTAGATATAAGTGAATGCCATACTTTCTTACTCTTTATTTCTTCACAGCAGTATTATTTTTGCAAAGAGCTTTCATATGCAATCAGTTGCATAGGAGCTTTTTTGTTTCTTGCACGATATTGTCATGTCCTTCTATTATTTATAAGAATAAAGGAGATGGAGAGCTCCACCAGCAATCATTGGATTGAACTTATGACCATGCTATGAAACTTTGGGAGAGTGATTGAGCAAAGACGTAAGGCATGAGACAAATTTATCAGAAAATCAGTTTGCTTTCATGCCTGGGAGGTCTATCACTTAAGCTATTTTCCTACTTAGACAATTGATCGAGAAATATAAGGAGAGAAGGAAGGATCTCCACATGGTCTTTATTGACTTAAAGAAAGCATTATAATAGGGTCCTTAGAGAGTTAATCTGGTCAGTGTTGGGAAAGAAAGGAGTTTCAAGAGGATATATTAACATGATTAAGATGTGTATGAGGGAGTGGTAGCAAATGTGAGGACCACTAGTGGAGAGTCAAGTGAGTTCCCAATTACTATAGGCTTGCACCGGTATACCTTTTGCATTGGTTATGGATGAGTTAACAAGGGATTTCCAGGAAGAGATCGGATGGTGCATGTTGTTTGCAGATGGCATAGTTTTGATTGACAAGACAAGGGATGGCATAAACACAAAGCTAGATTTATGGAGGGGTGCTTTAGAATCTAAAGGATTTAACATTAGTCGGACTAAAACAGAATATATGAAGAGCAATTTTAGTAACAATAGGAGGGAAAACGGGGAATTATTCAAGATTGCTGACTAAGAAGTTTCCCAAAATTACCACTTTGGATACCTTGGGTCAATAATTCATAAGAGTGGGGAGATTAAGAAGGATGTTGCCCATGGAATTCAAGTTGGGTGGATGAAATGGAGATGTGCCTCTAGAGTTTTATGTGATTGCCGTGTACCACTCAAACTGAAAGGGAAATTTTAGAGGATAGCTATAAGACCAGCCATGCTTTATGGGACAGGATGTTGTGCAGTTAAGGAACAACAAGCTCATGGGATGAGTGTAGCTGAAATGAGAAAGTTGAGATAGATGAGTGGCAAGATAAGAAAGGATAGAATTAGAAAGGTATGCATTCAAGGGAACGAAGGAGTAACACCAATTGGTAATAAGATGAGGGGAAGTAGACTTAGATGGTTTGATCATGTGTAGTAGAGACTAAGAAATTCACCGGTTAGGAGTGAGTTTGTACAAGCTGAAGGCTATAAAAGGGCAAGGGGAACGCCCAAAAGGGCGTGGATGGACTTGATGACCTATGATCTAATTGAAGGAATGGCCTTTGATAGAGTGGAATGTCATAACAGGATTCATGTAGCTGACCCCAATTAATTGGGACAAGGCTTAAATGATGATGCTGACGACTGATTGAAGCTGGAAACATGGAGTTTTGTGCTGCCATGGCAGCCAAACCCTTCTGACATGTGTACTTGTTTAGGGAGATCATGAATATATTGACATTGTATTCGAGGTCCTTTGTCCATCTATTTCTTGCCAGTAAATTTTCTCTTTCAACATGATAAAGGCAGCTTCACCTATGATGCCTGGTGCCTGCTTTAGGGCGTTTGATTGTACCAAATATCATGAATTTTCACGATATTTCATGATCAAGCAGTCTAATTTGGTGCAAAATTTTCACGATATTTCATGAAATTGGGTGCAACCAAACACACCTTAGGCATTTTTTTTTCTTTCCATTTTTTTACGGGGATACAAGGGGGTATAAAAGCAAACATGCAAATACCATGAGTCGTACATGTTCAACTCATAACCTTTCAGCTTGGTCCAAAAGCATCTACATAATCACACAGACAGATTTGATGTGTACGTTCATGTTTGGACCACCTTGAACAATGCAAGTCCCTTTACTTAGAAAATTGGTCCTCACATTTGCAGACACAACCATACAATGCTAAATTCCTTGGAGACCACTTACCAAAAAAGAATTAAGAAAATTTAAAATTTAAATTTAAAAAAGAAGAAGAAGAAGAAGAATGCAGCTGTGGAACATGCACCATTTCATAAGTTGAAGTGAATGTGTTTGTGGGAACAAGGCAACGTAATGGATGTAACACTTTAAACACAATTTAACTTTCCTACGTGGAACTCTAAAACAAAGCAATTTCTTAAAGGACCTCTTACTTATAAATTATCCATCTGGGGACTATTGCTTACTTTTGATATCTTTTCTAGATCATCCCTTCCTCCATCAGTAATGTTGTCTCCGAACACGACGCGTTCAGCACAGCGCCCACCATGTGCTACCACCATTTGCATTTTCATGTAACCAAAGGTAGTATATCCTTGATCTACCATATTTTCTCTCGGATAAAAAACAGATATTGCTGTTTCCTGCTCTCATTACAATGAAAATTTGTTAAGGCAACTAAGGCAACAGAATATCTCTGCTTGAGCTGTCAATGGGTGGGTGGGGCGTGGCCTAGAAAAAATTGAGCCCGGCCCACTTATTTACCGGGCTTGAAATTGGGCTCTGACCCAGCCCATGGCCTGAGATTTGGTCCAGGCCATGGGCGTGAAATTTAGGCTCAGGCCTGCCCGCAGAAGCCTATCAAATTCAATAGATTCGTACTATGCAAACTCCATCTCCATCATTAATTTGTACCTTACCACCAGGAAGCAGCTGAGAGAATGCATGCCAATCAAATTTAGGAAATAAATGAGCTAATAATACATGACCGGCCTCATGCACAGCTAGCAATCTCTTCTTCTCCAAAGATATCTGTTACATATAAACAACATTTAACAGCAAGATCAGTGAGATGTCGTAGAAGAGCTGCAACACTGAGAATACCTTCTAATCACAATCTGGATTATTGTAAAAACATACGCTCGCTTCAATCTTTTGTTGCTCTTCCTCGGTAAGCAATACTCCCATGCCTTCAAGCAACTGCTTATCTAGCACATCAACAATGTCTTGCTGTGTGATCATAGAGTGCCCTTTTCTTACCTAAAAGCAATAATAAATTACATAATTTACAGTTAATTCAAATATAACAGCCATCACCAATCACCAAAAAATTATGAATTAACTAAGAACTGTGATAAAAGGTTATCGACAACTATTATTCAGCTTCCCACGACTAGGGAAAATGCATTCATGGAAGTATGCAAATCTAGTGTCAAGAAGTTACTTCCAAAAAATTAGACAGGAACTCTAGGCGACTCAAGTCCTGCTCTGAAGCAATGCATTGAACAAAACCGCATATGGAAATACTTGAACTGCAGAACTAAGGTATGGCCTAGGAAAATATGTGCAAGCAGCCCAGAGCTTATGGTCCACCCAATGATGCAGGACCAATGTATGAAGCTAGATAATGAGTGGTGATCATTCAGCAAATTAAATTAATTAATCAAAACCAAAAAACACGCTAACATCATCTCAAGATTCCAAGAAGAAACTATGAATATTTCAAGCCTAAATTAGCCAACAACACCTTGCAAGATCATTAAATACTTGAAACTAGGATCTAATGGATGTGAGAACATCCAAATAGCATGGGAACAAGTCTAATTCAAAAGGGAAAGCAAATACTAACTAGGGCTTGCTTGCTTAGGATGTAGGTAAACCTAGGGTTTAGGAAATTTGGGGGAAAAGGCAAAATAGGGTTTAGTTGGGTGAATTGGTAAAGGGGATTGATGACTTTAGGTATTATTAGAGGGGAATTAGGGTTTTGGATGATGGGAAGTTAGGGATTTTAGGTCAATTAAGAAAATTTGGGGAAATTGGGAAATTAGAAAATCTAGGGTTAGGTATAGGTTTTATAGGTAGGAATGAAGGGGGGTTTGATGTAATGGTAGTGGGATGCAAAGGGGAAAAATGGGATAGGACCGTACGGCCAATGGCCGTACGGTCACACGTGTGGGCTAGGTAGGGTTGGGCTTTGGGTTCCAAGGTTTAGCTTGTAGAGAAGGGTGTAAAGGGAAAGAAATGAGAAGGATTTAATGGATTTTGGAGAATGGGGGAAGAAGGAGAGAAGAAACTTGTAGAAATACCTTTTTTGCTGATGAAGAGATGCAAATATAGGGATAGAAAGAAGCCTCGCCTTCCGTCGATGAAGATATGCATCGCACCGATCTTCCTTCCAAATCACATGGAAGATATCCTCACATCACATGAAGATTGGAGAGAAAACAGGGGAGTTCTCTCTTTCTTTTTTTCAATCAAAATAACCACCAAGAGGGTCACACGTCCCCCCTATTATAGTCTCAGAAACTTTTCAAAATTACAAAAATGTCCTTATTTCATATACTTTCACTAAATTAGCCCTACTCTTAAAAAAAAATCAAAATACATCTCTCATAACTAGTCCAAAACATAAATCAAAGTATAAAATAAATCTTAAGGTAATCCTATGCCATCGAATGGCCTGCATATCATCTATCGGGCCCCACAAGTGATCACGATCACAATCCAACGGTCAGAATGAGATGACGATGAAAATCAACGGCCCGATGCTCCCCAAAAAATGCTCACGAAGGTGTGGGCCCATGTACGGGTCGTCCGCGCACAAGGTGATGCGGACATCAATAGTGCACCCTTTGGAGTGTACCAGAGGAGGCGGCGTCGCCGACAGAGTATTGGAGCAGAGGAGTTGATGCGGATGGACGTCGGGTCCATCAGACCCATTTTCTGACGCACTACAAGTGCAGGAGTGAATTGACTGGACCCTGATCGCTGGCACATAGGGCGGATTTTACACCCTGTCATAGGGGTGTTTTTAGTTTTAGGTGTTTTTTTGTTCTTTTCCTTGTTTTCAGGGGTTTTAGTGCACTTTTACTTTTTCCGTGGCTTATATATACACTATGAGAAACTCTATTTTATTATTATTAAATGAATAAAAATTCGTATGTTTTTTTTTCCTCTTCTATCAAAGAGATTAGGGTTTCAGGATTGGCCCTTGGGTGTTGGGGATTCTACCCCAGTATAAGGTTTCCTTCTTTCTAGATCTTCGAGGTGCGGGAAAAGGTAATACTCAACCGTTTTCTTTTCTTTGATGCCCTAGAATACGTACCTTCTTTTTCATCAATTTCGTTCCTCTCTGGATATTCCCTTTTGGTTTGAACGGAAAAGAGAGATGGTTAGTCAGGAGAATCATATCCAAACTTGACTATGCATTGACTTATACTCGATCTAGGATATCCTCATATCCCTAGGTCCTCCCTTTTTACTATTTACATAATTTTATGCTAAGGAGCATGATCCTGACGGAATGATCTCATCTCTGTGTTGAGATTTGCCTAATTCCTTTGATTGAAAACAGTTAGTTGATTAATTTATCTATTTGAATCTCTTCATCCTGATTATACATGCATCTAGGGTTAGGCCATCACATGTCCCTACATCACAACGACACTGGTGCTTAGGCCATCACATGTCCCTGCATCACAAGGACACCGGTGCCCTCCTCCTTGCGTACACTCAAATGGGGGCGCGGATGTCCTCATCACCCAAATTATATGTAGAGCACCATCCAATTTTTGTGTTAACTACCCAAAGAGATGAGAAGCAATAGACATGAAGAAAAACCAAGATACCTAAAAATACTAAAGAATGAAGTTTGGTGATTCACTGACTTGTTTCTAAACTATGCATCTATAAACCCAACTAGGGCATTTTGATGCTCTCATTATAATTTTGGATTTTAATAATTTCAGGTATGGTCGGACCTGACGTGAGGTACTCCCCACTTGGGTTCTTGACACAGAGAGATTGTTCCACTTCGCTACCAAGTGTTTTTAACCAATTTCTTTGAGAATAATATTTTATAGTGTGGTAAGGAAGATTTTTGGGAGGAATGTAGTGATCCATCTCTTTATAACTATGTTGAACAATGGAAATTCGTGAGGCATATCAGTAGCAAGTAATGAATGACATATCGGTTTTGAAAAGACTTAATTGTTTTCTTTCTTTCTTTCATTTTCTTTTGCTTGTAGAATAATATATAACTGAAAATTTATCAAAAGAAAATCAAAGACGGGGGAGAATCCCAATGCAAAGAGCCAAACGGTTAAAAATAAGATCCCACGCTCTGCCCTTCCTAAGACGCCAAATAGTGAGCCTTTTTAAAGTTGTCTTCCACAATCACTGGGCTAGAGAAGTCCTTGCTAAAAATCCTCAAGGCTTCCATAAGGGCCTCACACTCTTAAACATTCGAGTTGCCCTCTATACAGGATCTAGAAAACCATGCAATGACGATGTTGTCATCCCTTAGGACCAAACCCTTGATGCAAGAGTTGGGGTTGCCAAGGAAAGAACAGTTAAAATTTGACCTCCGATGCTCCACGAGAGGACAAGACCACCAGACCTCGAGTTTCCTTTCCAAACTAAACATGCCAATTCAAATTTTACAAACAATTGTTAACAATCCCTTTGCAAATTGGACTCTAACGCGCCTCAGAACATAGGTGGGATGGTGCTCACTTCGTGATATAGTAGTGATTATTTCTACTTGTTTGAGCTCATCCACTATCGCATCATTTGAAATGCAATTGTTGCTCTCCTTCCAAATTTCTGAACAAAAAGCGGAAGCAAACACTAGGGGTGTACACAAACTGAGCTAGCTCGGTTAGCTCGCTTGACTCGACTCGAAAAAGCTCAATTCAACTCGGTTCGAAGTTGAGTTCGAGCCGAGTTGAGCTGATTTTTTGAGCTCGAAAATGAGTTCGAGCCAAGTTTGAGCTGGCCCCAGCTCGACTCGGATCGAACCCAACTCGAATTGAACTCGGATCGAACCAGTTCGGTGACTCGGTTACTTTGATATTGATGTTGTTCGCCAAGTGTTTGATGAAATGACTCAACGAAGTGTGGCCGGTGGCAAGGAAGGTATGTATATGAAACAAATACCCTTTTTTTCTTGATTTTTTATGTTGCTTAGAAGGTGTTTGATAAAATACCTGTAAAACCACTGTTGTTGTTTTACATATAGTGAGATTTTGAAGGTGCAGTCCATGTGTTTGTGAAAATGTTGCACAGGCGAACTCGGCTTGAACTCGGCTCGAACTCGGCTCGAACTGGCCCGAGCTATTGACCGAACCGAGCCGAGCTGGCCAGTCAAGCTTGAGGACCGAGCTGAGCCAAGTTCAAGCTGGGGTCAGCTAGTGGCCGAGCCAAGTCGAGCTGAGGCCAGCTCGACTCGGTTCGATTTGATGTATGCCCGTGGCAAGCACCAAAGCACCATCCTCTCTCCTTAAAAGGCTCAGTCCCCATACTTTTGAAGACCACCCTGAGCTTCCCATTGTAAGGCAACAATACATTGAACAAATTAAGAGAGGAGCTTCAAATTGATGTCACCACCTAATGAACTGTTTCTTCATCCATAAAGCAATAGCAAGGGAGTCAGTGATCCCTGTTTTTTACATAGAAGTCCAATTCCTCATAGTATTCTTTTACATAGATGCTTTCGTACGTAGCCACTATGTAGGCCTCGGAAACTTCAAGGCAAGAGCCATGTCTCCCACCCATAAATCCTCCCAAAAGTGTTACTTTCTAACCACTCCCTATTTTGAAATGGGAACCCTCCTGAGAAACCAAACCCAAAATCTTCTGATCATCCCCAAGCTTGAGAAGTCTTGGACTCCCCCTTTTTATCATTTCCTGGTTCTAACCCCTACATCAGGTATCATAATTGTTCCTTTGCAAATATCCAAAACTATTTCCTTAGGAGACTCCAATTCAATCCTTGATCCTCCAAACCCCAAGGATGTCAACTTCCACTACTATTACCACCATTTGTATAAATATCACTTAATCAAGTGATGGAAGGAATCCCAAAGATTTAATCCACACGCACGCACGCACGAAGGTGTCTAGGGTTGGTTCATCGTATAAGTAAAATAATCATCTTATAAAAGGAATAAATCTAAATAATCCCAACTATTCGGATGAATGTTTCTACAAGAGAACATCTTAATTACATAAACCAACAACTTCCAGTCAGAATCAAGGACATTCAGGATGTGTGTAATGGCCATGTTGTTTCTTTTTCACGAGATCCTAATTCTAAAAAGTGCCATGTCACTAAGGATGGTGAGAGTAGGATTATGTGGGTGTTGCATCACCCTTCTTGCTTGTATGATGTTTTTCTTCCAGCAATCGCCATCCTTGTGACCCTCTGTTTCTGCTCTTTTTTTTCAATAAAGTTTTTGATTATCCATCCAAAAAAATTTCCAGTTAGAAGTTAGATGGACTAGCAATTCAAAGGAATAATGATACACGAAATGATCAAATTAAATTGCAATGGGAACTAGTAGCTTGCGTATCCATACAAAAGTGATGCCAAGTCATAGTGATTGGCACAAAGAAAGTTATGGAAATGGTATGTATGATCAGAGGGCAGTAAAGGTAAATTCAACACTTTCCTTACTTCAAAGAAACTATATAGCATGAACCCAGTCAAAACAAGAGTACTATCAAAGACAATCTTAATCGTTCTACAATAACCAAGGAAAAATATCAACTTACAGACATAATTCCTGCTTCATTGACTAGATTCCGGATATCTGCTCCAGAATAACCAACGGTCCGAAAAACAAGCTGTAAAGGTGAGAATAGGAGAAGAAAATAATAAGCTTAGTACCTTGAGGTTTCGAGTAGTTGACTAGTAGAAGGAAATTTTATCAATATAGAGGGATAAATTTTATCAATACGGTGAAAACCATAAAAATGGAGACACCGCATGATACTAAAAATATATGATAGAATACCTGATTTCAGGCTTTCTGTTTCGAGTGGCCAACAAATATTTTCTAGAAATATTTAAAGGCCCTAGTGCTGTACTTTTACAGGTCTGAAACTCTGGGTGACTATGAGCCAATAAGATCAAACAGTTGGGATCTTCAAATATAGTGAGCTTTTAGGGCCTCACCCATTCACAGCATGGCCCATTGGATTAATGGCTCGGATCAACGGACCATGGGCCACAAACATGGAATTGAGGCTCAGAAACCAATTCCTTAAACCTAGAAAGGATTTTAAAAAATGAAAACACTGGGTTACCTTTTCAAAGTCCACATCCTCTGCGAGCTGCTTTCCTGAACTGTGCACCCCAAAAATTTGCACCCTCTGCTTTGCATCAGGTAGACCAATGTAAAGCCGACGATCAATGCGTCCAGGTCGGACAAATTCTGGATCCAGTTCATCTGGCCGGTTAGTTGCACAAATGAAAATTACAGCTTGTCTTAGAGAGAACCGATCAACACCGATTTTCTCCTTCCTGTATAGACCAAAGCCTTGAGTTGAGCATGTGCATATGAGAACACATTGGCAATACAAGTCTAAATGAAGTAGTATGATTAAAAAGGTAGATTAAGGCAAATAGACAGTTCCAAACTGTGACCAAGAAGACAGCCAACTCAAAAGAATACATTATCAAGCTCCCTCTAATATGAGTGTGTTTCACTTACCAGTGACCTATGTGTTGCTTGTTAGTATCACACGGGCAATACGGAATCTCAAAGTATTTGCAAAATCCGCATGTATTGATGATAAAATCACTGATACATGCCCATATTTCATTATACCATGCCACATTTGTGATAATTTGTTGATATATGTTCAATATTTGCAATATTTCAACTGATGCCAGCGCAAATTAGAGAAAATCAGGAAAAAAAAAAACTTTTTTGCCCTTTTTTTGGACATTCTCTTTGTAGTTGTGTTCTAACACCCACTCGTGTCGTTTCACATCAAAACGAATATGATGGAAAAATCACAATCTGAGAGGAATTTCAGAGCATAATTTTGTCCGACAGTGCATTGTTTTGACCCCTAGTAAACTATTGTGCTTTTTCTTTTTTTGGTGATGTTTTGAGTTTGAAGTGTGTGATCATGTGTCTTTTAAGATTTCCTGCAGTTCTGCGGACAAAATTTCACCATTGTCGTAACATTACGCAATACATGCGGATCCCAAGGTACGATACATAGTGCAATACTGATACATGAAGCATTGCACCATACAACCTATCACCAAAATAAAGTTAACATAATAATATACTGCAGGTTATAATTAATATACAATCTGTTGAGATAAGGGTTAGATGATGATGATGGACTAAGACATGGTCTAGTTTCTCTGAATACAAAGAATGCAGTTCTGTTAGGGCAATCATCATGGTATCCAAAAGCGTTTCTGTAATGGTAACTGTGGGTACGAATATGTTATGGACCCATAATGGCCGTTATGGAAAAAATGGCCCGTAACGGCCGTTATGGCTAATGGCCAGTTATGGGGCAGTTACAGTTGGCAAAAGAAAAACAGCTGTAACAGCCGTTACGGTACCATTATTGAACACCTTGGGCAACCTTACCCAACCATGCTAAATAGCATGACTAGTTACCCATTTGGGATAAATTCGACCATATTTAGGTCGTAATCCAAGAAAATGTGACCACATTGAACAGTTATCATCCTGACATCTGGATAGCCAAATACTCTTCTTCTTCTTTTTCTTTTTTCTGTGCTTTCTGAGAGATGACCATGAAGGATGTTTTGCTAGATGCTGACGAAAAGAATGCAGACCTATATACACTGCAAGGTTTGGTTGCTAGTGTGGGACAAGAAAATTGGAGTATTAGTGTTAAGAATCTTCAAGTTTCGTCAAAAATAAGTTAAGAACTAGAGCTACTTATTCAGCTAATAAAGAAATGCCTCTTTTGGGCTTCGTTTATATCAGTATCAGTATTACCATTGTCAATAAAAAGTGCATTTCAGAAGTACTACAGAAAGTAGTTCTAAGCATCAGGTGATGGAAATGAAAATTAAGCATCAGTTGATGGAAATGAAAATATTCAAGGGAAGCAATAGACTAATGACCGTATGAAAACACAATTTCCTCCAAAAGAAAGCATTCTGAAGATTGAGCATGATAACCACACATCTTTGCTTTTTTGAAAAGGTCATCAACATGTTAAAAAGGGCATCAAGCATTGCTAGTGATAAGAATCTTATCAGGAAAAAAAAAATGCTTATCAAATAAAACACTTGAACAAAACACATACTCTCCATCAAGCTGTGAAATCAGAGCATCAAACGTTGCTCGCCTTCGAGGATCCTTTCTAGCATGTCTTCCAGCAATAGCGTCAATTTCATCCACAAATACAAATGAAGGAGCCTGCAAAGTGCATATATGCATCATTGTAGTCTAAAATAACAAATATGAATGTATTTTCCTTGAACTGTTTTATTAATCAATTAAGAAGAAGGTTGTGCAAGCTTCCAAATTATGACAAAAGAACATGCGTGTTAGAAATATAAGTAGTGCCAGCACATATATTGTATATCTTCCAAGGCATTGTGTTCCGGAGTAAGAGAAATATTTATTCAAAACAATAAGCAAAATTATACAACTTCAAAAAGAGGCATGAATCATGTAGCTAGAGGATAACCCACGACAGAATCAATGCAAATAGAAGGTGGGGAAAAGAGGTGCAGTCCTAGACACCAAAAAACTACAAGGCAGCCCCACATTGTATGAATTTTGCATAAAAAATCACCATCAAAAATATCAAATACCTCCGACCTTGGGGTTCTTGTAAGTGCCTTCAATAGGGTTCTTAACCTAGGGAATACTATCAAGGCCACCATAGTCCTGCAAGGTGGGAAAAGTGCCAAGTGACAACCCAGATCAGACCATTCGGGCATATGTTGATCTTATGAGAGTGACAGATGGGATGGTAGGTAAAGCCCAGGTGCATATAAATCACCAACTTATTATTGTGGTCCATATCCACTGCAGATAAAGGGATATGAGCTCACTCAATTACGTAGTTCAACAAAACCTCCTCTTCATGGGATATGAGCTCACTCAATTAGCCCACTTCTAATGAGATGTTTGGCATCATCTTTACGCCTGCTAGGATTTGTAGAATCCAAGAAGTATATTTCGAAAGGAAAACATAATATCTGAAGAAATCTGTGGAAATAGAAATTTGTGGAAAAGAATCCAACTAAACGTGTTTGTTTTAGTACACGTCATTTCCATGGAAATGTGGGAAGTTCTAGTCAAAACGTGAGAGTTGTCTCTCAAAAACCATGAAAACCTCCATTCCCTAGGTTTTTTTTTTTTTTTTTTTTTTTTTTTTGAGTAAATGGAAATTGCCCTTTTTCAAAGAAAATTGTGGAAATGGAAATTGATTTCCATGGATAACTTTGCTTTCGCAAATGCCTGAAAAGTTTTCACATCTGATGAGAAGGATTTCATTTCCACAGTAAAAAAGAGGATTCCACCAATCCAAATAGGGTTTATGACATATCAATAGCTCAAATTCACCAAGAGGCCCACAACTCATCGGATTGTAGCTAAAGCAGCAAGTTTTGGTATAATTGTATTATGTATTGGACCATATTTAGGGAATTGTCTATAAAGTCCAAAGACCCATGTAGGATCAATCAGCAACTCCTCCCTCTCACTTTTCCTGAAGATAAGAATCGAGATATATTGCCTGATTATGGGCTTTAAAATTAGAATCCATTTTTGAGCTCAATTCTTCTTCTTGTTCTTTTTCTTTTTTTCTTTTGTAATAATAATTTTAAAAAAAAAAAAAATCATTTATTTTTCAAAAATTTTTTGGAGCTCAATTATTTTGAGATTTTAAAGGTAAACCCTAAATAAGATCTCATGCCAGCAAGTTTCTATAGCCTTCAATGTGATAGCATGATAACTGGTACATCTATTTCTTCATCACCGGAGTCTAGTTATGAAATATAAGCAATTCATCTACCATTTTAGGATAGCAATTTCATCTATAATTTACTGGAAAAGAAGCATTAAATGTGACTAGAGTCGGTTACCACCAGTGTTCGAAATATCGGTATCGCGTTACATATCACACCCTTGGGATACGGATACGTATCGGTTATCACATGGGATATGTCGGTTGTATCGCATAACGTATCGTTGTAGTTGGAAACATGGGGAAACATTAGGAAATTGGTCGTATTTTTCAATGACACTTCAACGATTGTTTAAAAAGAGATCAATACACACTTATAAATCAAAACATCACAAAAAACAAGTGCGCATGATAGGTTTTCTTTGTATGGGGTCTTAATCTCTGTGTTGTCTAACTGAATTGATGTAAGTATATTCAAAGCCTATTCATATAATTTATAAATGTAAGACGACGTGTGAAAACACAAGCAATACATTCAAAAGCGAAAGAAGAATCACTAGATCAGGTTACATACATGTTTGATTTTATGTTTGAACACAATGATTGCAACTGATTTGCGCGAAATTGGGAAATTTTGTTTTTGTTTTTTTTCAATTTTCTGTAACTTGGCCCATGTCCTCCAAATTTCGAAAGCGAAACTTCCAATCCAAGCATAAAAAATCATGAATTTCTAACAATTGGACACTGATTTAACATGATTTATAGGGGGAAAAAAAAGGATCGAAAATAAAAAATCCTCATTGGATCGAACATATGGGATATATCCCACTCCTTGTGCGTTTTGTATCGCATAGGTGGGATACAAGATATATCGTGGGCAATATCGGCTGATATCGTCGATATTTAAAACACTGGTTACCACCCATCTTTTGGCATTTGGAAAATAATGCTGGACCATAAGAGAAATTCGAATAGTCAACTGCTGCTAGAAACAATTTGCATTCATTATCTTCCATTTCAAGTTCCACAGAACTTAATGAAATCAATAGACTAAAAGACACCAAAGATAGAAGTTCTAACAAAGATAAACCATGGTATTGAACTATCCACATACAAAAGATGGCTACTAAGGAAAGGTAAGTAGTTAATCTTCCTAATTTTCGGTCCTAGAATTGTGGAATAATCATTGCAGCAAATGCAAAATCCTCAAAATAAGCTAGATCCTCAAGAATTTCAAATAAAAAGAAGAATGCTTACATTTCTTCTAGCAATAGAAAATATTTCATTAATCCTTGCAGCTCCACTTTTTTCACTATCTGTGAACTCTGCACCAGAAGCAAAGACAAAAGGCATTCCACTTTCCTTTGCAAGCGTTCGTGCAAAAAGTGTTTTGCCTGTTCCGGGCGGCCCAGAAAGAAGAACACCCTGTCATGGAAGCAAACACTGGAAAGCTCAGATTACCTTAGCGGTGAACTCAAAAAAAACCATTCATGTTTGAAGAAGAGGAACCGTGGGGTGCTGAGGCGCCCATGGTTCTGTGATCCAGACAGTTGATGTGATGGCCCAAGCTATGGATGGGGTATGCCTAAAAAAACTTCCAAAATGGAAGATCCTAACCCATCAATCTTTGGGCCCGACTCTTTGACTACAGACCATTGTCACATTTGTGTTTACTGTCTATTGGCAGGCCAAAGTTGAAGGGCTGGGACAGCCTAGGAGTTCTTCTTGGGTGCCCACATCCATGGTGGGACCCATCTATGTTATGGATCAACTCAACATGGGTGCACATGCAGAATCATGCCCCTCAGAGAACTAAATGTTCATTGATGCTCAGACCCTACGATTCCTTTTCCACAAAACTAAAGAGACAATTATCCTAGACAAATGCAGAATAGAAAGGTGAAGTAGATTACCCGAACAAACTGGACTTGTTTCTCATAGTACTGCATGGGGTTCCCCATATAAATCATTAACTCATCAAGAAGATCCCAAACATCACCTCCTAATATGACTTCTTTATACATCGATTTCGTATCAGCAGAACCACCCACTGGCTGAATAAGTATTCATACCAAATGTAAGGGATCCATTATCTTAAGAACTGAAAGTCTCTACTACACGCACACGTGCGTGCGCACACACACACAAATGCCACACTGTGATGCACACACACAGACACAAACGCACACATACGGTGAAGAATTTTCCAAAGCCCATGTGCAGCTCCTATGAAGGTATGCCAGCGAAAGTGTGCCACATGTGCCAGATCCAATAAAATCATCTGGTGAACCCCACCATGTAGATGCCCTGGCCGAAAAACTAGGCTGGTCCCGATGGGCTACAAATCTCGTGTGCCGCATGTACCAGATCCAAGCAAATCATCACGTGGACCCCACCGTGCAGATATCCCGGCCCAAAAAACAGGCTGTTTCAGATGGGCCACAAATTTAACAGAACATTAGACAGTGTAAAGGCATATGGCTGTGGCACACCTGATGAATGGATCAGCCCAATATGTAAGCCAGGCCATCTATATGATATGTACCTGCCTGCTAAGTGGCTAGGATTTTCCACATGTAGCACATATTACTGGCCTGCATGTCCAGAGTGGTGGGCTTAGCAATGTTTTCTTATATAGTTTGACTGTCAAGACCATGGAGTTCGAGTCTTACCAAGATAAAGTTTTCGGCATAAGCCATATCAAATAGTTGGTTATATCTTTTATATAAATAGCGGTTAGATGTGATGTGCAAAAGCATGGTAGCCTCTCTTATAAGCCACAAAATCAGTATTCCCGGAGCTAATGCAACAACCACTCGGAGAAAGTAATGAATCTGCCGTTTCTGAAGTAGATCTACTTCAACCCCAGAAGTATTGATGATCTCAAATAGGTGCGGATCCAGAGGTATGTCAACCTAGGAAAGACAATAGCATCAGACAGCCAGTTTCAGGCGAAACATACTAAAACACGAGGAATACAAGAGATTCGTTTTGACATCAGAAGAAATAAATCAACATCGTACTCACAACATATTCTAAAGGAAAACCTTCTTTCATCGTTACGTATAATTTCTTCAGGTCCTCAGAAAAGACAACAGCTGCAACCTGTTCAAAGAACCTACATCACTGAAATTGGGTCGGATGTCCAGTCCCTGGGAGAAGTATAATGCACATACAGTACAAGCTGCACATGCAATAGCATGTGCTTCAATACATACAAGTAAAGCATGCACAAAAGTCCAATGAGCCACACTAGGTACCTCGTGCACCTTGAGCAATGTGGGTGGAATTTTCAGGAGATGCACCCCGTCCATCAGATTTGCTGCCTAATCTTCATCTTGGAACCCAAAAATCATGACCAGTCAGAACTCAGGTGGGCCACACCTTAGGAAAAACTAGGAATGGGATGCCCGCATTGGTTTTTTGTGGGGCCACAGTGGTTTTTATAAGCCATCCAATCCATTCATCTGATGTGCCCCATCAGATGAAAGAATTACCTACAAATCACAGTATTCCAAAACTCAGATGGACTATACCACATGATTAGAGGTTTTTCAGTACAACTTTATGGGGTGGTCCACCTGAGTGTTGAATAAGCCTAATTTCTAGGATCAGAGCTAAAAGGAGGTGACGCATCTGATGGACGGGTTGGATTTCATGCATGTCAAGTTGTTTCCCCGACATTAGAGAAAGTGATCCCAGTAATATACGCATATAAACACATAGATAGAAGACTGATTTAGTAGCCTGTAAGAACTAGTTCTCGGATTTTACGAGCCTACACAAAAATGGAGCGGCCCTATCACTTTTAGGGTGGGTCCCATTAATGTTCGATATTGATATTACGTAACATATCGCATCCTTGGGATACATATACGTATCGGTAATCACACGGGATATGTCGTTTGTATTAGGTAATTTATAGCACTTTGTGGGAAACATGGGAAAACATTGGGAAAATGGTTGAATTTTTCAATGAAACTTCACGGATTGTTAAAAAAGACCTTAATACACACTTTTAAATCATAACATCTCGAAAATGAAGTGCACATAATAGGTTTCCTTTGTATAGGGTCCTAAGCTATACGTTGTATAACTAAACTAATGCAACTATATTCAAATTGAATGCATAACATTTAGAGTGTATGTGATGATCATTTCATCAAACAACTCCTAAATACTTTGAAATTAGTCTCAATTGACAACTGGGTGAAGGGAAACTTAGAAATTTTTAATATTTTAATAATTTTTAATTAAAAGTGATTTTTATTTTCCGAAAATTGACAAGGACTTAACAAATCAGTAGATCAGCCCTCATACATGCTTGATTTCATGTTTGGAGTGCAACATTGCAAGTAATTTGAGAGAAATTGGAAAATTTTCGAATTTTCCCCAAATCGAACCACCTACACTCAAATATTGAAATTAGAGTGTGTGTGATGATCATTCCATCTAATATTCCTGAATACTTTGAAATTAGTCTCAATTGACAGCTAGTTGAAGGAAAATCTTGAAAAAAAAAAAACAAGGAAAACATGAAGAACCAATGGATATCAAAATCAAAGCTCCAACTCCATGATTGTTCATGTAAAACATGAAGAACCAATGAATTTATAACCATTTGACACTGATTTAATATAATTTCAACAAAAAAGGGGGGATCAGAAATTAAAAATGCTTACCGGATAGAACATGTGGGATGTATCGGCACTTCCTGTCCATTTCGTATTGCACAGGTGGGATACAAGATATATCGTGGGATATATCGGCCGATATCATCAATATTTAAAACATTGGTCCCATTCTTTCCACCAATGGCAAGACAAGGACTTCAGTTCTCATGGGTCACCAATCTTTTTCTAATACATGTGCATGCCAACACGCATATCCATATGTGCATAACGGAGACGCACATCTATATACATACGTGCATGTGTGTGCATAAATCCAAGGCTGCATACAAGTTAAAACTGATTTGAGGCGTATATTGGTCACCAAAAAACAGCACAAAGGAATCCCACAAATTTTATTATTTCTAGATTTTTTTTTATGACGACGACAGGGTCTCCCCACCCCTTTGTAAAGCGAGACTAATCACTGCAGATGCACGCAATCACTAGCAAACCACATGCATCGGGTAAAGCACGGGGAGGGGAATCAAACTCAACGTTTGTGGGAAGCAAACCCATGACACAATCACATTGTGTCTAGATAGTTGATTGAGAGTGTAAAGAAACCCAACAAGAGCATGAACCCTACTGCATCAAACTTTATTCAGAATTAGAGAGCTGGCAAAAGCATGCTAAAGGAATAAAACCTTACCTCGGAGCAATCAAGCTTGTGAAGGAAATAAGTGTAAGGCAGTTTTGGACGATAACGCCACCATCTCTTAGAAATCCATGGTGCCCTACTGCCTTGTGTATCCGATACTCTCTCTACCACTTCTTTTCGAAGACTCTTCTCGACTTCATGCATGTCGAAATCAACTACATACTTTGCCTTTAAAGAATCCATTTCCTCAGCCATCTTATCCCTTCTCAGAACTTCTTTCCATGTTTGGAGCCTTTCTCGCCACGTTTCTCTGCCTTCTTGACTTTCCCCTGTCATGAAAACATCATCACTATTGTGTTATACTAAAAATATGCACAGGTCCCACTGGCAGCAGAATTCAACACATAATATATGAAAAGAAATGTGACATCCATTACTTACGTTGGATTCTGGACCCAGTTCTTCCCATGCATGCTAACATGGCATTTGAGTGTGAAATTCAGTTTTTAGTTATTGTTACACAAAGCGTGAAGTGAAGTGGCAACATATTCAGGTGCAGTGGTGGAAGCCATCTGTTTCAAAATGTTACCAAGTATAAACAGCTGGGGAGTAAAGTGCGAGTGCCAGTCTAAAGCATGATTCCAAGCGGGAACGGCACCCAGGTGGAACATTTGTGCAACTACGTTGCAATCTGTTATCTTATTGTGTATTTTCTGTGGCCCAAAGAATAGAACTGGTCAAGTCATAAGGTGGGCCGAACACCTATGAAACGATGGGATGCCTAAAAAATAGACCAGCAGTTCACACCCCATACATACGCGGCCCACCCAATGACTCAACTAGCCTGATTCTGCATCAACGCACATATATGACAGGGTAACTTAATGAACAACCCAACCCAGATCTCGCACGTGCACACCGCATCGACACATGTTGGGAGAGTAGGATTCAGAGTCATTCTCTACCAGCTAGCTAGTAACCATAGCAGTGCTCATATAAGAATATCTCAATTTTATAGATGTAAGCAAACAAAGTACAAGCACAAAGTGCGTGAATTCAGTTTAATTTTTGGTGCAAGTTAATAGATCTCCTAAGGGCCTGTTTGGATAGTGGGAAAAGAAAATAAAAGAAAATAGTAATGATTATCCAATGATGATTCCCCAAGATTTCCATAAGCACTATTGAAACATGACTTCCATTTTTTAGGGTCTTGTTTGGATAGCAAGTAAAAATCTCATAAAGCTCTAACAATGATTACTTCGAATCTAGTGCATGAGAATCTAACTATGTTGTTTGGGTAATGATTGCATTTGAAATCCAATATTTCCTTTGCTATCCAAACATAGTAAAACATACCATAATGGGAAAAGTCATCCATTTTTGTTTATTTTCTTTTCCACTATCCATAAAGGCCCTAAAGGCATTTTCAAGCAATCATGGTCCACGGCAAGGGGATCCTCTCCCCTTCCCTCTTTGAGATAGTTGTTGAGGCCCTGATGCAGGACAATTAACCACTTGCTCTAAAAGCACGAACCGTTAGAGTATGGCGAATTAATCCCTTTATCTCATAGCCCAGGCCCCACATCGCATGGGTTAGGACCTCGGCCGAACCCCCTTCGTGGGCTCCAAATTACATGGGCAGCCCACCCCGAGCGTGTCCCCGCATCCCACGAGCTACCCCACTCGAGCCCGGTGTAAAATGCGCATTAATCACCCCTAGTGAGGAGTCTCGAACACGAGATCTCCCCCGTGGGCCCCAAATCACATGGGTCACCCACCCCGAGTGTGTCCCCGCATCCCACGGGCTACTCCACTCGAGCCCAGTGTGAAAATGCCCCTGCATTAGGCCCTAAATAGAATTTTGACTTGGGCTACCAAGCGAAGGCTCGTCAACAGTTTGACTGTGGAGCAACTTCAGGTTTCCCACCTCTAGCTCCCCAATGGCACGCTTCTACTTATGTGAGACTGACTCTAAGTGATGATCTTCATAAGGTTCTTCGTTGTTTTGAGGTAGTGTCAGGGCAAAAAATCAACATTCAACAGTGAGCTATTAGGAGTCCAAATAGTCGAAGGTGAGATTTGTGCCTATGCTCGGGCCTTCAGATGCAAACCAGGGGAGCTTGTGCTCGAGCCTTTGGATGTAAACCAAGGAAGCATTTGTCATCTTCTCATGGCCTCCCATTGTGCACGGGGAAGCCTGACAAACATCTTTGGGAAGTGGTGGTGGGGAGGATGGAGCAGAAATTAGCTGGGTGGAAAAAAAGATGCATTATCTTTCGGGGCCGTATCACTCTGATTAAGTCCGCTTTAGCAAGTTTGCTACTTTACTTCATGTACATGTTCGCATATACGGCCAGTATAATTTGTATATTCAAAAGGCTGCAAAGCGATTTCTTTTGGCAGGATCCTTACTCTTGCTCCGATGGTGGATTCTCAAGAGTTTCAACACATGGTCAAGGGTTCGAGTATCCATGGGTGGTGAAATCCCACTACAGCGTGAGTGTGTGGGGGTGTGCGTGCATGTGTACAAAAAAAAAAAAAAAAAAAAAGGATTTCTTTTGGCAAGAGATTGAAATTTTATTTTTTTTTTATTTTTTTTTTAAGAAGGAAGAAAAAAATTCCACCTGATGACGAGATCCCTGAGTTTGTTCACCTTATGGAGATATTGCACAATCAAGATTTGGTGAGGCTGGAAAAGGATAGGTGGGTGTGGGATTTAGACAGATCAGACTTTTTTTTCTATAAATCTTTCTACCCAACGATATCCTCCCCTGCTAGTCATGTTGTTTTGGATCCTATTCATCATATCTGGAAATTCAAAGGACAGCCGTGTGTTTTCACATTTGCATGGCTTGTTTGTAAAACATGGTTCTTAGTATTGACCACTGAGAAACAGGAATATGGCAATTGCAAAAGGATGCATCATATGCCTTAGGGATTAGGAGACTCTGAATCATTTGTTCTTTCACAGCTCCTTTATGATGAAGGTTTGGTGGAGCTTCTTCAGGTTATTCAGAGTGGATTGGGTTCTGTCATCATTGATTGGGGATTTTCTCAATGCTTTGTATCGCAATAGGTGTGATGATGAGAGGATGTCATATTTTAGCATGTTTTTGGCACTTCTCTTTCCATGCCACCTTAAGGTTGGAATGGAATGAAGACTTTTCGGGACAAGTCATGCACACCAGAAGCGGTCATTTTGAAAGCCACAAAGATGTTTATCGAATGGGCTATCGCTGATGGGATTTCGTTCTTTTAAGAGGTCGTTAGGGGGATCTTTCTCCTTGTATTAATTGGATGACGGCTTATTATCCTCCTTGTATTTTTTTTACTTCTTTTTCTAATAAAAATTTTGTTGCTCTCAAAAAAAAAAAAAAAAAAAAAAGTGTTAGCAAAAAAGAGTGATTCCCCTAATGCAAGCTAGAGCCAATAACCTAAGTGTGTCATGCAGAACATAGTAATGGTTATATTATCATATTCCATTATGTCACGTGGTAAGAAAATAGTTAAGAAACCATGGTCATTCAAGATGAAACACCATATGACAGCCAGCCACATTGAGAAGCCCCAATTACACCCTTAGGTTCCTCTAAGGTCTCATTTGGGAGCTTGTATTTGGAATGAATTGGAATCGAAACCATAATTACCATGGAATCAATGTGAATTGGAATCCTCGATAGTGTTTGGTAGCTTGTAATTGGAATACACTGGAATCCAAAATTTGTGTTTAGATGCCTATAATTGGGATGCATTGGAATTCTTTAGTATATTCACAGGAACCTAAATTTGATTAACTAAATAAGTTTTAATATCCCAAATTTGTTATGTGATATTTGACAGAATGATTGTAATAAGCCCATAGAAATATATACTTGGCCAAAAATGAGGAAATTCCAAGCCTCAGGTGGGCCACAAATGATAAACTCGCCAACATTGTTTAACCATCCATTTAGAAGGCCAATGTTTGAACAGTTCGGATCATTCTCTTGGTGTGATTTTAGTGATGCAACCAATAATTGGATTGTTTCGGGGTATCATCAGTGTGCCACGTATACGGGAAATTAGTAGCCTAGTTGCACCTTCATTACTCGTGCGACTCTCTCGCCTTTACAAAGGGAGCCAAAAAGGCATTCCACACCAATTACACTGAATTCACAACAAAACAAAGGGATTTCAAAACACACCAAAAAGTAACTTTTCGTTTACCTCCGAGTCCATATACCTCCCATTTCACGGTGCCAAACGCGCCGAAAAGGAGCATTTACATTCCATTACCTCCAAATACACCCAAATAAAGGGTGTCAAACGACACCTAAGGAATCAGGCTATAATTCTACTGATGACACAAAAAAGAACATTTACAAAGCTGCCCCAATAACTCTTTTTGACATAAAGAAGCCCAACGAGGAGTTGTTAATAATGAGAAGAGCCTCGCCATGGATAAGTGCCATCCAATATGACATTGGACATAAAAATAAAAATAAAAATCTTTTTTATGTTTTGTGAGCCCCACCAATAGATAAAATCATGTATTAGGTCCTCGGAGGCTTAATTTCAATCAACCGATAATTTGGTTATTGAAGTGCTCAACATGAATTGATAATTCGGTTATCGAAGCCCACAGGTGTCCAAAGATATTAGAATAGCAAAGGTGGTAAAATGAGTCGAAGTTTGAGATTTAATAGGCTGTGAACCTGATATGTAAATAGGGTTGCATGGCAAGGTTTTAGGAGAGTTAGGTGTGTTAAATAGGCCAAGAACCTAAGATGGAGAAACATCCGAGGTCCTGTAAGATAACATGGCTCAATGATAAGTGTGAAGCTACAGTAACAGAACAATGACATGAATATTTTTCCATTGGCAAGAAATATAACAATGAGCCAATGAGGTACCATGTAAGGTTGTGGATATGAAAGCATACGACATGTTACTAAGATGGTCATGGAAATTTGATGGGGACCACAAAGTTGGTGTAAAGATCATATTTAGTACCCGTGAGAGAAGGTTCACAACATCTGGTGGATATTACAAGTAACGTGTCCTCAACAACTACTTCATTACTTCTTTTAGGGTTGCCCCTGGCTCCCTCTAATAACATTTTCAATCTTCAAAAATAAAAAAATTAAAAAAAAAAGAACACACAAGTATATGAGATTTTCCTGATGAAAAAGATGGAGTTGCTGCAGCATCACTTTCATGATCAGGATCTCTATCTCAGAGATCGCAAGGAACAGCATATTCAATGGTAATTCCCAAATTTGTTCTGAATCCCATTGCTCAGTTCAATGCTACCTAAATCAGCAAGACCCCAACATTTTTCTGTTCCAAATCGCATGAGCCAGACTCGGGGTCATTTGCAATCTGGATTGCTATTTTACCAATCCAAAAGTATGGTTCTGTACTCTAAGTGTTGATTAAGTTGCAACGTAAATTTATATTTGGAGCATACAGATTTAGACTTATGCAATAGCATGCATAGAATATGATCTTATGCATGTATAGGATCAATAACAAGAACAATGTTCATCATTTCTCATATAAAATTACAATATCAATTTGTATTTTAAAAAAAAAAAAAAAAATGCATTACACATACTTCTTTTTTTTGCATATACTGGGTGCATGTATTGGAGCGACCTACATGATCGCACTCCCACCCCACCACATATTGTAGCATAATGCGTACCCGTTCCCTGACCACATACCAGAGAGAACCACGAATACTTCCAAGGTAACCTTGGTTCGTTTCATGAAAAAACCACAAAGGAGACAGTTCAATATAACATGGAGTCTAGTGAAAGATGTGCCTGTGCGAAAAGGTGGATTGCATCATCAAATACAAGCGAAGTGCAAAATCAGGTGACACGAGAAGGGCCATTATGCTTAACAATCCAAATAGAGGTCCACTATGTTCAACTAGTCATATTTGAAGACGAGAGCAAATTCTTCCCAACTAAGAGGGACTGATGTAGTTCAAGGTGAGCCCCCCACATGTTTGAAATCCACATCTTTTATGTTTTGTGGGCCCCACATATATTATATGATTATGTGTGAGGTCTACATAAGATTAACATTTAGCCGAATGGCAATCTTAGGCTCTTCAATGCCTATTAAATCATGTGCCTATATAGGTGCTAATGCCATGATCAATGGACTTTTATTGTCCATCATACTCTATGGATATTACAATAGCAAAAAGTGGTAAACGTGCCAGGACTAATAGGTCATGAGCCCGATCTATAGGAATAGGATCGTGCGGCAAGTTTCTAGGGGTGTTGTAGAGGTTAAAACAGGCCAAGCGCCTACTATAGGAGTTCATTGGTGCAATGCCTACTTTAGGAGCTCTGTAGGAGACTGTTAGAAGTCTTTTGTAACTTATGCTCGGTCTTTATGCAGACCCAATTGTGTTTATTTAGAATAGAGCCTAAAGTGCTAGATTCCTAGTTTGAGTAGGAAGGTTGGTGTTTAAACATCTTGAGTTTGAAGTTCCTTTTATTTTTTCGGGTTTATGTTAGAAGCATGGGTGTAAAGAGAGCTTTATATATGTCTTGGACATGGGCTGTTTCTCAAGTGTCTTCTGGTACCTAAATAGCACTTATTGCAACTTTAGAGACTTTCTCCACTATTCCTTTGAGGCTTTATACACTCCTACTTGTATAGAGATTTGATCTTCCAATTTCCTCTTTGATCACACTCTCAATTACAATCTCCACTACATCAGCCAGGTGCACAGTACCTATTGGGAATGGACATCTACAGTGTCTCTTTCTTATGCATACACTCTTTTTCTACTTTTGGCATTATCAGAAAAATAAAAAAAAAAAATAAAAATGTAATCTTCTAAAGCAAACATTAGAAGAAGAAAAGTGCATCGTGTGTGCATAAAAAACATAGATGTGTAAACCATTTACAAATATGCATATAAACATATTCAAAATGGAATGTTTAACCAAACCACACATTTGACCTGAATCTATAATATCAAACAAGACAGCCAATAACTGAAATGTGCAGAGACCAACCTGTAATGCCTAACTCTTCTTTCAACTCTTTCTTTTGTTCCTGGTTTAATGTTGTATCACTATCAATGATTTTTGTAACATTTTCCTGAGAAGGGTCTTGATCCTCAACCCACGCATCTTCCCCAACATAGGAGTTGTCATGAATAAGTGCACCATCAGGGCCTTCAATAAACTTTTTTATTTTCAGTCCCTTGGGCATTGTCTTCCTCCATATACTCTTCTTCAACCTACAGTAAGGGCAAATATCAGAAGACATGGAAATTATTGTCCCTTCTCATCATAAGCCAAACAATACATAGAGAAGAAATAGAGAAGCTAGAAAATATCAAGTTTGAAAGTAGTCAATTTTCTAAGCAATACATATAGTTGGCAAATCAACTTCACATAACTTCACACACACACAAACACAAACTAAAATATGAATAAGCCAAAAGATCACGCCGTCAAAAATTCGAAGACCAGTCCAATATTCCCACAAGCATGAAGACAGATATGACAATATGAGCATGATTCTGAATACAAATAAAGGGACAATGTGTAGGAATTGATATACCAGAAAATTCAAGTAATTGTTGCAGAAGTTCTTCCCAATAAACCCCACAAAATGACAGATATTGATCATCATCAACAACATCTAAGCCTTATCCCAACTACTTGGGGTCATCACACAATAACAGAAATTTTAAAAAATAAAAAATGGTAAAAAGATATTTGAATGAACTTCGAATATTCTTCTAGGGCATCATACCACTAGAAAAGACACTCAGGCATCATGCCCATCAAAGGTGGCAGCATTCGCTTGGCTCACGGGTGGGAACAAAGTATTAACCATTGATAATCTACAAGGAAGGGGCCTCACCATTGTGAGTGCATGCTATCTTTTCTGAAAAGAGGAGTCCGTGAATCTATATATCGGGTGTAATCGGGATTAGGGTACGAAAGAGGTGTATTAGGGCTTTCTAATTCGTTCCTACAAGTTCAAGGGCATGACTAGGGTTTGAGGAAGGATTCGAGGCTCGTTTGAATCGGTAAGACTCTCATCTCTTGTAATTTCTGCTTTCATAATGCATTACTCATCGCTTTATGTCGTGGCTTTTTCCCGCAAGGGTTTTTCCACGTAAAATTCGGATTGTTCTTGTTTGGACTTGGTTGTGCGATTGCATATACTTTGCTTGATTCGTCTCTGAGTATTTCCGCAGTTTCCAACAAGTGGTATCAGATATAACGTTGGGAAGCAGATTGAATCTGAAAGCAAGGTATCAATGGCATCTAACTCGAAGTTTGATGTAGAAAAATACTCTGGTAAAAACAATTTTGAACTATTGAAAGTTAAGATGAACGGTATCCTAGTTTAGCAAGGATTAGACGAAGCTCTCCTTGAAAAGCGACCGGAATATATGACAGAAGAAGAATGGAACAAGATGGATAAGAAAGCTAAAACCTCTATCCAATTGTGCTTAATGGATGAAGTCCTCTATAATGTTATGAGAGAGAAAACTGCAGCAAGTACATGAGCAAAATTAGATAATATCTTTGCAAAGAAATCTCTTGAGAATCGTTTGTACTTGAAGCTACAGTTGTTCAATCTGAAGATGGCAGAGGGGGCTAACGTTGAAGCCTACATTAGTAACTTCAATAGTTGATTAGCAAATTGTTGGATGTAGAAGAGACGATGAAAGATGAGGATCAGACATGTATACTGCTAAATTCTCTCTCAGCTTCATATGAGTCATTCAAGGACTCTTTGTGCACCGGTAAAACGACCATTAGTGTTGACACTATTATCTTAGCCCTTCAGTCGAAGGCAATGAGAAAGAAAAACGGTGACGTGGGTGCTTCTACAAATGCACTGGTTACAAGGGGGAGAAATTCTGAGCGAGACAGTGGATCTTCACAATCGAGGTCCAAATCCAAGGGCAGGGGCAAAGGAAAGTAGAAGTGCTCGTGGCATGTTAGGGCACATGAAGAAGGATTGTCAGAATCCCAAGTCCGAGAAAGGAGAATTCAAATAATTCTTCCAGGGAAGCCAACACTGAATCCGGTGAAAAAATGAATGGTAGTGACATGCTGACCACATCAAAATTGGGTACCTAGATGACGAATGGATTTTGAATACAGGAACTTCGTACCAATGACCCCTCATCAAAGTTGGTTCACCAATTACAGTGAGTAAAATGGTAGTCAAGTGTTTATAGGCAATAATAATGCATGTAAAGTGGTAGGCAATGGATCGATGCGCATCAAGATGTTTGATGGCATGGAGCGTATCTTGACCGAAGTGAGACACGTTCCTAATTTGAGGAAGAGTGATATCTCTGGGAGCACTCAAGGTACTTGAGAGCCAATTCACCGATTTCGATCGTGTCCTTAAAGTTTTAAAGGGGGCACTCATAGTCATGAAGGTGCAGAGGAATGGAAACCTTTACAGGTTGATCGGGAGTACTTCATCGGGTGGAATTGCAGCATCTGTAGTGGATTCCACGTCTGCACATATGTAGCATGCACGCTTAGGCCACATGAGCAAGCGGGGCATGAAGGTACTTTCTGACCGTTGTTTAATTCCAGTTTTTAAAAGCATTGACTTTAGTATATGGGAGCATTGTATATATGGTAAACAATCAAGGTTGTCTTTTAAGTCTGGAAAAATGTTTGTAAGGGGGTTATATATTATATGCATTCTAATGTATGGGCGTCGTCACCCGTGGTTTCTGGTGGAGGGTCGTCCTGATTTGTCACATTCATTGACGACTATTCCAAAAAAATGTGAGTTTATTTTATGAAAAATAAATCTGATGTTTTCACCACAACTTCAAACAATGGAAGGCGTGGTGTGGAAAAACAATTATGGCGAAAAGTGAAAGTGTTAAGAACAAACACGATAGAGAATTCACTTCTGGGGAATTCAATCGATATCATAGAGATGAAGGGATTGTGAGGCACAACACAGTGCGCCACACACCAGATCAAAATGGTGTCGCTGAGCGGATGAATCGGATTCTCTTGAAAAGGGCCCGATGCATGATCAATAATACTGGGTTGGGCGAAAAATTGTGGATTGAGGCTGTTAACACAGCTTGTTACTTGGTGAATCGATCCCCTTCTATGGCCATTGAATGTAAAATTTCAGAGGAAGTGTGAAGTGGTCAGCAAGTAAACTACTCGAGACTGCGTGTATTTGGTTACGATACTTACTCTCACGTACCATCAGTTGAGAGAGATAAGCTGGACCAAAGGGCTAAAAAATACGTCTTTGTCGGCTATGGTAATGGTGTGAAGGGGCATGGGCTATACAACCAGACCACACGAAAAACTATCCTTAGTACTCGTGACATCAAATTCGACGAAGCATTCTTATTCCATAAGGATGAGCAGAAGGAAGCCGAAAAGTTGGTTGTGGACGTTCAATTAGATAGATATGAGACACATGCTGACACAGAGACACAAACACGAGTACAAGAGCAGCTAGAGTGGCCACTTGTGAGAAGGAATCCGCCACGGGATCGTAGGTTACTGGCAAGATACAAGGATGACTCGAATGTCGAATTTGCCCTCATTACGGATTAGGGGGATCCATCTACTTTTTAAGAGGCTCTTGATGAGCCAGATGTCGAAAGGTGAAAGCAACGACGAATGATGAGATAGACTCCTTGTACAAAAATGAGACGTGAGAGCTGGTGGAACTTCTCGTTGGCCGAAAAGCGATTGGGTGCAAGTAGTGTTTGAAGTTTCGGTATCACTACAAGTTTCGCTAGCCAGGGATACGGTAACAATATCGATACCGCCGATAATATCGTTAATAACTAAAAATGAGGGGAAACATGGGGAAACGGTGGAATTTTTCAGTGGAACCTCAGGAGATGCTAAAATATACATATTTGTATATTTAGGAATCGAAAAAGAATACATACATAATAGGTTTCTATTTAATGGGGGCACAAAAGCATGTTTGCCGTAAGAAATCAATCCAACCATCTCATCCATCCCATCTATCCATCCAACCTTCCATCCAAAGATCCATTGATATTTCAGAATGTCAACAACACATGATATTTCCCAACAAATCGTTGACAACTAGAAAAGAAACGAAAGATTGTGGTCCTAATATCGCCAAGTTGCGATAATAATAATAGTGAGATATTATCAAATATTATCGTCAACAAATTGAACACTGCATACAACCATGCGCCTATAAAAAATATGAAATGGGAATTTTTTTATATACAGATTTTTTATGATGTTAATACATTGAAGATATTATCGAAATATCGCAGATACATTAGCGATACAAGCGACACCTGGAATTTACACAGACGAAAATATTGCGATACACCGGCGGTATCGATGCATTGGCAATACAAGCGACCATCTGGAATTTACACAGTTGAAAATATTGACGATATCGATACATTGGCGATATTTAGCGATACATCACCGATACCTAGAATTTTTTATACTATCAATGTTATCGATATCGCTAGCAATGTTATCAGTATTGTTGAGCTAGAGAGATAGATAATATCGGAGATATTTCGATAATATCAAAGATAATTCAAACAGTGGAAACAGGATTGGTACAAGGCAAGGTTGGTAGCAAAGGGATATGCTCAGAGAGAAGTTGTGGACTTTACTAAGATATTCACACTGGTAGTAAAGCAAGTATCTATCAGATTCGTATTGACGCTGGTTGCACAATACAATCTCGAGCTAGAACAGATGGACGTGAAGACTACCTTCCTGCATAGGGAATTACAAGAACAGATTTACATAAAGCGACCAGAAGGTTTCGAAATACAAGGTGCAGAGAACAAGATTTGCAAGTTGAAGCGGCCTGAAACAGTCGCCTAGGTAGTGGTACAAGATATTTGACTCTTTCATGGTGAGTCAAAAGTTTACCAGGAGTATGATCATTGTGTCTATTACAAGACACTGAGTGATGGGAAGCTTCTACGTTGATGACATGATTATCACCAGTCATAGCATGTCTGAGATTGACATACTGAAGACTCAGCTATTAGTGGCATTCGAGATGAAAGATTTGGGGATTGCAAAGAAAGTTCTCGGCATTGACATACACAGAGACGGGAAGAGGAGCAAGTTATGGTTATCTCAGGTTGAATACCTTGAGAAGGGATCGATGAAGTATGGGATGGACAAGGCACAGTTGATCAGCATTCCCCACACGACTCATTTTACGTTATCTTCTGAACAGTGTCCCAAAATAGATTAATAAAAGAAAGATATGTCTCGTGTGCCTTATTCGAGCGCAGTTAGCAACTCGATATATGTTATGGTTTGTACAAAATCAGATATTTCACATGCAGTGGGCGTAGTTAGCAGATACATGTCTAACCCCGGCAAGCAACACCGGGAGGCAGTGCAATGGCTACTTCAATATATTCGAGGTACGCAGGACTACGTCTTATCATTTGAAAAATCAGAGGCCAAGTTAGTAGGCTATGTGGATTCAGATTACGTGTGCAGTGTGGATAATAGAATGTCAACTTCCGATTACACGTTTGTGCTAGCGAGTGGAGCGATTAGTTGGATGTTGAGGCTTGAGTCTATGGTGGCTCTTTCCACCACCGAAGCTGAGTATATGGCAGTGACAGAAGCGTTCAAAGAAGGTATTTGGTTGAGAGGAATAATAAATCAGTTGGGGCTTCAGCAAGAGGTTGTGCCGGTTAATTATGACAGTGAAAGCACGATTAATTTAGCTAAGAATTATGTTTATCACTCACGTACTAAACATATTGATGTGCGTCATCATTTTATCCAACAAGTGCTTGAGGAAGGAGGCGTGACTCTAGAGGAGACTCACACAAGCGTGAATCTAGCTGACATGCTTGCTAAGGTGGTTCCCACAGAGAAGTTCAAGTTTTGTGCAACTTCTTTGGGCTTGGCAAAGGCGTAAATGAAAGACGGAGTGTGCACGAGAAGCGATGGTGGAGCTATGATGAAAGGCAGGATTAGATATGAGGATTGATAAGGAGCCATGAAGAATGAAGATTTAAGAAAGTGGAGATTGTTGTTGATGTCTTAAATCTATCAGTAACAGGGGTCTATCGATAGCATCCACAAACCACTCGATGCCATTGAAAGATGCTCGATCCCATCGACAAAATCCAGAAAATTCATGTTGGTTGCTGGAACATTTTGGTGTTACTACTTGATGACATCGAAGGAGTTCGATGCCATCGACAAATCCTCGATGGGGTGTTGATGCCATCGAAGGTCCCATCGAAGATGTGCGCAGAATTGCGTAAGTGCGTAAGGTGTTTCCTATTCCGGTTGTGATAGTATATATATCGAGTGTAATCGGGATTAGGGTACGAAAGAGGTGTATTAGGGCTTTCTAATTCATTCCCAAGGGCTCAAGGGCATAACTAGGGTTTGAGGAAGGATTCAAGGCTTGTTCGAATCGGTAAAACTCTCTATCTTGTAATTTTTTCTTTCATAGTGCATTACTCGTCGCTTTGTGCCGTGGTTTTTTTCTCGCAAGTGTTTTTTTACGTGAAGTTCGAATTGTTCTTGTTTCGACTTGGTTGTGCGATTGCGTGTGCTTTGTTTGATTCACCTCTAAGTGTTTCCCCGGTTTCCAACAGAAAGAACAGAGCTTGGCCTTGAGGAATTCATCTCGGCCCATTTCTTGAAAAGTTTGGATGTAGCCAATGAATTCATCGTAGATGAGTCTAGAGGTGCACATGGTTCAGTTCGGTCCGGTTCTGGGATGAAACCGAAACCGAACCATTCCTAACGGTTCCAGGAAAATTGGAATCGGAACTGGAACTGGACAGTTTGCACCCTAGAACCGAATCACAACCGGACCATAAAAACCGGTTCGGTTTTGGGCTTTTTATAATCCAGCCCAATTGCATTTTTTATTTTTTTTAATCCAGCCCATGTCCATTCATGTTATAATCCATTTGATGAATGGTATAGATATTGTGTAAGGTGTGCAAAAAGACATTTACGGAAACAATCAAAGGGCGCATTGTATACCATAAATCACGAGTCAAATAGACAAGTAAAATACATTGTAAACTCATAAAATAGCTTTAAGACAAGTTCAATTAAGCATGATAATCACGGTCTGGTTCTAGGTTCGGTTCCAAGTTCGGTTCTACGGTCTGCTTCACAGTCCGGTTCCAGGTTCGGTTCCAAGTTCGGTTCTACGGTCTGCTTCACAGTCCCCTTCCAGGTTCGGTTCCAAGTTCGGTTCTACGGTCCAGTTCATGGTGCAGTTCGGTTCAGTTCTACAAAACCCCAAACCGAGAACCGAACCAAACTAATTGGTTCTTTGATTTTCAGATCCATAACCAGTGCACTTCAGAACCGGACCAAACCGTGCGGTTTGGTCGGTTCCAGTCCAGTTTACCGGTTTTACCGGTTCCATGTGCACCCCTAGATGAGTCCCGTGAATGCCTCAAAAGTCAGGGACTGGAGAGCCTGCAACTGTCTGTATTCTCCAAGCTATTCGACCATTTGCGAAGACAGCTAGTAAGGTGCTCGACAAACTTTTGAATCATATGTGCCATGGTGGTGTTGAGCCTATGCATTTTGGCGGCACACCAAGAGTACATTTCAAAAACACGAGTTTGCCATTGTAAGGGTGGAATGTCATCAATGTTAAACAAATGTTTTCTATCAATCATTTCAGCATAATTGCCTTTGGTAGGTATTCTTCAACCATGTTGTGAAGGGTCATCTGCTTCAAATTCATCATCAAACAGGTCTTACACAGTTCCATGTTGCATGAACACCAAGTATTCCTTAGTGGAGTCATAAGAGGAGCCTAGATTAGGAATTTGAGCGTTGATAATGCATGGGCATTTTCACACTAGGCTCGAGTGGGGTTGCTTGTGGGATGCAGGGGCACACTCGGGGTGGGTGACCCATGCGATTTGGCGCCCACGGGGGAGGTCTCGTGTTCAAGACTCCTTACCAGTGGTGATTAATGCGTATTTCACACCGGGCTCGAGCAGGGTAGCCCGTGGGATGCGGGGACACAATCGGGATGGGAGGCCCCTGTGATTTGGGGCCCACGAAGGAGATTCAGCTGAGGTCCTAACCCATGAGATGTGGGGCCTGGGCTATGAGATAAATGATTAATTTGTCATACTCAAACAGTTCGAGCTTTTAGAGCAAGTGGTTAATTGTCCTCCATCAAATTGGTATCAGAGCGGGAGGTCTCGTGTTCGAGACTCCTCACCGGGGGTGATTAATGCAGGGGCATTTTCACACTGGACTCGAGTGGGGTCGCCTGCGGGATGCAGGAGCACACTCGGGGTGGGTGACCCATGCGATTTGGGGCCCACGGGAGAGGTATCGTGTTCGAGACTCCTTACCAGGGGTGATTAATGCGCATTTCACACCAGGCTCGAGTGGGGTAGCCCGTGGGATGCTGGGACACACTCGGGGTGGGCGGCTCATGTGATTTGGGGCCCACGAAGGAGGTTCGGCCGAGGTCCTAACCCATGAGATGTGGGGCCTGGGCTATGAGATAAAGGGATTAATTCGTCATACTCTAACAGTTCGAGCTTTTAGAACAAGTGGTTAATTGTCCTGCATCAGTTGATAGCCATAGCAATAGGTGAGGGTGATTGGATAGATGTAGCACGAAGGAAAGAGGTGATTGGGTTGAGATCTATTGTGCAGGCTAGAAGGGTGGTCAGATCTGGGACAGAGGAAGTGGTAATATTTTCAGTCAGGTAAGAAGGAGGTGTGTATGGTGTGGACTTATGGGGTTTGGGATGGGAAGAACGAGGAGGCCATTCTCAAAAGGTTGTCGGGGGTTGAGACAGATGTTATAGCAGGAGTAGCAAGGGTTTGGCTTTGGAGGTATTTCAAGAGTGATGGAGGGAAAGGGTCTTCGAGTGGGTTTGCAGACTGTGGTAATGGAGTTAAAGGCTAATGCTTGATGTTTAGGATAGAGTAAAAAAGTGGGTGTAAAGGAGGGATAGGCTTGAAGAAACGATGGTTGAGGGGATGATGAGGCCAGAATGGTGGATAACTGATTTTCAAAAGACTTCTTTTTTGCTTCTTTTTGTGCAAGAAGTGAGCTCGCAATTGTCTAATTGGTAACTATCGTGGCAATTTAGTGTAATTCTTTTTCAAGAATAGAAATTATGCATTGCATCATTTCTGCCAAAGTGGACAATTTGGAGTTATTCTGAGAGGGCATCTGTTGTTGATTTGCCAAGATCTGTTGTAGAGATTGATTTTGATGGATTGCATTTTTTGCCTGCCAGTTTAAGGATGCTTTTGTGGCAGAATTTTGCTTCAAAGTCCCATCTACATTTGCTCCAACAGGAATCTTGATTTTCCAGACATGTTTAACTTGTAGCTGGGGGAACTCAAAATCCTTACGAGGAAAAGATGGATGCGAAGTCTGTTGTTGTTGGGCAGGTTGGGATTCAAGAAGACAAACTTCGAGAGGTGATGTTTTATTTAAACCAACCTTATTTAAATTGATTTTAAACTCGCAAGTATACGAATCACGTGTAGACATGGTACGTATTACGAGATCGTTCCCACGAGGACTGGTTATCACGATTTGAATTTTATGATTCTTCTTAACTAATCCAACAAATAGTTTAGCTAGGTATTGAGTAAAATAACAAAAATCAATGAAAAATAACTGATAACAAGAAGGAAAATTCACTCAAGGAAAACACTAGGACTTTTGAATCCACCCCTAATTATCCTAACCCTTGTTTTACTTGTTGATTCACCCTAATTCAGAATGACATAAATTCAATAAATAAAGCACAATTTGTGTCCTTGGTCAGGCACACAGGATGTATAATTCTCTTGAAGCACAAGGATCACATCTTTCCATCCATGGTCAAGCATGAATAGATGTAAATTCCTATTTCTTTCTCTGTAGGAAAAGCTGTTCATGGTCAGACATAAGCACACCTAGAATAAGATTCCAAACAACATTCACTTCTAGACTTTGGTTAAGCTTATAGATTGGAGAGGTATGGAGTTTTCATTTAATCATAATAGAGAAATAAATAAATCAATTAATTCTAGATGAAATCAACAAACAACAAGAATCATTCAAATTAGGAGCTTCATCTCTAGCCCTAGCTAAGAAATTAAAAATTCATGGGAAGTAACAGAGATTCAATTGGAAAGAAGAAAGATATAATTGATAAAAAACACATCCCTTTGATTTCTTTCCAATCTCCCTCTTTCTCGTTCTGTGCTTCACGTCCACAACTGCTCCTTGATCACCACTGGAATTCAATACCTTCTCTCTCTCTCTCTTTTCACGTCCCAGCTTCCGAAGATCTCCCTGCTCTGCTCCACGTCCACCAGAACTTCCCCCTTCCCCTTTGCCTATTCACTCAAGAAGAGCACTAGGACTTTTGAATCCACCCCTAATTATCCTAACCCTTGTTTTACCTGTTGATTCACCCTAATTCAGATTGATTACATTCAATAAATAAAGCACACTCTGTGTCCTTGGTCAGGCACACAGGATGTATCCTTGAAGCACAAATGATCTTTCCCTTAACATCAATTATCCCTAATGCATGCATAGATGAAATTGGGGAAAAATCTTAAGGATCACATCTTTCCATCCATAGTCAGGCATGAATAGATGTAAATTCCTATTTCTTTCTCTATAGGGAAACTTGTTCATGGTCAGACACAAGCACACCTAGAATAAGATTCCAAAAAACTTCCACTTCTAGACTTTGGTTGAGCTCATAGATTGGAGAGGTATGAAGTTTTCATTTAATCACACTAGAGAGAAATAAATCAATCAAATCCAGATGAAATCAACAAATAATAAGAATCATTCAAATTAGGGGCTTCATCTCAGCCCTAGCTAAGAAGTTTAGCCTGACCTAAACATGATTAAGCTAAAAAAAACATAAGACAAAAGGAATTAAAAAAAAAAAAAAAAACTCTATTAAGAAAGCTGCTCCACGTTCCAACTCCACGGCTGCCCCAAGGATCTGATCCCCCTCCTCTCTCTTTTCCTTTTCTTTTATAGCAATAGGGAGGTCGGTGAGGAGTGCATAAGAGGTTACGCACTCCCTTTCGCAGCGGGAGAAAGCTCCTGACTTACGCTGATTTCTCGGTGGGGGCCAGGCTTGGTGTAACTTGATAAATCCAGTCCGTTCATTGGATTGTGCACGGAAAACCAATCGGACATGACCGTTTTTACTCTGTTTTGGAGCGGCCCACCAGACTTTCTATGCTACCGTTCATTCTCTGTCAGACGGTTGAGATCATCCTAGCGGTTTTGCTCTCGAACTTTTGACACCTAGGCTTGGATGAGAGGGCCCTTGGGCTCCTAATGGACGGTCCAAATCAGCGTAAGAGACGTTACGCAGGCCGATGTTTTCGCACGTCCGCAAGTTCCGGATGTTCCGGAATCCTGTGGGCCACTATATTTGATCAGATGGATGATCCAAATCGTTCATCATGTAGTTCGTCCAAAAATGCCCCAAGGGACGTTTCTTTTTGGAAAGAAAGCAAGGAAAGTGGGAGTATCGGTGCTATTTTTGTGGCTGCGTAAACAGGTTCTGCGCACGCGGTTTGTTCTTGCTGGCTGCGTAGTTTCTCTCACCGACTCCAAAAAGGAAGCACCTCTCCACCGCCCTTTCATGGCAATAAAGAGACGTGGGGAGGCAAAGGGGAAGGGGGAAGTTCTGGTGGACGTGGAGCAGAGCAGGGAGATCTTCAGAAGCTGGGACGTGAAAAGAGAGAGAGAGAAGGTATTGAATTCCAGAGGTGATCAAGGAGCGGTTGTGGACGTGAAGCACAGAACGAGAAAGAGGAAGATTGGAAAGAAATCAAAGGGATGTGTTTTTTATCAATTATATCTTTCTTCTTTCCAATTGAATCTCTGTTACTTCCCATGAATTTTTAATTTCTTAGCTAGGGCTGAGATGAAGCCCCTAATTTGAATGATTCTTGTTGTTTGTTGATTTCATCTAGAATTAATTGATTTATTTCTTTCTCTATTATGATTAAATGAAAACTCCAGACCTCTCCAATCTATAAGCTTAACCAAAGTCTAGAAGTGAATGTTGTTTGGAATCTTATTCTAGGCGTGCTTATGTCTGACCATGAATAGCTTTTCCTACAGAGAAAGAAATAGGAATTTACATCTATTCATGCCTGACCATGGATAGAAAGATGTGATCCTTGTGCTTTAAGAGAATTATACATCCTGTGTGCCTGACCAAGGACACAGATTGTGCTTTATTTATTGAATTTACGTCATTCTGAATTAGGGTGAATCAACAAGTAAAACAAGGGTTAGGATAATTAGGGGTGGATTCAAAAGTCCTAGTGTTTTCCTTGAGTGAATTTTCCTTCTTGTTCTCAGTTATTTTTCATTGATTTTTGTTATTTTACTCAATACCTAGCTAAACTATTTGTTGGATTAGTTAAGAAGAATCATAAAATTCAAATTGTAACCAGTCCTCGTGGGAACGATCACGTAATACGTACAGTGTCTACACGTGATTCGTATACTTGGAGTTTAAAATCAATTTAAATCAAGTTGGTTTAAATAAAACATCAAGTTTTTGGCGCCGTTGCCAGGGACTGTTTCAGTCCAAATTGGATTTAGGATTCTCTCTTATCATAATTCATAGCCCTAGGATTTTTCTCGCATCATTTCACAAATTTTAGGAAACTTAATTTATTTTTGTCTTTATTTTCTACAGGAATCGAGGAAGGAAGCTGAAAAAAAAAAAAAAAAAAAATTGTCTTCAAAGTGGAGGAGCTCCCAAATTCTTTGGAAATCAATCATCTCCTTTTCCGGGCTCTTTCTTCCTATTCTTGTTTGCATAGTTTCATCTTGTTTTTAGGAATTCATAATTTTTAGCTCTAGTCTTATTTCTCTTAGGTTGCATCTTAGTTTAGCTTTCTTTCCTACATTGCAGTAATTCAGTTTATGCTAGGACGTAGATCTCTGAACATAGAACTAGCACCTTTTGATCCTAAAATAGAAAGAACATTTCGTAGAAGATTGAGAAACATTCTATTTGAAATGGCGGACGAGAATGGAATTAAAGCTCTTAGAGATTATTCAGCTCCTGTCCAATTTAATGCACCTTCATGCATAGTGTTGCCAGCCACCACGGCAACACACTTTGAACTTAAACCTAGGGTCATACAATTGTTGCCCTCCTTCTATGGTTTAGATAAAGAGGATCCGTATCATCATGTGAAAGAATTACTAGACATTTGCTCTACCTTTAGGTTCCAAAACTTTTCAGATGATTCGATCCATTTGCGCCTTTTTCCTTTTTCTTTGAAGGATAAGGCGAAAGCATGGTTGAATTCTCTAGAAGTTGGGTCTATCACTACATGGGACCAACTGTCTAAGAAGTTCTTAAACAAGTTCTTCCTGTTCACAAAACTAATGCTCTTCGTAGAGAAATTACTAATTTCACACAAAAAGAGGGTGAGCGCTTTCATGAATGTTGGGAAAGATGGAAGGACTTGCTTCTTAAGTGTCCACACCATGGTTTTGAGAAGTGGCAACAGGTTCAATACTTCTATGACGGTCTGACACCCCAAAACCGTCACATGGTTGATGTCACCAGTGGAGGGTCATTCATGACCAAAAGTGATGTCGAAGCTTGGAATTTCTTTGAAACCTTGTGTGAGAACTCCCAGCAATGGAACTATTCAAATAGAGGTGAAAGAAATCCCCAACCACAGAAGAAAGGTGGTATATATGAGATACGAGTCACGTCAGATCTTTATGCCAAAATCGATAGCCTGACACAGAAAGTTGATGCTTTGATGTTAAATAATGGACCTCCAAAAACAACTCAAATCGAGTCATGTGCCATATGTTCCAGTCCCGCCCATCCTACACAGTCTTGTCCATCTGGTGTAGCATTTCCAGAATTTCTCTCTGAACAAGTGCATGCTATGAATACTTTTCGGAGAACTGGGAATGATCCTTACTCAGACACCTACAACCCAGGGTGGGCTAGACATCCAAATTTTTCTTGGGCAAAAGGACCACAACAAGGAGGACCATTTGGAAATCCTCCAATGCAACCTTATCCCCAAGTTGGCAGTCAAAAAATTCAACAGTTTCCGCAATATCAACAACTTCCTTCACAATCAAGGAAACCATCTCTTGAAGATACACTCAATCTTTTTTATGCAGAGTTCTCTTCAATTTCAAAAAGACACCCAACAAACTTTACAAGCTAACCAGCAAAGCTTACATGCAAATGCACAAGCCATTACCAAGCTGGAAATATAGTTGGGTCAACTTGCCGCCACATTGAGTGAGAGAGAGAAGGGCAAGTTCCCTAGCCAACCTGTGGCAAATCCAAAGGGACAGTATGAGATTGGCTCTAATTCAAACCAAGAACAATATCATGAGCAAGCCAAATCAATCATTACCCTTAGGTCTGGCAAACAGATTGAGAACAAAGTAGAGATGCCTAGGGAAAAATCAAATTCCAAATCGGAAGACCAAAATGAAAAGGAGAGACACATTAGTGCATCCAAAGTCCAAAAGCACTCTGAGTCTCCAGGAACCACTCATGTGCCATCCTATGTGCCTAAAGCACCTTTTCCTCAACGTTTGGCACCAGTTAAGAAAGGAAACAACTTTAATGATATATTGGACATGTTTAAGCAAGTGCGAATTAACATTCCGTTGCTTGATGCTATCAAGCAGGTCCTTGCTTATGCTAAGTTTCTTAAAGATTTATGCACTCAAAAGCGTAAGCCGAAAGTCCACAAGGTCTTCCTTGCAGAGCAACTCAACTCCATGATTCAACACAACACCCCTCCTAAATTTAGGGATCCAAGAGCTCCCACCATTTCTTGTGTCATAGGAGATCATAAGATTGAGAAGGTATTGCTTGATTTAGGGGCGAGCGTTAATTTGTTGCCATATTTTGTATATGAGAAGCTAGGACTTGGTGAGCTGAAATCAACCAAAATAACACTACAACTAGCTGATAGATCTGTCAAGGTGCCCCGTGGTGTTATTGAGGATGTGCTAATTCAGGTTGATAAGTTTTATTTTCCAGTGGATTTCATCGTTCTAGATACTTAGCCCGTCCAGAATCCTACTAGTCAAATCCCGGTTATCCTGGGACGTCCATTCTTGGCCACATCCAATGTTATCATAAATTGCAGGAATGGAGTTATGAAGTTATCTTTTGGTAACATGAAGATTAAACTCAATGTTTTCAATGCTGGACAACAACCGGCAGACTCAGATGATATATTTGAATTGAACATGATTGAGAGTCTAGTGCATGACTCTTTCCTTAAATCTTCCGAAGACACTCTTGAGACTTGTTCCATCCAAGAAGTCAATGCATTGCTTGACTCTAATCCTATCATGGATACTACAAAATGGAAAGCTAAAGTGGAACTTCTTCCACCATCTGAGTCTAAACTGGTCCCGTCTATTGAGAAACCACCCAAACTTGACCATGGTTGACTTAGATTGATTGATTCATGATCCATGGTTGCTTGCATTGTTTGTCTGGCTGAAGACGTTAAACTTAACGCTCCTGGGAGGCAAGCCAACCTTTCATTTCATTTCTTTTTCCTAGTTAGTTGGTTCAATGTTTGTGGGTAACATTGCTACAAACCCTCACGAGACTACAACTCGTCCACTAGGGGCAACCTAGGAGTTTAAAGGCTTATTGCATACACTAAATGCAATCGAGAGCACCTACGAAAGTGGTGTAGGTAGGATTTTATTGTTGTTATTTTTGTTTTGCTTGAGGACTAGATAACCTAACCCTATATTAGGTTAGTTTGCTTTTGTTGGTTTCTCTCTTGTGCTGACCCGCTCTTACGCTGATATCTTTGGAAAGCCTCTTGATTCTTTCGTTCATGTACTATCTTTCCATCACTCCTCTTTTACTTTCGTTGTCTCATATACATTGAATGCTTATTTCTTTTACATTGAGGACAATGTAGATTTTAGGTTGGGGGTGGGAGATTAGGTTACCTAATCAGCATTTTCTTGGTCTTGAGCAAAAATTGTGAAAATTTTAAATTAAAAAAAAAAAATTGGAATTTCTTGTGAATTTGAAGTGATTTTGACGGCCATCTTGGATTTAGAATTAAAAGATACCTGATGATGTTAATTTATGACTCTTGGATTCAGTTGTCTTTCGAGTTATTAATCCATGATTAGAAGTTATAAACATTGATTGAGTCATGATTTCACATATCACATCTCGCTTACACATAAAGGTTCCGGTTCGATATTGAATAATTAACTTGGTAATCACTAAGCATGAAAGGAACCAGCCTGAAAAAAAATAAATTAGCATCAGTTTATAAAGAAGAATTGAAAGGGGTAGTCGAATAATCTTCACCATAGGTTGCTCCCTATAGATGAAGATTTGATTTCCCAAGGTTAACATTCGGAACAAGCTGGGCTACTGGTTTTCACCATAGGTTTGCTCCCTATAGGTGAAGATCTGATTCCCCTCAGTGTTACTTTAAAAAAAAAAAAAAAAAAAGTCAAAATCTGGAAGAATGAAAGAATAATCTGTGAGGCACGTTTATTTTTTGGGTGTCCTGAATGCTCTTATTGCTTACCAATGGTATCATGAAATGGCGAAATGAATTTTAATGATGATAAGCCAAGATTACACTATACACTCATGGAACTCAATGTTTAGAATTTTTTTTTCGAATTGATGGATTAATTCTTTGAACTTGATTATGAAGTTTACCGTGTGCTTGAGTCCAGGAGAAAGTAATGCCTAACATTCATGAATCTTAGAATTCTAGTATCTGCATTGTTTTTCATAAATCACTCGAGTTTGTAGGAATCATCCTGTAATTTTCAACTTATTTTTCGCATACTTTGCTCGAGACTAGTAAAATGCTGGTTGGGGGTTATGTTGAGGGTCAAATATTGCATATCAGAGCCCAGTTATTGCCCGGATTTACGAACATGATACTGTTTAATGCACTATTTTAATCGTGTTTGTGATGCAAGGTGTATTTACGAGCGTGGAATGAAAAAGATGATAAATGCATGAAATTGACGCTTCAGAATCACCAAGTCAAGGGACGGACTCCAGGGGACCAAGATCGACGAATTTACACGCCCGGGATTCAGAAAATCCAGTATGTCACGATAAAAAGGCTTGAAAGTCATCCAGAATTCAAGATCAAAGGGTTCTCATCATTTGTTCGGCTTAAAATTTCATACGGGACCTGAAGACCATATATTAACTGTACACGTCGAAATTCATCTGTTGAATCCTTGTGAAAGCGGCCCAATGGACAGATTAGCCCATAAATTAATGATTTAGGACCCACCTAAGATCTGGATATGCCTCAACTTTGGACTCAACGCCTTAAATAGGGAGACAAACTAAATGGATGGATTGGATTTTTGATACACATCACAATGGACCCCACCTTGTGTGGCATGTGCATGGTGCGCATGTGCAATAGCCGTGCACTGTAAACGCTATGTCGGTCAAACACCTTCGACCGACAGAATTCAAAAAAAAAGGAAACTTCCGTTTCCAACGTTCGCACAGAGATGGTCGGTTCGCAGTTGTGGGACCCATCCATTGCCAAATGGACAATCCAAACCATCTATTAGAATCCCACGGCCCATAATACCAAGGCCTAGGTGACGAAATTCCATGAAATAACGAGGATAGATTCCCAGCTGTTCAAACACAGGACGGATGGCAGAGCAGAAAATCAGGTGGACCGCATCAAAAGCATTTGTTTCTGACCGAAAATCCGAAAGGAATCCGGTGAACGGAGTGGATTTCTCTCGGAATTTCGGTCAGAAACGGATGCTTTTTTATTGCTTTTGATGCGGTCCACCTGATTTTCTGCTCTACCGTCCGTCCTGTGTTTGAACGGCTGGGAATCCATCCTCGTTATTTCATGGAATTTCGTCACCCAGGCCTTGGTAATATGGGCCGTGGGATTCTAATAGATGGTTTGGATTGTCCATTTGGACAATGGATGGATCCCACAACTGCGAACCGACCATCTCTGTGCGAACGCTGGAAACGGAAGTTTCCTCTTTTTTTTTGAATTCTGTCGGTCAAAGGTGTTTGACCGACATTGCGTTTACAATGCACGGCTAGTGCACATGCGCACCATACACATGCCACACAAGGTGGGGTCCATTGTGATGTGTATCAAAAATCCAATCCATCCATTTAGTTTGTCTCCCCATTTAAAGCGTTGAGTCCAAAGTTGAGGCATATCCAGATCTTAGGTGGGTCCCAAATCATTAATTTATGGGTTGATCTGTCCATTGGGCTACTTTCACAAGGATCCAACGGATGAATTTCGACGTGTACCATTAATATATGGTCTTCAGGTCCTATATGAAGTTTCGAGCCGAACGGATGGTGGGAACCCTGTGATCTTGAATTCTGGATAACTTTCGAGCCTTTTTATTGTGACATACTGGATTTTCTCGAATCCCGAACGTGTAAATTCGTTGATCTTGGTCCCCCGGAGTCCGTCCCTTGACTTGGTGATTCTGAAGCGTCAATTTCATGCATTTAGCATCTTTTTCATTCCACGCTCGTAAACACACCTTGCATCACAAACACGATTAAAATAGGGCATTAAACAGTATCATGTTCGTAAATCCAGGCAATAACTGGGCTCTGATATGCAATATTTGACCCTCAACAAGAGACGACTCAAAGAGTTGCATTGGTTGTGGCTGGTGAGGGGAATAACAAGTAGAAGCTTTTGAGGTGAGCATAAAAAAGGCCTTTTGGTAACAAGATGCAAGAGTTGGCTTTGGTGGAGGAGGCTTGTGATGCTCATGTGTTGAACATGGTTCAAGTGATATATATATATAAGGAGGCTTGTGATGCTCATGTGTTGAACATGGTTCAAGTGATATATATAATATATATATATATAATATATATATATATATAATATATATATAGCCTAAACGCATTTCCACGATTGTTTATTTGTGCGTGTGTTAAGAGTATAAGATCCATGTTACAGCTGTACACGCTATGGATAGCTATACAAATGAATTCATGTATATTTGCTAAGATCTCCCACAGATCTCTATAGATCTCCCACCTCTTCTATATATTCGTTGTCATTCTTAATGAAATATATACAATATAGCTTCCACAATGTATCTCTTGTGAGTTACATGGCATCAGAGCCTATCTCTTATCCCAAGTTGTTGATCCAATGACTTCCTCTTATCTGATCAACGGGTCCATCATTTATGCCGAACATAGCATCTTCATCACAGCAGTCATTGGTTTTGTTGTCCAAACGCCATCAGCCACCCTGCAACACCATCGGCCATCACTCATTTTGCATCACCATCGGTTCCACAATCAATCCATTCGTTAGAACCCCGCTCCCGCACACTATCATCTTCATCCGCCCAAATTCGCGGAACTCGTTGCTCTCCAAACCAAATCTGGTTCCATCAAACCAGATTGGTCGTTTGTATTAGCCAATCAAATTGGTTCCTGAACTTGCTCTACTCCAACAACATCTGCCTCTGCACCACCATCAGCCACACCAACGCCTTATGGACCAACTCTGACCAACCAGATCCAACAACCAAGCCTTTAGACCTAACCATTACCCACCATCCAATCCAACTTTGCAACAACCAGCTGACCGAACCTGATCTGAATTCAAAACGAACTGCGTTTACACCACCCAAAAGCTGACATACCACCATTATCATTAGTCATCATCAATTGCATCACAACCAAAATTTGATTAGTGGAAATTCCTTTTTTTCCTTTTTCTTTTTTTCTTTTTTTGAGAATTCACAACAATTTATTGCAAAGAGTAAAAGCTCAAAGATACAAAACAAAAACTACGCACTAGCTAAAAAAGACCAATCATTTTGGTCCATCCCCTTTGTAAAAGTGGCCCACCCATTTACATCCACTTTGACCCTTTTATATACATCCATCTCCAATCCCTTCTTGTTTTGGAAACAATAATTATTCATTTCCTCCCAGATTTCCCACAAAATAGCCATCATCACTAGATTCCTCAAAATGATCTCCTTCCTTCTTGATCCACACCCATCCAAGATTAAATCAAGCTCAAAATGGACCCCGGCATCAGCCAAGGCAAGTCAAAAAGAGCAATGAATATTATCCAAACATTCCGAGTTAAATCACAATGAAAGAGAAGATAGTTCACCTATTCCACACCCCTCATACACGTCATACAACAATTTGGAATTGATAATGACCTCTTTTGGAGATTGTTGGTGGTGAGAATCTTGTTTTTCCCGCCGACCAAGTGAATGCCGAAACTTTGGGAGGGGCCTCCGACAACCATGAAAAAGAAAGACCATCTCTTCCTATCACCAATGAAGGATGACCAAACTGATTGTAAAATGATCAGACCGAAAACAGTCCCAACTTTTCGAAGAGCCGAACCGAGTCCTTTTCACCTAGATAAAACTTGTGACAATGAAGCCAATCTAGGAACTGAATATATTTCTCGGCTTCCTCATCCAAAAGATTCCTACAAGTACAACAAGGAATAAACCAGACCACCGAATCACCAACAAGGGAAAAGCATCAACTCTATGGTTGCATCCACATCGATGGCAACCCTAACTAAAACTAGATAACCAAACACGACAAGAGAACAATCACCAATCAACACATCCTTCCAAAACCGAATCTGTTTGCCATCATCATAAGAGAGACAGATCCCCTCCTTGAATTTACTCTTTCATTGAAGAAACCCCCTCCATAAGCCAAAAGATCAATAAAAGGAGGTATTCTTTACCCACCATCCTCCTTCCTGAATGTCATATTTAAAAGCTATTGATTCCCTCCATAGCCTTTCTTCCTCCACACCAAATCTCCAAAACCACTTCCCTAGAAGGTACCTCTTTAGTTTTTTAGAATAATTGTTTGTGTTTTACTACTTGCATTGTATGATATTTGAATGATATGAACTCATTTTGGATATAATTCCACAACGCATGATTTAAGGCCTCTATAAATTAGAAGCCTATTGCGTATAATTGTTTTTTGTAATATTTTAAGTCCTAAGTGTCTAAACATGTCTTTTTACATCTCTTCGAGTTTCAGTGAAAAATTCCACCTTTTCCCCAATGTAACCCTTAAACAACGATACATTCCCCAGACTCTGCCATTTTATCAACGATATCGATACATGTTTTCATATCCCAAGTCATCAACAATGTTTAAAATAGCAAACAATGTGTACCGTAGCATTCACTCCTCTGAAGCATGAGACATAAGCTACATAGCGTGCTACTTCTAGATTTTTAATTAAGATTGCAGTTGGTTGCACCAAATGTCGTAAATTTTCATGATATTTTGCACCAAATTTAGACTGATTGATAATGAAATTTCATGTAAAACCAAACACAGCATAAAATAATAGAAAAAATAGGGCAAATATGACCTATAAAGATAAAGAAAGAGCAACAAAATTGGTCTAATACTGTCACTTTTATTATTTCAATAAAATTGCTAAAAAGAGTAACTATTTTTTTTTGACAAATAGAAAAATGTATTAAATTATTGAAACATTAATTGATTTTTGCTTTAGTGAAAAATAAGTGTAAGCTACGTAGCATATAGCATAGGCTATGTAGTGTGGCGTATATAAATTAGCATGTATCATAGGCTACATGCAACTTAAGCTATTTTCATGAGCTACGTAATGTAAAGACTAAGCTACACTACTAGCGTAAGCTATTAAACATATCGATCATCAATACATGTAACGATAATGATACTTTGAACTGACTGCATGATTAAACTAAGCACAAGGTGAAAACTAATGAGCATGCAATATAAGGAGTGAAACTTCTCAAAGAAGCAAGTTTCTTAGTTAAATAGACTATGAAGGCAACAGGCAAAATGTTGCATCAAATGATGAGCAAAAGATGATAGCTTTTCCATTTTCCATACAAAGATATTAACAACCCTGAAAATGGACAATGAAAATAATTTGTTTATAAGTTCTACTCATTCATTTCAATCACAAGATTGATAAAGATTTACATGATTAATGCATATGCATTAAAAAATTTGAAATGGAAGCAACCTAGATCCTTCAAATCATACACTTACTTCCTAATGTTGGATGGAGAGGGTTCCGGAATCAATGCCTCCATATATGCCTCAGTTAACTCTTTCTTGCTTTGATTAAGACGGGCAGTTGTATAGGCCATATAAATTCTTTGACATGAAATTATCACAACAAAAATATACAAAATCAGGGCACCAATTCGTTTAGGTTCCCATTTCTTGATGTCCTGAGTACAAAGAATGACTATATCATTGTTTATTTTACTAGCAATAACAAGAACTGATTGCATATAAAACAAATAGCATATCGATCCAATAACAAGCTTTTAGGACAAATGACGATCTACTGATCATGACAAGATAAATCAAAATTATAAGAACTATGGAAATGCTATGTAATGAAAACTCATTTTGTTGAAGAAAACTAAGGCCAACCGAGGAATCAGATTTTATTTTATTTTTTGTATAGGTAAGTATGAGCTCGAACCCAAGACTTCAATGTTGAAACACACTCGTCTACCACTAAGGCATTGGCTTGAACCCTATCAGATCGTATAAATATGAAAGTTTCAGGAAGCATATGTCCAGTATTGAAGACTATAAGATGAAGCATAACCTAGAAAATTATAAATGCCAAGTTGATAAAAGCAAACTGGAAGAATATTTTCTTTTTCTTTTTCTTTTCTTTTTTTTCTTTTTTGAAGTGCAAAATTTGGAACAATCTTTCAAAAAACAAATATCAAAGCGGAAGAAAGTTTCAAGCCTGTAGCCCAATGGTAGACAGGGTGTGTTTCAACATTGAGGAGACAGGTTTGATCCCAGCTTACCTATCATGAAGGAGAAGAAGAAGAAGAAGAAGAAGAAGCAAACTGGAAGAAAACAATCAATCGGCAATTTCAATCAATGGAAAGGTGGTTCCAAAAATTCACTGAGATGTATTGTATCAGACAATGCATATCTATATTTTGGGGAAACTGATACAATGCATTCTCCATATTTATCATCAGTAGGGGCTTTAATCAGTTAAAATTCAGTCTGATATGTAGTACCTGGAGAAGTACTAAAATTATTAAATTGCTAGTGAAAGCTTTCATTTTGATTCATTCAGAGAGAGGTCGAAGACAGTATGGAAACTTAATAAATCTATCATTTTGGATTCTTAACAGAATGGCAATCCGGAAATGAACGTCTATAGAATAAGAAGAGTCCGAATCAAATAAAACTAGGAGGCGCTTATCACTGAGGAGATCCTCCGATGGGGGAGATTTTGGGGAATGGACCATTCATGATGGATCAACAGCATGAACGGCAAGGATCATAGAAACATGGAGCCCAACAGTATAGCGCCCCCCCCCCCCCCCCCCCCCCCCAAACCCCCCCCCCCCCAAAAAAAAAAAAAAAAAAACCGTTTTCATTCTGTCAATCACAGTGTCTTTCCTCTTTCTCCCAATACATAGCTAATTACACTTGAATTCAACATAAATTATAGCTAATTACACTTGAATTCAACATAAATTACATGAATTTTTCCAAACGAATGCATCTGTATCCCCTCCAATTCAACAAACACGACATATGCAATCATCTTCCAACAGATCCATTTCATAAAAACCAAAAGAAAAACAAGAAATTCAATGAGAAGAAAAACCAACCTTCCACCGCTCCCATCGGTTCCACTCCACAAACTCCGGACCCAATTCGAACCTAAACCGATTGAACACATCTTCTCCCTTCTTCGACGTATCCCGAATCCCATTGACCAACCGAGAAATCCTAACATTCACAAATTCCAAATCCAACCCAGTTTCCTTCTTCAAAGACTCGCCAAAATTCAACAAAAACCGCTCCGACCCGCGCCGAAGCGAGCGGGCGACATTCTGCCACGAGAAACCAGGAAACCCATTTGAGTTCTCAGAAGCAGAAGCCCGGAAAACCAGTTTTTGCCTGGATAATGATCGTTTCTGCCTCGAAAATCGGTAGAGATCGAAGATATTTGGTGGGTTTTGAAGGGGGGTTGAAGGAAATGAAATTGAAAGGTTTGGATTTGAAGGGATTGCCAATGCCATTTGAATTTTTGAATGAGGATAACGAATTGAAGCGCAAGAAGAAGGGATGCAGTAGAGATTTTTGGCGGTCTGCGTGTTTGGGTTTTTGCTGGGGTTTTGGTTCTTTTATCCAAAAGAGAGCTTTGGTTAAGTAGTCTGCAGGACTACTGAAAGTTTAGACCAAGGGGCTGTGTTTTGTACATTGGTGGGGTCCACTGTTGATGATCGAGCCGTTCATCTAGTGGGATACAATTTGGATGGTTCCCATTAAATATTTTTTGTATGGATTATTTCCTAAATCTCGCAAATGGTACGATCCTAGCCGTTTGCTCTCATCCGTCAAGTATGAGCTATTGATCAGCTTGTTTGCACCGTTGCTTTAATGGCCAATGGTTGGATAGTGATGCAGGGTAAAATAGTCTAGCTGACGGTGTAGATCAAGGGACTGTTGATTGTACATCGGCAGTCCAGCTTTGGAGATCCAGCCGTTCATCTGATGGGAAGCAATGTGATGGTGCCCATGAGAATCTTTCTGGATTGATGGCTGAATTCTTACTATTCAGACGATCCTAACCGTTTGATCTCACCCGCCGAGTCCTAGTTTGTTTTCACCGTCCATTAGTGGGCAGACGGTTGGATGACAATGGGCCAGAGTGGGGATTTGGGCTTGACCCACCTTTGATCGATGGGTTGGTTCTGGCGAAAATATTGGGTCATCATACATTGGTCCGACCCTATTCGTTGATCCAGACCGTTGATCTTGTTGAATGCAATGTAGATGGTCCCATGAAGAGACCGGATAGGGTAGATAGTGGGCCAGATTGGGGTTCTGGGCTTCATTCATTCTGGCTAGCCATGGGCCTGATGGTTAGGTCTATGGGTTAGCCTGACCAGACTTTCAAGCCTACTAATATGGGTCAGGTCGCCTATCTGACCAGGTGAGCCCTGCCTAGCTTTAGACAGGGTTTAGACTGATTAGCTCGAACCTTGGGTTGGGTTTGGGTCTTGCATGTATGGCCCGATTAAATTCGGGTCTGTGATCGGGCTCAGGTCATTTTAGCTAGACCTGGCCCAGTACAGTTTAATGTATACAATGGACATGGGTTTTGTCCTGCAAGTATCCATTCCAGTCATTGATTAGGCAACACATGCATCTTGCAGGTAGACGGTTTGTTTTCATTTTTCTAATTTTCTATTTGTTTGTGCATGTGTGGCCCACCTGATCAATGGATGGGCTTTCATAGAATACGTGATTTTCTAGTTCTAATAAGTGAGGCCCATGGCTTGTAATGAAACCACTTGCCTGTTGTGTCCCACCTCGGATGGGCCATGCCCAAAAACGTTTTAATCACAAATTCTCAATTGCACAATCATAGCTGTTGTCACCAGATTTTGGGTCAACGAATGTAGTTGATTGTAAATGTATGTTTACCGACGAACCTGTAAAGACTGGGGAGACGTGGGAAATGGGATTGCTGTTACAGACTATCTAATACCTCTCTGATACCTAAGTTAGGTTGATAAACTCAGATCAAGAACTAGATTATGGGTTTTAAAGTTACTCATTATTGTTTGTCAAAGAGTCCCTATTTGGATAGGAAACTGCTCTCGAAAGTGTCGTCGAGCCTATCACAGTTGTCATGATCTTCGACTGTGTTGTAGACGTTCTTAGTGAGACAAATCTTCTCCCATTGAGTTCCATCCTACGACAACTTAACTCGAGAGCGCGTCCCTTCAGCGGGAGAGTTGTTGAACAACTTGGCTCGAAAACCCATCCTAAGCCCTCAACCACATCGGTTCTGAATAACTTGACTTGAAAACCCATTATGAGCCCTCAACCACATCGGTTCTGAACAACTTGACTCGAAAGCCCATTATGAGCCTTCAACCACATCATTCGAATTCTCTTGTAATTAATTGATTGTTCTTCTTATATAAGGGATCAGTTCAAATAATTTCCCATAGCAATAGGGGTGTACACGAACCGAGCTAGCTCGGTTAGCTCACTCAACTCGACTCGAAAAAGCTCGATTCGACTCGGTTCTAAGCTAAGTTCGAGCCAAGTTGAGCTGATTTTTTTAGCTCGAAAATGAGTTCGAGCCGAGTGCGAGCAAGCCCCAACTCAACTCGACTCGGATCGAATTCAGCTCGAATCCAACTAGTTCGGTGACTCAGTTACTTTGCCATTGACGTTGCTCACCAACTGTTTGATAAAATGCCTCAACGAAATGTGGCTGGTGGCAAGGAAGGTTTGGCTAGTGGCAAGGTGGCAATGAAGGTTTGGCAGGTGGCAAGGTGGCAAGGAAGGTGTGGCTGGTGGCAAAGAAGGTATGTATGTGAAATAAATACTTTTTTTTTTTGTTTTTTTGTTTTTATGTTACTTAGAAGGTGTTTGAGAAAATACATGTAAAACCATTACCTCTATTTGTAAAACAATGAGATTTTGAAGTTGTAGTTCAGGTGTTTGTGAAAAATGGCTCAATGGCGAACTCGGCTCAATCTTGTCTCGAACTCAGCTCAAGCTAGCCTGAGTTGCTGACCGAACCGAGCCGAGTTGGCCAGTCAGGCTCGAGGACCGAGCCGAGCCGAGTTTGAGCTGAGGTCAGCCACTGTTCGAGCCGAGTCGAGCTGAGGCCAGCTCGACTCAGTTCGACTCGATATACACCCCTACGTAGCAATAGTCTTTTCATTTGTGCTCTAAAAATAGATAGTTAGTGAGAAATTCAGTGGTGGTCCACATTCCACTGAAAAATGATCTATAAACCGGTGGCCAGGATCTTTCAACGTGGGATGTTTGAGGCATGGTCCATCCAATGAGGGACACAACAGAAAAATGGTCTAGATTGCCAAATAATTGGCCCACCTGATCAATGGATGGGCTTTCATAGAATACGTGATTTTCCAGTTCTAACAAGTGGGGCCCAGGGCTTGTAACTAGACCACTTGTCTGTCCCATCTCAGATGGACCATGCCCAAAAATGTTCAAATAAAAAATCCTCCCTGCAATTTGTACAGGACGCAAGGCAGCAATCATTACGGATAAAAAGGTGGGCCCCACCATGTATGCCCCCACAAGAAAGTTGCGAGCCTTGAGCTTCCAACAAAGTAACTGTTTGATCGGGAACTTCTGCAGGTTGGCCATGACCAGTTGGCCTTTAATCATCTGGCAAGAACCGAATGGATGGTCAGGATCATCTGATTGCTTTATTTTTGGCCCACTACACATCCATGGCCAGCCCAACTCCTGACCATTTACGTTCATTTGCAAACATGCAATCTGAGTCCTGCTAATGATCTCGACCGCCGGTGTTCGCGCCCAACATGCCAACTTGACCCACCTCTACATGGAAAAAATGGACGGTTAGAAACTTTTTGCCAGGGAACCAAGTTCACTGTCGAAATGTAGTTGGGCTTTCAATGGGCCCAACAGGCCTACATTCCAATCAATCCAACATGCTAAAAAGTAGAGCTAGGCATCGAGTCGAGTCGGACCAAGTTATGGCTGACTCGACTCGATCATGCCATGTCAAGCATGCCTGACTCGATCAAAGTCTGGTCTGGCCTGGACTGATCCAAACCGAGTCCGATTTGGTCGAGTCGGGTCGAGTTGGCACCGAGTCGGATTGAGAGATGAGGAAGGGAGAGACCGAGAGATTGGAGAGAAGAGAGAGGAGGAGGAGGAGGAGGGTGATGGCGGTGGGTGGTTGTTGGGCTTGGAAGATGAGGAGGATGAGGGAGGGAGAGAGATTTTGGGTTCGGTTTAGGGTAGGGTGTGGCGGGTTAGGTTAGAGAGTCGGGTTTCAGATCGAGTCGAGTCTAACCGGATCAGGTTTCGGGTCAAGTTAGGTCCAATTACTAGGTAACTAGAACTCAACTCGGTTGGAGTTTGGATTGGGCGACTCTTACTGGGTTCGGACCAACTCACCCATTTAATTCGGGTTGAGTCGGATCTAAACGAGTAGGATGAGTCGAGTTAGCCGGATTGAGTTGTGTGATGCCTACCTCTACTAAAAAGGCTTGCTTTCTAGTGAGTTGGGACAAGAAATGTAGACAGTCAATTAAAAAGGTTAGATCTGGGCTGACCATGGCATGACCCGGCCCTACCACGGCTGTTTTGAAAATGGGCAGTTGATGTACGGCTATCCAGACCATCCAAATTGTGGGGCAGCTTGTGGATGGAGCTGATCTTGAAAATCAAACCGGTTAAGCAATCCTAACCTTCTAATTGATGGCCATCAAATGGGTGGTTAAAAGTAAAATATTGATTGATCGGATGATCGGGATTCAAAGTACAAAATCAGATAGTTAGGAACAGATCATCATCTGTTCAGTGTTTTTTAGTTTTCGTTAGTGGACCGGCGTTTTTGGCGGTCCGGATTATTGTACAGCTGTCATGTACATGGTCGAAGAGTCGCAGCATTTTTTAAATGGTGATGGTCGGTGGATCCGTCATTGTAGGGCCCACCATGATGTATGTGTTCATTATCCATGCCGTCCATCTGTTTTTCCATATCATTTTAGGGCATAAGCCCAATATGGAATCAGATCCAAATCTCAAGTGGACCACACTACAGGAAATAGTGGTGATTTGATGCTAACCATTAAAAACGTCCTAGGGGCCACCGTAATGTTTATTTGCCATCCGAACACAGCTGAGCCACACAATAGGAAACAAATGAGATAGGGACACGATGATTTTGGGTCCCACCATATTTTATATGCCATCCAATTTGCTAAACAGGATGAAGGCATGTGCAAAAAATAAGTCCATTCCAAAATTAAGATGTATTCTACCTAAGTTTTGGATTGGTCTGATTTTTTAGCTGAGTTCCAGAGAATAAAATGGCTTCTTTTTTTTTTACTCACACACCGCATGCCATGCTAGTAGAGTATGATGGTTTGCATGCATTCACTTGTAGGTTTGTAAAGGTGTGATGGTTTTTAAGATTATCTAACCCTTACAGAACCAACTACAGATGGATTGCATAAATGAAAAATGTACTCTCTCTCATGCATAATGATGTGACAAAGTATCAAATATTAAATGCTTTACAATATTCATCCATGCTTGTACAAATAAATTACATCAATACTTTCTATTGTTGTCATGACTTTAATCATCATAAATAATTATCTAGCAATGGAATCCACTTAGTATTATGATGCGCGCTATTCCAATCATGATTTTTCTACACCAAGGTAAAGGAAAGGTCCTTCCCTTTTGGGCCGGTTGTGGGTGAGGAGGGATTCAAACCCCTGACACCGTAGTTCATAGCCAAGTGCTCTAATCCTCTGGACTATAGGCCTCACCCCATATCTACTAGATCTATTCATGGGAGTACCCTTGAAAAGAAACCTTTCATTTCCTCAGCCATTTCGGGTTAAGAAGATGTTAAAGCATGTTTCTCTCTACGAAAATTAATGATGTACATAGGCTTAATTTTTATGGAAAATGAAACTTGTTTTAAAGATTAGGCGGAGCAAGATATTGAGCCATTCATCAAGCCATATGCATTGCAAACATGTTGTGGACCGTAAATAATGGACTTGGTAAATCAAATTTGTATAAGAAAATGGGCCAAAAACAAAATCTAATAATCTAAATTCAATGTATTTTGCAATTGACTTGTCGGAGTCATCAATTCATGTATATAATATGAAGATTTATGCTACTTAATGTACGAAATGCATTTAAGTGCATCTAAGTAGGTTTAATTGCATCTAAGTGTATTTTAACTGCATCTAAGTGCATTGTGTTTAGATGAATTTACATGTTACATCATGTATTCAGATCTTAGGAGCATTTAAATGCTAAGGTGAACTTAGACACACTTAGATGCATTTTGTGTCCTAAGCTTAATACATAAAGCTTTATATTAAATTTGGTCACGAGGAAATTAACATATTTTATATTTCACAAATACATCTAATTAAAGGATAAGTTCATGAAATTTGGATAACTCAAGAGTATGGGTTGATGAAACTTGACTTGGTTATACTCACCAAAACCAATATTAAGAAATTTTAAATATTAGAAAACTTAAAAAGGAACTATTCTTTCCCTTCTCCATTTTACCTCAAAATGCATAGGGCTGCTCATTTAGGAAGCATTTGGATCTTAAGTTACTTCAGTTACTTATGCCTTAATTAGCTTATATTAATATATACTTATTAAATTGAAGTAATTAAGTAACTTTAAATATTAAAAAAAAAGTTACTTATATGATTGATCATAACCTCAACTTACTTATCTTAAATAAATTACTTATCTACTACTGTAAATAGAAAAAAAAAAAAAAAAAAAAAAAACCTTATTTAGTGGTATCTAAATGAGCCTTTAGGGAGAATTTTGATAGTAAGTTATTTAAGATGATCGACTTATGCCTTAAATAGTTTATCTTAATTTCTACTTATTAAACTGAAGTGATTAAGTAATTTTAAATAAAAAAGCTACTTGAAATTGGTCGTGAATTAAACTTACTTATTTCAAATAAGTTAATTATCTTATACTTTAAGTAGAAAAAGTAACTTATTTGGTGGTATCCAAACTAGCCCTTAATGACTTAAAATATGTAGGAAAAAAAAAATGTAGGTTATTTAGTGGTACTCAAATAAGCCCTTACTCCGAACAATATATATATATATATATATATATATATATATATATATATATATATATATGGCTAATCCTATTTCATACTTTTTTCAGTTGACATGGTCACATATGTCTGCATTTCATAAATTTAATATTGAAACTATAACTATTGTTTCAATTCTATCAAGATAATGTTATGGGAAAAATGGGCTAGTCCATGAAATGAGGTCGAACCAACAACCAACACGAACCAATAGGCCAAGCTACTCGAAGTATAATTAAGGTTAAAGCCGGAACGACCATAGGTCGGCACGACCACTCCCAACGAGCTTCCCCGAAGAACAGTTTATTATGGTTTTCAAGCCCAACGAAGGAAATTAAGGGCTACTAAGGTTAGCGATCACAAAGACATCACGAGCTTGCTTGGTCAGTATTATCATCGCAATGACATCGACCTTCCAATAGCTCGGTATTATTCAAGGTGCCGCTACCTCTACCATCCGACCTTATCTATGGGTTGAGCGGGTTTATCGGCTTCCAATTGACGTTCGATCTTATCTAAAGCAAGCGAAGATCTCGGGGGATATGATTGGAATCCCGAAGATCTCGGACGTCGAAGATCTCCGATACACTAAGAATTCTAATCAACAGTGTGATCATCCTTCTAAGATCTCAGACGTCGAAGATCTCCGATACACTAGGAATTCTAATCAAACAGTGTGATCATCCTTATAACAGAAAAGATCTTCTAACGGTGTGATATTTTATCTTTCCTCTAACAGAAAAGATCTTCTGACTGTGTGATCTTCCCTCTATTATAAATAGGGAAAGCTCATAACGGTGAAAGGTACGCAACATACAAACTTTTACATATTGACAACCATTTTTTCCTTTCAGATCACTTCTACAAAGACCCAGATCCCTGACTTTGCCATCGGAGGGTCCCTCGCATTAGCCAGGGGTCTTAATTGTTTCTTTTATGTGCGAGCACCCAACGATCTAAGAAATGTCTATCGAAAAACTGCATCAGCAGTTTGGCGTCGTCTGTGGGAAGCGACATCAAAGTCGTTTCCTGCTTTACTAGATAAACCACAATGGCTATATGGAAGAAGAAAACCCAAGTCTCCCCTATTGCACTTGATCTTACGCCACCGGAGTAGCCTAACAATCACCGGGGTTCCACCTCCCAACGACATGCTGACTCCGATCCTACAAGGCAAGCTCATTGATTTCGCGATAAAGGAGGGTGACTGAACTCCCTTGAACAATATGTTGAAATGCTAAATAATAACATGAACTCCATAAGACAGTTGCCGGAACAATTGCAACCCCAACAAGTACAAAAGACCACCCAAGAAGCTGAGCAAGTGGCCCACAATCCTCCTCAGCCTTCCAACACTCCTGCCACCTCTCAGAGAAGTTGACAACTTGGATTAACCAGGCCAGCCCCTTCTCATGTTTCTAAGACTGCAACTTTACCCACTTCCAACCTACGCCATGAGTTGGATCGAAAGAAGCGCGACAAAGCTCTAGTCGAAACTACGGGCAAAAGTGGCGAATCTTGGGAAGCTAAGCTTAAGGACTTGCGAGGTCGGATTGAGGACATACGACAAGCCTACCGTGCAAATGCTCCGACTCCAATGGAAGCAATAATGGAGGAAATTGAACCTCCGTTCACTGTTGACATTATGCAAGCTCAACTGCTGGACAAGTTCTGTATGCCACAAATCACCCCCTTCTTGAGAATAATCGACCCGTCCGAACATCTAGAGTCCTTCAGGGTCTAGATGGAGCTCCATAATGTGTCCGTTGCAGTGATGATCCGAGCATTCTCATTAACCCTAATTGGAGTTACCCGACTGTGGTTTAAACATCTGAAGCTGAACTCCATCAGTTCGTTCTCCCAACTGGTCAAGTTTTCATTATGAACTTTATCGAGGGGAAGGAAAGACTTAAACCGGCCTCTTACATTCTCCATGTTGTCCAAAAAGAAGGAGAGCTGTTGAAAGACTACATCAAGCACTTCAATTTGGAAGCAATGCAAGTACGAAAGCACTCCGAGGAACATGCTCTGACCGCAATAATGAGAGGATTAAGGGATCCCAAGTTTTTCTTACCGCTGGATAAAAACTCGCCGACAACGATGGCCGAAAAATATTCTAATGCCAAGGAAGCCGCCACCCTACGAAAGGTCGTCCAGAGCGAAGGAATGGTGGGCAAAGAACAGTAACCAAAGGTAGAGTCAAGCTCGGCCAGTGGGAACAAAGAGAGGAAGGATGACCGATCACGATACAATCAGCGTCCAAGCAAGCGGCCCGACAACAAGTTCAAGTCATACACTCCCATTAACAAGGCACCTGAACAAGTCTTGATGGAGATCTAGGACAAACACATCCTCAAATGACCGAACAAGATGACATCCGACCCTAACAAAAGGAATAAAAATAAATATTGTCACTTTCGTTGAGATCACGGTCATTCGATGAGCAATTGTTTCGACCTCAAGCAGGAGATCAAAGCGCTCATCCACAGCGGGCACCTTAGAGAAAACATCAATCGTCGAGGAGATTGGGGTGTCACAAAAGATAAACAACCCATCAATAATGAACCAACCGAGGATATCCGCACCATTTTCGGAGGTCCTGCCGGTGGAGGAGATTCGAACCGAGTTCGAAGAACCCACACAAGGAGCATCGGTCACCTCGAATCGGAACGAGAAATCCTTTCCACCAGCAGGCCTTCGAAAGAACAAAAAATTGAAACCTGTAGCCTGAATTTCATCCAAGAGGACACCCTAGGGGTCCACCATCCGCACGACGATGCGCTTGTGGTCACAATGACCATAACCAACCGTAAGGTATTTCGAATCCTCGTGGATACCAAGTCCTCGGTTGACATCCTCTTCGCACAGGCGTTCGACAAGATGAGAGTCGGTGGGTCCCAACTCCAAGCCGTTAAAACTCCTTTGCTCGGATTCTCAGGTGGCAGAGTCATGGGAATGGTTCTATATATGGGGTTTGACCTCATGGGAACTTTCCATGAGGTCGAGTTGTATGGGGCCCACCGTGATGTGTGTCGAACATCAACACCGTGCATTTGAGGGGTCCCCTTTAAATTGTGGGATATCCCAAAAATCAGCCGTATACGAAACTCAAGTGGGCCATACCATCTAAAATCATGTGAAGACATGCCTAAAACATATAAAAGTACTTGGTGGAGCCCACTTGAAATTTGGATGCGTCTGAAACTTGATCTGACCCTCATCTAAGTGGGACACACATAATGGATGGGCTGGATTTGTGAACCACATCTAGGTGGGCCTAACAAATGATTTTGAATGTTTTAATGGGAGGATAACCCCTCTCAACTTTTGTATGTGGTGTGCTCCACACAAGCCATGGATTGACTTGATTTTTAAGTTCAAGGCTAAACTTGGAAGGGTGCATCGGACTGATGGGGCAGGTGTTTTACACGCATTACGGTGGGCCCACACAGCTCAAGGTCAACCACATATAACCATTTCCACACACACACATATATATATATATATACACACACACTAACTGATAGGCTATCATGCAAGATTATCCATGTAAATTAAAGACTTATCTAACCTTTTCGGATATCCCACCCTGTCTTCCATTTTTATATCATATCATGTTGCATTATATTACAAGTGTTTGCTAATTCCACGCGCTTGTATATCGAAGCCCAAAACATGTCTCGACATGTGCAGACATAATACACGTACGGAACATCTGATCTATCCATTAGTGGGCCGGGTAAGATGGATCACAAAGAGGATCGAAAAATCAAATGGATGGATAAAAGATAACTTGGTTCAGCTACCATTATTCTCTTGCACTGTGGTCCACCTGATAAGTGAACCAATTTCATTTCTGGTTCAATGCATTTGAACCGTGGGGCCATTTGATAGACAGATCAGATGTTTCACACGTATGCCATGTTGGCACATGTGAAAGCATGTATTGGAGCAGCAATATACACAAAATACAAATGCAGATATGTTTTGATCTTTCGTAGTCAAACCAAAGGTTTGGCATTATTATATAGGTTCCTTCTCCCACGTGAACATGGTGGACCATTCTTCCCACAGGAGTTATTTGATACTCTGGCAGAGTATGAAGTTTGATACGCAGAAACTGAAAATTTGTAAACGTGGCATATATTTACTCAATTGAAACGGTTGAAGGTTCTGGATTCAATGTAGATAGGTCATATTTCAAATATCAGATTGATTAGACAATTCCAACCAGTGATTAATGGCCATTTAATTATTGAATTTGGACCGCTGACTGTTTTCATCTAGACCATCTATTAACTGTCCACTAATCAGCTAGTTATCTAATCAAATCAGTTCATTTTTCGGTTTATCAGCCAGCTAAGTTCGGATCAAGGATTTGGATGGTTTAATTTGAGCTACTTGTTGGACACATTTTCAATATCTTAATACTTGTATATCAACTGCCACATTCTACCAGAGCATCAAAGCCTCTCTCTCTCTCATACATCCACGTGGATCCACGTCTGCAGATGTCCAAGTTCAAAGGACGCGGATGGGCTGGGATATAGCTGGTGGCAGACTCTGTGGGGCCCACCATTATGTATGTTTTTAATCCACGCCGTTCATACGTTTTGCTATAGGGCATGAGCCCAAAATGAGGTAGATCTAAAGTCAAGTGGACCACACCACAGGAAACAGGGGATTGAACGCCAGCCGTTGAAAACTTCTTGGAGGCCATATAAGTTTTGGATCAAGCTGAAATTTGCACTTTCCCTCCATCTAGGTCTTTCTGACCTTATGAACAGGTTGGATGGCAAATAAACATCATGGTGGGGCTCATGGAGGTTTCAACGGTGGGGATCATTATCCCCATTGTTTCCTGTGGTGTGGTCCACTTGAGCTTTGTATACGCTTCTATTTTGGTTTTTGGTCGTAAAATGAGCTGAGAAAGCGGATGGACGGCATGGATAAAATGCATACAACAAGGTGGGACCCACAGAGGAATCCGCTTCCAAGAGATATGGGTCTCCAATTTTCCGTTTTACGGTTTACTGTTTCTACCGTATTCGACAGTACGTGGAACTCTATGAACGGTCCCGATTGATGCAATTTTCTGTCACGTGTGCTGCCTAAACACGGCTCTAGCATTTTCTAGTTCTGTACGGTAAACCATATTAAAGCATGCACCTAGTTGCATTTGGACTCATTGGCGTCTGCATCAGCTATTTGGACCGTCCATTCGGTTCATTCAATAAGGGCGTGTTTGGGCATAGGCATTAGCACTGCTTACGATGGATGGGATCGCCCGATCCGGCGTGCCCATCCCACGCGCACGTTTGCTTACGCATGGGATCCACATTTCGTCGCTATCCCCTGGGATCGGTAGTCGTGTATGGTTGGATATGAACGAGACTTCCCATCCCACCTCTCTCCTCTCCTCGAGCCCACCAGCAAATCCCGCGGGATTTCGCCCTCTATAGACGGATTTACGCAGGTACGGAGAGAGGAAATGGCGTCGCGCCTGCTTCAACCCTTCCCACCATCAGGTTCATACCAGCAGAGAAGAGAAATCGATGGTTTGGCGTCGGTCAGTGACATCCATCAGCGGCTATTTAGCCATGGCGTCGGCATGTTGAGCTCCCATCATCACTCTACGCGGAGAAGGTAAGGACCGCCGTTCATCGCTTGAGGTATGTCTTCGTTACCCTAATTTTTCCCCAATTTGTCTCTTGCGTTAGGGATTGTCCGTTTCGGGCGGATTTGGTTGTTATGTACACTACAATCGGATGTCATCCCTTGTTCACGAACACCAAACATCTCTCCTTCAACTTCCTATAGTCAAGTTCTCATAATCCCATCCTACTGTCTTATGCTTTGCAATGTGAAGGGACGGCCGTTGATCAGTACCTTCACATGCACCCACAATTAATGCCTCTTTTGGCTAAGAATAGGAGATGGATTGAAAAAGGATTTTTGAATGAAATCCTTCATAATCGGACCATGTCACTGAGACGATAACGTCAGTTGGTCTCTGTGACAGCTCTAATCAGTGTGTGTTGGAGAGTTATAACTTGTTCTTACTTTCAGAATGTTGAGGAAAATAAAATAAACAAAATACTGAAATAGCTTTGTGTTTTGTAATTCTTTATATATTACTTCATTACAGTTACTGTCTGTTACTGTTGGCACCCTGTTATCGGCACCGAACAATTTGGTGTTCGTGAACAGCAAAGGATATCCGTTGGAACTGCAACGGATATATATTCCATATGTTTCTTTCTATTTATGTGTTCTTCTTTTTTCTTACTATGGTGAAAGTGAAATGATGGTTGATCTCTTTTACCATCCCCATTTATCTATACCGATTGGTTGAAATAGATCTGAGCAAGGTATTCTTACTTTCATGGCTTAGCATCTCCAATTTGTTTAGAGTTGTTGTAGATCTTAGTATTACAATCACCAGTTTTACAGTGAGGATGTGCCTTGATTTTTCAAGTAGCTGAGCACACTGACTTTCTGTTTCAGGAGATGCACTTTCTTCGTGTTATTTCTCTTTACCAAGGTTGCATTGTAATAGGGATGCATTGTGGAATCGCCCAATAAAGAGAGCCTGACAGAGTACGAAATAATTATATTTGCCAAATGCCTTGATCATTCGGGCAGTGGATAAATTATGAAATATGGAATCACTATTTCATATTCACAGAGAATTTATCTTTCAATTGATTTGTGAATTGTTTGATCCTTTGTAGTAGTACTGAATGTTGCAAGATATGGATGGTTACGGTTTTACTCACCACTACTTTCTAGATTTCAAATCCATGAAAACCTTAAATACTATGGGTTGTAGCTGAGATAATATGGAATATTCAATCTTTGCCTACTATTTTGAATTGATACCATTTTCATATACCTTTCTTCAGTCCATGTTGGTACCTCATGTTCCTTTGTCTTTTTGTACTGTTATTGGAATCAAAGTCATGTGGAATCAGCAAGAAGTTAGCAACAGATGTAGACCTGAATTGGTTGGACATGGACCTTCATGAACAAGAGACTAGGCTTGAGATATCTTGAGATGCTCAAACCCCATGTGGAAGAAGCACATGATACCAACACTTGTTAAAATAAACTCGTGTAGCCAGTCTCAGAAGCAGATGCACAAAAGAAGTTGTTGCCAATCAAATTAATTCCAAACTAGAGTATCATATTTGAAATTTGCTTATCAACTGTATATGCTTTTTTACAAGTACTCCCAACGATTGGTTTACTTTTTCATACGAAATAGTTGTAAGAATTCCCTGCTGCCGCTCTAGTTATTCAAAACTGGTGCAGCACCAAATTGAACAAAATCGGCAGAAGTGGCTGTTCGATATACATTTCTTCTAAATGGACATCTCTTTGTATAGAACCAAAACAATTAATCAGCGGGCCACAGGTAAAAAACTTGCTACGCACTCCCGATGTCCGTATCACAACTATTACACGGGATCTGTCTCAGGTTAGATAATGTCACGGCATGAGTTGATAAATTCCCAAGATTCACCTCAGTTGGTGGATGCTCTTACTTGACTTTCACTTGAATTTTGATGGTCAACTTGTTTAAGCACTAATTACGTTTCCTCTTTCATGCTTGGGTTTTTCCAGATAACAGGAGGCATTCCCCTATAGCGACATTGCGTCCTTATAGCTGCAACTGACAGTTCCGGTATGTTCTATCACAGCCCAATTGGTGTAGATACTGCTAGGTTGATAATGTGCATGGTAATTTGTGATATTCATGTGCATACATCTCTAATGGTGGATACAGTTTGTGAAATTCAATCCGGCATACCACCATTGGGTTTTTAAAAACATAATTCCTGATTCAGTGGTGCTCTTTGATTGGCTTGGTCGGGAGCTTGCACGAGCCATGCACATGATACCAACTCATAATTCATTGCATTAACATCATAATTTATCTTATTCTTTAGTAATGATGCTTGTTGTTATAGGTCGATGTCTTCTTCTTTTTAGAACTTGTATAGGATATAGCGTGTAGGAAGAGAGTTTTATATTAATCATGGAGTATCACTTTTTGAGGGTTAGCATCATGGATGTCTTTAAATATCCAAACAGTTACTGCCAGAAGGCTGTTGGACACATTAAGCACACTTTTTAGTTATAAATGGCGAATGATTTTGTGAAAACATACCAATTCGGTTATTATTCTCAATGGAACGTGTTTAACAACTCGATTTTTTTATATTATACTTGGGAGTTTCTTGATTATTTTTTTTTATATCATCAGTATCCACCTGTATACGTATGTGGTTGACAGGTGATGGATGATGAAGATGAGGAAGAGATGGCTGATTCCATTGTCATGCTTGCAACAGCTGCATGTGTCGTAGCTGTTGGGGCATACTATCGCGACTATATGTTTAAAGAACCAGCTCGGATAGGGAATGATGCGCGTGCCAGGTTTATTAATTCAATAATTCGGAGTAATGATAGAGATTGCATTACCCAACTTAGGATGAAGCAGGACACATTTTTCCACCTATGTGAAGTAGTGCGCGATAAGACGACCCTACGCGATACACGTAGGGTTAGTTTGGAGGAACAACTTGTGTACTTCTTGCATACAGTTGGCCACAACGTCCGAAATCGTGTGATAGGACACAAATTTTGTCGATCTGGTGAAACTATAAGTCATCACTTTTACCGAGTTTTAGATGCAATTATTTCCCTATACCCTGAATATGTTAAGCAGGCAGGCGCACAAACGCCGATTGAGATTCAGGAAAATACACATTGGTCCAGTTATTTCCAGGTATCAATTTAGACCAACTGATCGTTTTTTAATTTACAATTAAATCAAGATATAATGTGAAACTAATCCTATAGGCTCGAAACCTTTGCCAATATAAGATTGCGTGGGTGCGATTGATGGGACACATATTCCTGCACACATAGCAGCATCAGAACATGCAAGCTTTCGTAACCGAAAGGGTATCTTGTAGCAGAATGTACTTGCTGCTTGTTCCTTTGATATGTCGCTATTGTATGTGTTAACTGGATGGGAAGGTTCAGCGTCAGATGCGCGGATCCTACACAATGCCTTGACGCGATCAGACGATCCACTTATCGTGCCCCATGGTAACTAATATTAAGTATCATTTAAATATTAATTGGTGCGTATAATCTGTCCCACTGCAAGACTGAAAAATCATTCCTATTATTGTGTAGGAAAGTACTTCGTCGTAGATGCAGGTTACGCTCATTCCCCAGGGTTCATGGCCCCTTATCGTGGAGTTCGATACCATCTGCAGGAATATCATAGCGGATGATCACCCATTAACGTGAAAGAATTGTTTAACTATCGACATGCGCAATTACGAAATGCAATTGAGCAATGTTTCGGTGTGATGAAGGGGAGATTTCCTATTTTAAAGACGTGTATGCAATACCCCTTTGATACACAGGTTAAAATTGTCGTTGCTTGTTGTGTGCTCCATAATTTCATACGGAGTGAAGATGGATCGGACCAAGACTTGCGTGACATAGGTGTACCAGTGGGTGACGTCGAGACTATTCCTACCCCAAATGAGGTATCGACAATTGATGAAAGGCAATGACTAGTCCATGTCACTCAACGAGCAAAGGATGAGTGGATCAGAACTCGTGACAGGATCGCGGAGCGCATGTGGGAAGACGCCCAAAACAATAGTAGGATTCGATAATCCTACTAGTTATTGTGATGATCATGACATACCGCATAAGTAAAGTAATAGATGTAACGAGTTTTTGTGTTTTTCCTTGAAGTACTAGTTTTTTTGCACTTTGTACACCGAAGCTCACAAATTGCGTTACATACATCAACAACTGTTTATTCATGTACATTTTCATTTTGGGAAACTTTATAATTGACGCATACTGTATTCCGCATAATTCTCTTTGTGTAACTGCCTTCCCATCTAAACATAGGTGATATGTCGGCCAATTTGAGAGGATCTAGTTCGACTCCAACGCAATTGCCGTTGCGTAGCCCGGTTCTACCGACACGTACCTCACCACGTGAGAAGACCGTAATATCTCTGGTAGAGCCTTCCTATCGCGCTGCGAAGATCAAATGGACTGAAACTATGAATCAAGTTTTGTTTGACACCTTGATTGAGCAAATTGCGCTAGGTAAAAAGGCCGATAATGGGTTCAAACGAGAAGCATATCAAGCGGCCGCTGATGCGGTCCATAGACGTACACAGATTCATCTTACCTGGCAAAATGTTCAAAATCGATTGAGGTATCACAAGAGGGAGTACGGTGATATAAAGGACATGCTGGCTGCGAGCGGTTTCGGTTGGGACAGTGAGCGCATGGTGGTGACGGCCCCAAACGAGGTTTGGGAGGAATATTTAAAGGTAACCTATATTGTAGTTTTGATTGTATTTAAATTTCAATTTTTTTGGGCATTTAGTGATATTCGAATTTATCATCTGTGTAGTCTCATCAGTGAGCTGGGGATTGCGTGAAAAGCGAATCGAACGGATGGATGATCTATTGGTGATTGTCGGGTCAGACCAGGCAACGGGCAGATATGAGCAAGGAAGTCGGAACATTGCGGCATCAGCGTCTCGTGTTTATAGAGACCTGAATGATACGTGGAGAGAGCTGAACGATGACACAGATGCTATTGTGGACTTGTCTGAGGAAAACCTCGATGAATCACTTGGCATATATGGTCAATCAACAGACAATAAAACAAGGAAAAATAGGCCGTTTTAGGACACACCCACTCGTAGAACCGATTCTGATAGTAGTCGTGGTGGAAGTGCAACAACAAAAAGGATGCGACCTGCTCGACCGTGTGATGTCGTAGGCTTATCTCTCACGAGTGTCGTAGAGGCAATGCGTAACTTCTCTATTGAAAAGGATGTCAACCGAACGCGATGTGTCTTAGACATTCTGGAAGAGGTTTAAGGGCTAACCAACGCTGAATTTATTGAGGTTGGTCAGCTCTTGAATAAAGATGAGAAGCTTGCCTCCTTTTTTGTTGCCCTACGGCCGGATCGTCGTGTTGATTGACTTAAGAAAACTCTGGACGATTTGAAGGGTAATGACGGTGGTGGGTCTGTTTGATAGTTGCAGATCTTTGGGATTTAAAAACTTTGAACATTGGGAACCATTCATATGGTAATTCAGGTTGAGAACAGTTGGCAGATGACACTCTTTTTTTTGCAATGGTTTAAGTAATAACTTTTTTTTTTGGGCATGTAATAACTTCCACATATCTTTTTTATATTGCTTATAATTTTGGATTCCATATATCATATAGGGCCATTGGTATACACTGGCCTTGGACGGTTAAATGGCTCGTTCTACTTGATATGTAATTATTTAATCTAACTCTTGGGTATTTGCTTTTGTTGTATAACTAGACCACACACATCAGACGAAGTTGAGGTACGCTCCCATACTCATGTTAAATGGTTTTATTAGATTGTATACTCAGGATTGCATCGTGGATGTCATCGCTTTATTGTAAATACATGTACAAATGTATGGTTTCACTTTGTTGCTATTCATTGCGATACTGGACCTCTTTTTGCAGATGGCGAAGGAGAAATACTACGTGGTATTGGTTGGCCGTCAGCCCGGTATTTATCGTACATGGGATGATGCACGAGTCTAGGTTGAGGGATACAGTGGGAGCTGCCATCGAGCGTTTAAGAATTGGAGAGAGGCAACAACATACTGGGACAACTTTTCCGGTTTGGCAACTGCACCGCCGACACATGGATGTGGCGCTCGCTCGAGAGAAGTTGGAACATCAGTGGACGCAGTTGATGTCCATCATTCAGCTATGTTGTCTATCCACTGGACAGCCCCGACCACTATGTTGAGGCCCACGTCTACTGATGATCTCCCCCCTTCAGCCACAGACAGATTATTGACACTCTTGATTGGAGTAATGGTTGGTTTTTTTGCATTGTATATTATGATTAAATTATAACTTGTTGGGTATGTTTTCATAACACTATTACTTTGAACAACTCTTTAAATTTGGATGATTTGTTTGCGATGGTACAGTCATACAATGGTGAAACATTATTACCTGATATCACAACACTCCACGTCGCCCGATTCCGTAAACATTCACACGTGTAGAAATCCACACGTATGCACAAAGGGAATCACAACAAGTTGTATATGGCTAAGATGAAGACTAGAGAGCACCGAAAAAGAATTCGCGTTCATTATGGCGTGACCCAGGAGTCAAAAATGAAATATGGTAGAAACCAGTGTACGCACACAACCCTGGTGGCTCATGGCCTGCTTCTCACTCCCATTGAAATCGTTGTGGACGGTATGGATGATACAACACCCCATGTGGAGGGTTCGGATCATCCATCAGCTGTTGTGGGTCCCACAGAGAACCGACCACTAGTAGCGGACGGTTGGGATGGAGTATGGTGGGCAATGCACATTGGGTCAGCGAATTGTTCAAAGCGTCGCGCCTCAATATCCAATTCCGTACGGTAATACGCGCACGTCCAAACGTGCGACCCATGGGATGAGTTGGATTCAAATCCAATCCCGTCTCTATCCAAATAGTATCACTGAAGTGATCCCAGGATGGATGTTGCAATCTAAACAGGCAGCTCTTTTGGCGGTTGGATATGAAAATCCCATTGGATGGCCGACAATCCACTGTCTCTACCATTATTACCTTAAAACCGATCCCATACCTCCTAAACCCATGGGATCGGTCCGGCCAAACACGCCCTAAGTCATTCACTACGACCTGCAAAATTCACATCAATCTGACGGTCCTAATCATCTGATCCTTTACTCTGCATAAATCTTATCCATCCCTTTTCCATTCCACTGACCTACATCATTGGATCATTTAATCTATATGAAAATTTCCAATGAAGCCTATGAAGAGTGGACAACATCTAATAGATGGTTCAGATATGTTATGCGGATACTAACAAGTCCAAATGCAGGTAGGTGCATGGAAAGACTTCAAGACACTTAGCCTAGTGAATCATTTCTCTTTAATTTTGATTAGGGATTTTGCGTCATATAGACCCAACGTAGTACTCACGTTTTTTCATTGGATCTGAGAAAAACCTTAAGTACCAAAGTAGACATCCATCCGTACAAACGAATTCAGAAAGACAAAAATACCCCTGCTTTTTCCAGTTGCTTTACCCTGTGGTATTTTCGTCAAAAAACCAATGTCCGTACCTTAAAAACGCCTTTGGTGAGATAAGTTTTAGGGCGGCGGTAAGAAAAAAAAATAACGGCGTTGTACGGACTCGTGTACTGTGGTAATTTTTTCTTTTGATTACTTATAGTTCTAGAAAGTGATACAATAGACCATGACCCACTATGGTAGATAACCAATCAGATAGGGTCGATTGGAGTCTAAAAACACTTTAAAACTTGGTGAGCGTTTAATCACCACTGTTTCCTATGGTGTGGTCCACCTGAGATTTAGATATGCTTCATTTTCTAGATCATGAACTAATTCGAGATCACAAAATGGATGGGCGGAGTGGATAAAATACATACACTATCGTGGGCCCACATAGGTTTTTTCCAACACCCACCGGTACCAACCTTGGTAGAATCCGAGTCCCAACAAGCTGTGTCTACCCAGCTCTGACCCGTCTAGGACCTGTTAGTTTGGCCTTGGGCTAGACTCTTGGAGCACATACACTAATTAATTTTTTTGGCAGAACTTAGGCATAAGTTATCTTAGCTTGACCTGGCCAGGCCTAGTTACATGTATACATGTGTTATATTCTACATGTATGCTTTTCCATTATTGATTAGGCAACACATGCATCTTACATATAGACTTTGGTTTTAAATTTCTAAATGTATATTTCTTTCTAACAAGTGTAAAAGAAAGAAGTGATAGTTTCTTTTATGACAAAATGAACTCATAAAATTATAATTCAATGTAAAGGTTTACATCTCTAAGCATGGAACAAATTTTTTATTGTTGATATTGATATGCCTTACAAAAATGATTTCAAATGAAGAATAGTTGATGGTATAAATCAAAGTATAATGCTTGGAATAATCAGATCAAAGAATGTTATATTATCTTTGGACTATAATTAGAGCGGGGCATCGAGTTGAGTCGGACCGAGATAGGGCTGACTCGACTCGATCCGGTTTTGAAATAGGCCTACTTGAACTCGATCCGACTCGATACTGAGTCCAACATGTATGACTTGATTCAAGTTCAGTATGGCCTGGATTGATCCAGATCGAGTCCGATCCGATCAGAAGAATCGAGTTGGGTCGAGTTGGCATCGAGTCGGATTGAGAGATGAGGGAGGAGAAGGAGGAGGAGGAGGAGGAGGAGGAGGGAGGGAGGGAGGGAGGGAAGTAGTGGAGAGGAGAGAGGAGGAGGAGGAAGAGGGTGATGGTGGTGGGTTGCCGAGCTTGGAAGAGGAGGATGAGGGAGGGAGGGAGAGAGTTTGGGATCGGGTCGGGGTAGGGTGCAGCGGGTAGGGTTAGATAGTCGGGTCGAGTCAGGTTTCGGATTGAGTCGAGTCTAACCGGATCAAGTTACTGGGCAACTCAAACTCAACTTTTTTTCAGTTTGGATTGGGCGAAGCCTACTCGGTCCGGACCCACTCACCCATTCGGTTGGGGTCAAGTCGGATCTAAACGATTCGGACGAGTCGAGTTAACCGGATCGAGTCGTCCGGTGCTCACCTCTAACTATAACATTTAGAATATACATAAGACTTAAACAAACATTGTCAATCTGCATACCTATTCATAGAAAACAATTATTTTTCATGAATGAATACACTCTTTACCTGTAGTATTAATAAGCTATTGCTATATGACAATACATGTAATTATCATTCAAATCTTAATCGCATCTAAATGTATATAATTATCATTTAAATCTTATTTAGACTCAAATTTGTCTAATTATTGCCATGCGTATGACATCTAACATCAATGCCATGTGTACAACCATGTACTTGTTTGGTGCACTTAGTCAATACTTTGACTAGATCCTTAAACTCTAGTGAATAAAACATCTAGTTAAACCTGCTAAGGATGCAACAAGCCCTAACATGACCTATCCGCCATGGAAGCAACTTCAGATGGAATCATACAATATAATACGAAAAGAAAAATTCAAGCAACCATACAGAACACACACATGCTACGTAAAAAATTCTCATAAAAAAAACCACAACACCAAGCGACAAACAATGAACTCCTTTCAAAACTCTCGAGTCTCTATAAGCTCTCACAAAATTTTCAATAAAAAATACATTAATATCGTATTAACATGGTTTATATAATCCCCATGCAAAAATAAAAATAAAATTGTGTACTTATGTGTTCCGCTCGATCGCACCATCGATCAATCGAGACATCAATAGAGTCTCTTTGTCAATTGAAATAGATCTCGATCGAACGGGGACTTCACGACGTGCTTTAGTCAACCCAAGAATTCTTGGGTGAACAAGGTCAATCGAACAATACCGCACTAGATTAAAAACACTTGATCAACGAAACCTCAGTTTACTTCCTAATTACAGTAAAGATTCAATGTGTGGAGTGTAAAGTGTGCCAAAAAGTATTCGAGCAATCCTACATCTTACACTATGTGTACATTAACTTTGAAATTTTAAACCTAAGTTTTGATGGAAAAATCCCATTCTCTCGCCACTAAATTATATAATATTATTTCAAAAAAAATCATATATAATATATTTTCTAAAAATAAATATTTTGTTTTCTTACAAAACACAACACCACCAGCAAAAATAAGTTGCCCTTTATTTTCTGAAACATGATTCTCCAATTAAGGTAACTAATAGGGCACAACACCATTCCCTACATTGATCTGTGGTAGATTTTGTCAAAATATCTGCAACAACATTTTCTTCACTGAATTTAACAGATCAGCACCTTTATTTCTTTTCAGCTGGGAGTCATCATGTGCATTTGTTCCCTACAGTCAATGTTCCACTGGTTGTGGAAGAAGGTCCTACGAATATCTCAAATCGTTGCTAATGTACCTTAGGAGATGATATGGTAGAGTTTGGAGAACAGGAAAACAGTGGAGCCATCTCTCTAGAAAACATGTGGGTAGTGTAATGCACTAATCTGAACCGTCCATCCAGTGATAACTATCATGGATGGTCTGGATTTCTAAAATCACACATTTGAGGTGCCCCTATCCATCACTTTTATTCATTTTCCCATCGTTTTATTCAGTACTGTCCCCTTAGAGGCCACTGATCATTTTTGAACCATTTTGTATCCACAGAGTGGAAATGTAGATGGACGGTCCTTATGGATATTAAACTCTACCAGTTGGGCTGTGGATAGATGACTCTACCATATTCATTTCCACAGTCATGTAAGTATGGTGCCCTCAATGTAGAAAATGACTTCACAACAACTGACGCAATAATATAATTCTTCCGTGCAAACACCTTTTTAACAACAAAAATAAAAATAGAAGTAAAATCCCCACCTCAGATTGGGTACTGTTCCTGCCCGCACTTAGCAGAAACAGCCGCAGTAGCCACAGGATTTAATGAGAAGGCAGGTCTTTAGTCAGATATGGGTCCACTTGAAAAGACTAGACTACTTGTGACATTTTATTATTGTAATTTAATAAATTTTTAATAAATAAATAAAAATATTTTAAAAATTCAAAACTTTTTTATTTTTTTATTTTTTTCTGATTTTGAAAAGTGTTTTATTTTTAGTGTATTTTTTTATTCGACATCGAAAATGATTAGAGGAAAGGCCAATGAGAAGGATATACCATTAGTCCAAATTTATGTCATTGACCACACACATGCGCGTGTCGAGCTGGGCCAAGTCCGAGTCTATAAGAGGACTGGGAGTGTATTTACACTAACGATTTGGATCTATACTCAAAAAATATATATGCTTGTATCTGTCAACTTTGTGTACATTTTAAAGCAGGGATGTATCTATTCGAGTGATCGCACTAGTTGGGTCCAAATTCAACTGACCTAAATAATTTAAAATGATGTTTTGAGACGTACTCTTTTTTCCAAATTTATTCATTCAAACAAACAAAATTTTTTTTCCATTTCTTTATAATTTGTCCCAATTCAATGCTGATTTGCTGAGTCTATTGTTAGCCAACTTATTTTGGTATAGTTTTACGCGTCCACCCTATCTATAGCAAATGCACCATTCCAATCGGGTAATAGTTGTCGTATCCTTAATGCTAATTGTCTAATATTCTTTTTGCACTTAGAATACAGTCATAAATTTGATTTCAAGCCAAATAATCCAATCAGGGATCAAACTAAACAAATAAGTTATATTTTCTTATTTTCTTATTATTATTATTATTATTATTTTAATACCACCTATTATTTTAAACATATTATTTTTAGCATTTATTGCAACTTGTGTATTTGTTTAACAGGACAATATTAACATACAAGCAAAAAGCTGATGAGCTCACCGCCATGTTTACGTGAAAATATTCAAACCTATGACTTTTTGGGTACTGAGTCCAGATGCTCTGAATTACTTCATTCCAAACGTCTCATCGTTGAATGCCAAGCCAAGATGGAAACATAGAAAATTAGGATGGAAGTGGGTCCCACTTCCCACCCACATCAATCACCATTCGATCTTGATCTGACATTATTCAGCTACCGTCCGTCAGTGATTCAAACAATCAGACCATTCATCTGGTAGGCCCCCACCTTACTTGCACCGTACACTAAAAGTCAGGCCAATCAAAAGATCCTAACCGTTGGATCATAAGCCCCAGAAACTAAGCAAATTGCCCGGTGAGCAACTCCTTACTAAACTGTGGGGCTCACCGTGATGCATGTGTCATATCCACTCCGTCCATCCATTTTACCAGCTAATTTTAAGGCACGAGCTCAAAATTGAAGAATATCCGAAGCTCAAGTGGACCACACCACAGAAAATTTTAATCAAGCTGATATTTGTATTTTTAGTCCATCCATGTCCATATAACATCATGGGACGGCGTGAATAAAACATATACGTACATGGTGGGCCCCACAGAGTTTACTCAGTACGCAATTCACTTCCGTCCATAAGTCCAGATCCTACGTGTGTCCCACGTGTACTTGGGTTTTTGTTGATGCATCGCGCGTGTGGAGCCGTGCCCATCCACGCACATAGAAACACGTGCCAGTATTGAACGGGTGTTCGAGATCTGATCTTTCCATTGTTGCAAGCAACGATCAGATTATAAAAAGTAAACGGACGGTTAAAATAACATTTAACTGCAGTCCATTTGTTTAGCATTCTAAGGCCCACCAGAGTTGTGAAATGGCTTGAACTTTAGGCCAGAAGATCTAAACAGCGTATCCCACGTAATGGAAAGCTTAGAACGCTCACACGTGTTTCATATTCGCACGTGTGCTTGCATGTGGATGGGCTGGGATTTCACACGCGCCAGGAATCAGCAAAGTTCCGAGAACACGTCTCTGACGAGGCGTCCATAAATTAACCTTTTCCTTCTCTCGGGTCGTACATGGCCCCTCACGTGAGGGGGTGGAACACGTGTTAAATATTAGTTAGAAGGACACACGTTTGAGAGATCTGACCCATTCATCAGGTAGGGTATACTGTGGAAATGCCATTACCAAAAAATCAGGGTAGTATACTCATCAAGTGAACCATTCATGTATGTTGATTTTTTTTTACTATTGGATTTTTTCTAACCGTTCATTCTTCTCGATCAAGTCTGACCTTCTGATCAGCAGACCAAGTATTGTGCCCTACCAGCTTAATGACCCGGATCTATGACACGTGTTTCCTTTGCCTGGATTTTTCACACGTGTTGACATGAAGGGTACTCTTGAATAAAAGCCCTTTTTTCTTCACCGTAATTAATTAGAGAAAACACAGGTCAAAACTTCTGTTGCCCCAAAAGTTTTTAATGACAAGCACTTAATGACCACTATTTCCTGTACTGTGGTCCACTTAAGATTTAAATCTGCCTATTTTTTATTTGTTTACTAATTTGAGGTATTAAAATAGATGAATGGGGTGGATACATACATACATCATGCTAGTACTGCTGACGTTGGTAATGGAGGGGTCACCGCAAACGGATTGGCTACTCTGGTAGTTGGTGGTCCGTCTGCCCCCACCATGATGTATGTGTTTCATCCATGGCGTTCATTTATTTTTCTGGATAATCTTAGGATATAATTCAAAATTTGATTATATCCTAATCTCAAGTGGACCACATTACAGGAAACAATGTTGATTGAACATCGACCATTAAATTTTTTTAGGGCCATAAAAGTTTTAGATCAAGATAATCTTTGTTTTTTTTTTCTTTCATCTATTCTGTATTACCTAATCAAGAGATTGGATGTAAAATAAACACTACAATAGGCCTAGGGAGGATTTTAACAGTAGATATCCAATCACTATTGTTTTCCTGTCGTGTGGTATAACTGAGATTTATATCCATCTCATTTTTGGTCTCAAGCTCTAAAATGATTTGTGAAAATGATTAACGGCACAGATAAAATACATACTTCATAGTGGGGCAGCAAATCACCGACCATCGGCCACAGAAATGGATTGGCTACTCCCCCTTGACACCTGCCAATGGCTGGTGGTGGTGCTCTGTGGGGCCCACCATGATGTATGTGTTTCATCCATGCCGTCCATATATTTTACAGATTATTTTAAGTTATGAGACCAAAAATGAGATATATATCAATCTTAATTGGACCACATTACAGGAAACAGTGTTTAATGAGCGTTGACCATTAAAAACATTTTGGGGGCCATAAAAGTTTTGGATCAAGATGATTTTTGTTTTTTTTCCTTCATCTGGGCCTGTATGATCTAATCAACAGATCGGATGTCAAATAAACAGTACAATGGACCTTAGGAGGATATTAATGGTGGATATCCAATCACTATTGTTTTCATGTGGTGTGGTCAACCTGAGGTTTATATATCTCTAATTTTTGGGATCAAGCCCTAAAATGATCTTTAAAAATGGATGAACAGAATGGATGAAACACATACATCATGGTGGGGCCCACAGCGCACCGACCATCAGCCCCGGGGCTGGTGTCAGGGGGAGTAGCCAATCCGTCTCCATCGGCCACCGGGCTAGTGGCAAGGGAGTAGCCAATCCATTTCCGTCACCGCTCCCGAGTCCGAGTCCGCCTGCTACACCCCTTTGCACGAAGTTCCTGCGGTAAGAAGTTAGGTGAGGCCCACCGTTATGTTTTAAATCCACTCTGTCCGTCCGTTTTTCCATATCATGTTAATGACATGGTTCCAAAACTGAGTCAGATCCAAAATTCAAGTGAGCCATACGACAAGTTAAAATGAGGATTGAACGTACACCATTCAAACATCCGTGGGGCTACAGAAGTTCTAGTGGTCGGTGCTACGTGGGCCCTAACATTATGTATGTGTTTTATCCACGCCGTCCAAGCATTTTGAAAGATAATTTTAGGGCTTGATACAACAAACCAGGTAGATCTAAATTCAGGTGGACCACACCATGGGAAACAGTAGTGATTGAATGTCCACCATTAAAAAACTTCTAAGCCCCACTGTAATGGTTATTTGACATCAAAACTGTTGAATAGGTCATATGTATTTGGATGAATGGAAAAAATATATAAGAGCTTGATCCAAAACTTTTGTGGCGCTAAAAAAGTTTTTAATGGTAAGCGTTCAATCAACACTGTGCAGTCTACTTGAGATTTAGTTCAACCTCATTTTTTTGACTCATACCATAAAATGATATAGAAGAATGGGTGGACGGCATGGATGAAACAAATATATTATGGTGGGGTCAACAAAGCACCGACCATAGCCATTGATTAGTTGCAGGGTGAGTAGGTTTCCCAAGTTCTTGTATGAGGGTTATTTTTTTGTGGTGCGGTTCTTTTTCCCAAGAAGTAGGATAAGACGAGTGTACTTTTAAGTTTCTCTTCAATACATCCCAATGCATTAATATTTTTGTAGGTAAAGATCGTAGCCGTTGAATATACGATAATAATGCATTGATCCAACCGTTTATCTGATGGTATTCATTGTGGATGGACGGCATCCAAAATATCTTTAAGATTGGAAGATACTCTAAATGGCCCACGGAACAATGTCTCAAGTAGACGGTCTTAAATAAAAATTATTAAGTAATCAGATGGTTAAAATAATTCAATAATATTTTGGATTTGGATTTTAACATCCACATGTGCTCAATCATATAAATGGATCGGATTTTGAAAATGACCTCATATCCAACGGCCACATTCCCGACGTATAACTATTAATACAGCTATGTATGTACCAAACCTCAACATCTTTCGACGCCTTTGTAAGAAGGGTATTTTGGACATAAGAAAAAAAAAATCTGACAACCTATAATCTCGCAGACACCGATGTATCAGCTCCGACTACACGCGGGTGTAGAATTTGAAATCTACACGCATCAACACGTGCTAAAATATCAAACGTGTGCAAGAGATTCGAGATCTTCATCAGCTGGGATACATTACTCAGATCTTCTCTAATAGAAATCAGCGTTTTTCACTCCTCAGGTAGGCCATGGTTTACAAATCACTCGGTCGGCTCTAAAATAATCTCAGCCGTCAAGTATATTGTCCCAGTTAAGAAATAAGACGGAGTAAATTTTTTAATGATATAAGATAAAATAAGTTCATACATCTTATTAAAAGCTCAGATCTTTAAAATGGGTTTTATATTATCCTACGCGGTTGCGTGTGCATGGGATGTGATGTACACGCGGTACGTGCAGTTTAAATTTCAGCAGACGTCGATATATCAGAAGCCGATTGCGTCCTGCCCCCGCTGGACAATAAGCTGTCCATGCAGGGAATCTTTGGGGCCGACCTTGATGTATGGGTTTCATCCACGCCGTCCATCCGTTTTTTCAGATCATTTCAGAGTATAAGACAAAAAATGAGGCAGATCAAAGCTTAAATGAAATTTACATTTGGAAGAAGCGGTGATAACGACACCTACCGTTAAAACCTTATTAGCAGCTACCGTTATGATTATTTGTCATCCAACCTGTTCATAAGTTCATAGAGATATGTATGAAGGGGAAATACAAATATTAGCTTGATCCAAAACTTCTGCGGCTCCCAAGAATATTTTAATGGTGTTATATTAATCCCAAATGTGTGGCCAACTTGAGAAATGGATATTCCTAATTTTTGTAAAATCATACTAAAATGATCTGAAAAAATGGATGGACGGTGTGGATAATACTAATAAATCAAATTGGGTCCCAGAGAGTACTCTCTGGACGGATTCTTGTCCAGGTGTCCACAGTACGCAACCCGCTTCCTATATATCGTCTGTTAGCCACTACTGATAATTAAAGTATTTGGAAAAAAACAAAAAAGACTCTAAAAACACCTCTCTTTCTTTCAACAATCTCTTCGTAGGAGAGGAGAAACATGAGATTCAATCACATCCTTCGATCAAAAAACACTTCTCAGGTTTCAATCTTTCACACCCACTTTTTCTTTTCTTTTCTTATTTTCTTATTTTTTGTAATCTTTTTAGATTTTTCTGAATGAATTTGATTGAATATGAGTCCTTTTTTTTTGTAACTTTATATTTTTATTTAATTAATTGGATTTTTATTTTATTTTTTTACAAAAGGATTCTTTTAAATGCATGGGTATGACTGACTACAATTTTTTTTTTTTTTTCTGATTTTTTCACTCTATGGATTTCGTGGATGGAGTATCTTTGTTTCATTCACATCCTTTGATAAAAAAAACACTTCTCAGGTTTCATTCTCTCAAACCCATTTTTTCTTTTCTTTTCTTCTTCTGGATTCTCTTAGATTTTTCTGGATGAATTTGGTTGATTATGAGTTATTTATTTATTTGTATTTTATTTTATTTTAATAATTGGATTTTTAATTTTATTTTTTTTTACACAAAAAAGATTTATTTTTATTTATTATTATTATTATTTTTATGTATGGTTATGGTTTATTGCGTTTTTTCTGATTTTCATTCCATTTTTTGGTATGGATTTTGTGTATGGAGTATTGGAGATGATCTGTTTTCATGGATTTTGTGTAATTTTATATTTTTCTTTACATAATTGGATTTTTAATTTTTAATTTTTTGTATGGATATGATTGACCACATTTTTTTTTTTTTCTGATTTTTTCACTCCATTTGTTGGTATGGATTTTGTTTATGGAGTGTTGAAGATGATCTGTTTTCATTAGGAATTGCGGTAGATTCTGGCTGAGTATGGTGAATCATACGCATGCATGCATTCATACTTGCATGTGGCAGGCATCTAGTCGATCTACACCGTCCAAATTGCCAGCACTGCTACCGATGGGGTGTCATCTATTTTTTTTTAAAAAGTTTTGCATGATCCCAGCCGTTCGATTAGTAGCCATTAAAAGGGCTATGGGAAGAAACATGGTCAACGGTTCGAGCTCAACTGTCTAAGTTGAATGGTACTTTGTGAGAGTATTTTATGATAAACTTCCTATTTTCTTGTTGGTCTGGTTTTCACTTTTGCTGTTGGAGGATTGGTACATCCTCCGTACACGTTGATTATGAGTTGGTTGATCCAGACTGTCCAAATCGTTGGTCCCATCCTACATGGGGCATGGCCCAAAAATCACAATGATCAAACAATCCCAATCGTCCAATTTTCCCAGTTGAACATGGACCTTCGATCGGTTTTCTTTTCACCTGTCCAAGTTGATCCAGACTGTCCAAAGCGTAGATCCCATCCTAGATGGGGCATGGCCCAAAAATCACAATGATTGAACAATCCCGATCGTCCAATTTACCCAATTGAACATGAACCTTCAACCGATTTTCTTTTCACCTGTCCAAGTTGATCCAGGCTTTCCAAATCATTGGCCCCATTCTAGATGGGGCATGGCCCAAAAATCACAATGATCAAACAATCCCAATTGTACAATTTTCTTTCCCAAAGATGGCCACCAGCTGGAAATCTGGGATCACCTGATGGTAATGATATTTCAGATACACCCCACCTGAATTGAGGCTGATGGTCTAGATCAATGCACGTCTGTCACAGCTGCATGTGGATCATACAGCTAGGATCATCTGATGATTATAATTTTTGGGCCATGTCCCACCAGTAGAGTGGCCCACCATCTGGAAAGGTCTGGAATTACATACATCTGCGGCGTCTACGTGTGGATGTGTGCACGCTTACGGTCCACCATACTCTACCAGAGAAAATGGTTATGGAAATGCATTTTTAATATTTTTTTGATTAATTTTGTGAAATGGGTTTTGATGGCATGTTTCAAAATTCCTTCTTATTTGTTTGATTGGGTGTCGTTTTCTTGCGCAATTTCTTTCTGAGTAGTGTTTGTAGTGGTGTAGATATGAGAGGAACTGATTTGACAGAGCACTTGTCTAGTGATGGGAGCATAGGATGGTTATTCATATGCTCTCTTCTTGGGCCCACCACCCTCCCAAGGACCTAATTCGGGTGGGCCCCACACCTCTTGACAAGGTGGGGAACATCATGTCACACCACTCTCACATCATAGCAGCTGTGATAAGAACATTTTGATGTATGTTCTATACACTGGCTAATGCTAGAATTACCATATCAGGAGTATGATAGCTATTTGTGATGTAATGGAATGAGAGAAGTTATACAATCCTTGAGCTGAGGATATGCAAAGACTTGTGTTTGTAAAAGTGGGGCTCAGGGCTTGGTTGCTAGATGGGTAGTATGATGGGTCCCACCATGGTTACAGAAATTCCCAAATGTCCCCAAACGAGATGCTCGCTTCCCTTTGTTTGCTGTCTAAACAGAGTTAAGATGTCAATACTGTAGTTGTCTACAATCAGCTGGAGATTGTATGCTCCGATTAGAGCTGTACAAGAACAGAACCAAGTCGAGCCTGGCCTAGCTGGCTTAGCTCGGTCAGCAGGCTACCCCAGATCGAACTCGGCTCGGCTCGGTCAACAGCTCGGGACAGTTCGAGCCGATCTTTCAAGCCGAGTTCAAGTTCGAGCCTACGATCTGATTTCGAGTTTAGGTTAGGTTTTAGGGTTGTTAATATATATATATATATATATATATATATATATATATATAATATTTAAGTAAATAAATATTAACAAAATATTTATATTAAGTGAACCCGATTCGAGTCGAACTGAGCGAGTCAAGTTCTGAGCCAAGTTGAGTTGAGCTCAATCCAGCTCGGACTTGGCTCAAAAATTTTTTCGAACTCAAAAAATCAGCTCAACTCGGCTGGAACCCAGTTTCGAGACGAGTCAACGAGTTAACCGAGCTAACTCGGTTCATGTACAGCTCTAGCTCCGATCTTCCAATATTGAAGATTGTTGAGGAATCTCCATCCCCATTTTCCAGTCAATGAATGGTTTGGATCATTGAGCCATGGCCCCAGTTCTGTAGACTCAAATCTAGAATGTTTCTATCATGTATCATAGACTTGAAATATTCTCAGTGAAAATTACACACACACAAAAAAAAAAAAACCAGAACAACAACAGTGGCATAGCACAACGAATTGCTGATTATGCTTAAAAAAGACTTAATGAAATGAAGTTATTCAATGTTGTTCAATCTTCTTTTTGAAAGTTTTGAGAAGGTCTTTGAGCTTCCGTTTGCAATATGCAATCTATCTATAGTAGAAAATAATCTAACTGAAAAGAATGCAGTTAGCATCTCACCTTATGATGTAGAGCGGGTCGCAGACACTTTCATGGCAAAGATGGACCAGAGAAGGCCCGATTGGAGGTGGAAACGATCCGGACCGTTAGAACCTTAAATCAATTGTATCTCGCAAACTGGGATGAGTTTTTCGACATATTATATATGATTTTGGAGTAAGAGAACCTACTTAAGCCAACCAACCCCGCTACACCGGGTTGTCCATGCCGGATTTGCGAGATTCCATGTGATCGACGGTCAAAAGTCCAGTTTAGTTTCATTTTTATCATAAATATTAAGTTTTACTTCACATATTACTTTTGATCCTTTGAGTTGTAGAAGTCGTGCCCAACATGAAAAGGGCTTATAAAAGTTAGGAGAATAACGTAGTTGGGCCAAATTGGACACTTACTATTTTTGGCTGAAAGCTATTAGTCTAGTAGGAATAGAGGTCGTCTATAAATAGTAAGTTTACTATTTATAGTAAGTCAAGTTTTTAGGGTGTTCAAGTTGGAGTCTAAGTCTAAAACTTCACCCTAGGTTTGAGCTCCTTATTTAAAGAGTTGTAATTTCATTTTTTTAAAAATCGTCAATCAATTTATTTCGAATTTATCAGGAATTATTTCTACTTTTATCCCTCGTGGATTTGAGGAAGCTCTTTGAGGAGTCCAGAGAGCTCCGTGGATTTAGAGTAGTTATCCCTTGAGGAATACGGTGATCAACCTCATCATGTCCTCCTTGCGCCACCTTACACCATAATATTATAGAAGTTATGCGTGCAACACATGCGTGAAATGGAAAATGAGATGCTGGAATTTGCTAACGGAACGTAGGATTGCTTATTCGGTGTCAACCAACAACTAAAGATTCAAATGAAGCAAAAATGAAGAAGTGATTATGCCCCTGAATGGATAAGATTTTCTTTTCAATTTTTCAATGGTCATCGTAGAAGAAGGCGACTATGATGTTGTTCAATAGTCTTGCTGTGGCATTCAATGTATATTGGATGAGTTATGTTGCATTTGTGGCCCTCCATAATTTCTTTTTCATCATATCCACAGAGAAGCTAATTAGGTGCGAACACTTTTCCGAGGAGGATGTTAAAAAAAGATCATTTTGAAAGGGAAGAAAATATCACATAAGCCACTTTTCTCTATAACCTTCTGATGTGATCTTTAATGATGGTGTGCTGTTTCATTTGTCTTTCTTTGTTGGTAATTGATAGTCCTCCTTTTCTATGCAAATGAAAAAATGTGGGTGGATTTCTCTACCTTCACCGTTTGCATTCTTTAACCTTTTGGAGCCTTTGCATTAGCCAATGGTAGCCTTTAATCTTTGTTGCTACAAGGATCTTCTGTCTGAGGTGGAAATGCAATTGCCTTTGTTTTTCTAGATCCCATGGGCAGGAAGCCTTACGGGTGCAACTTGGGTGGGTTGGGTCAGGCTGACTGCCCAATTGATGCAGGACAATTAACCACTTGCTCTAAAAGCTCGAACTGTTAGAGCATGACGAATCAATCCCTTTATCTCATAGCCCAGTCCCCATATCTCATGGGTTAGGACCTATGCTGAACCCCCATCGTGGGCCCCAAATCACATGAGTACCGCCTCACACGAGTCACCCGCCTCTCACGGGTGGGGCGCGCCTCATACGAGCCACGCGCCTCACACGAGCCACCCGCCTCACACAGGCCACCCACCCCAAGTGTGTTCCCGCATCCCACAGGCTACCCTGCTCGAGCCCGGTGTGAAATGCCCCTGCATTAATCACCCCCGGTGAGGAGTTTTGAATACGAGACCTTCCTCGCGGGCCCCAAATCACATGGGTTCGTCCACCCCGAGTATGCCCCTGCATCTCACAGGTAACCCCACTTGAGCTCGGTGTGAAAATGCCCCTGCATTAATCACCCCCGGTGAGGAGTCTCAAACACGAGACCTCTCGCTCTGATACCAATTTGATGCAGGACAATTAATCACTCGCTCTAAAAGCTCGAACTATTAGAGCATGGCGAATCAATCCCTTCATCCCATAGCCCAGGCCCCACATCTCATGGGGTAGGACCTCGGCCGAACCCCCTTGTGGGCCCCAAATCACATGAGTACCGCCACACACGAGCCACCCGCCTCTCACGGGTGGGGCCCGCCTCACACGGGCCGCCCACCCCGAGTGTGTCCCCGCATCCCACAGGCTACCCCACTCAAGCCCGGTGTGAAATGCCCCTGCATTACCAACCCTACCTCAAGAGAACTGAACCCGCAACCTGATCTGACCCGAATTCTAACCCGAGGTGCCCACCCTGAATCCGACTTGGATTCCTCTATATTCAACAAAATCCGACCCAACCTTACCTGAATTCGCTCAACCTGAACCCAACCCAATTTCAAATCTGGTTGTTGTTTTCCAACCCTAACCCAACCTAAACTTGGGTAGGGTCAATTGGATTTGGATTGACCCAAACCCAAGTTTCAGCTCTAGGAAACAGAAGAGGCTTTCGATACTAATGCTTGCCTTAGATCGGCATGCTTGTGTGTTCTATTCCTTGAAGCTTTGACTTTCCGAATTTAGCTTCCTGAAGGATTAGAACTGTTTGGTTTGGTTTCAAAGTTTACATTTGAAGCATTTCTCTTGTATTCGGCCCAGACTTGTTTCACATTGGTCCTGGCATCACACCATAAGAGGCCCATTTAGAGTGTTTCGTGTGTTGTAAAAAACAAAAAACTAAAAAAAGGATTTCTTATGGAAAGTTGTTGAATTGTTAGTCTGACTGCCATTTATGTGATTGCTCAGCTCCAATGCTATATATCCATCATAGTTGTGTTTTTTGTTCAAATTGCTTGTTTCTTTAATTTACAGGTTGGTTCATTCATAAGACATGTTGCGGCTGCTGGAAGCTTGCAGGAGTACTTGCTTCAGTCTCATGTGTTTGTCAGATGGAACAGTTCGGAGGCATCACTGCAGAAGGAAGATTCGACGGCGACCGACTTGAAGGATGAGAAAGGGTATGGAATAGTATGTTAGAGGGTTTTGTGTAACTAGCAACATATGCACTCTCTTTCTTTGTGAGTGTATCTGCATGCTAAAAAATATCTGCATACATGGATGTATATAAATATAGGAAATTAATATTGATGCTGCCCTGAATGATTGCACATACGTGTTTTCAATTTTGGGATTTGAAATGGTAAATCCCAAAATGGAAAATGGATGGATGCAAATCAATCAAAGTGGATGTAATTAGTGACTTCTTAAAATCATGTGTATAGTATATATAGGGAAAAGATCATGGGTTCCCATTGTGACACATGAAAGTTTGTACCAAACATCTCACGACATCCATTGATCATGGATAGGAATCCCTTTGCGCATGTCCTACTCAAAATTTGAGAAGTTGGCAGGAATAAAAGTTGAGTATGCATAGGATTCTTGCCCATCCCCGTTTGGCGGTGGTTGATCTTGGTAGACAATCTTGTGCAGCAATGGGATTGGAAACATACGAGTCATTTTCATATGTGTGTGTGTGTGTGACCGCGCATGCATGCAAGCAAGGTATTTCGTGATGGTAATGGAGGCTGTAACAGCCACCACCGTTACCTTTACGATACGGGCTGTAATGGCTGTTATGGCCCCCATAATGGCTGTTACAGACTCCTTTTTTTATTGAAGAAAAAAAAATTATCTGAAAACCTGTATTGGCTCTGTAATGGACCATTACGGCCTTTACGGGGGGGCGTAACGGGCCATTACTGCTGTTACGGGGCCACCATTACCTTTACCTAACACACCATGCATGTAGGTGTGCGTGTGTATATGTCATATGCATAAATCGGAATGAGGCTGTTACCACAAGGATGACGATGATGATATTTCATGCATGCATATTATGGCTGGATGTTGGAGATTACAACATTTGCACGTTTATTCATGTGTATATATGTATGTCTCTATATACATAAATATGGTTATAGTATGCCCCTTTGGTCATTAAAATGTTTTGGTTATCTCAGGTTTAAGGGACATGATATGTTGGCACCATTCACTGCTGGTTGGCAGAGGACCGATTTGCATCCTCTAGTTATTGAAAGATCCGAGGTAATCGCATTCTTATTTTGAGATTTTCGACCGATCGGAGGTCTTTTCAATCTGTTTTCTGCAGTTGAAGTTGGTGTGGGCTTTCTCTTCTTTTCAAAAATATAGCATGAGAGTCTAACATCTAGGCAAGCTTTTGCCTCCCGATGGGCTGAACCAACATTCTTGTGAGCAAGTGACAACGGCTAATGAGGAACACTTTGATACTGTATTCAGTTTTGGACCATCCTTGCGTTTTGGTGTTATGATTTGCATATGTAATTGAATGTAGAAGCTTTTTTGCAGCACACGGTTCCCTGGAATCTTAGAAGGGATCGTGAATCAGTTCCTGGTGAAAGAGATTCTGTCTATCGTGTTTGGAAAGCTATTCTTGGAATTCAATTTGTGTTTGGATATTGGGAAAGAGTTGCTAGGAACCTTTTATCCTTTTCAAAATATGATCGAATGGGAATCCATTTACCAAAAATTTTCAACCCATCTTTAAGATGGAAATCATAGAAGGGGTCAGTTTTGAGAATTGGATTCTCATGGGAATTAATTTCCCCACCCTTTCAAAGGACCCAAACACAAATTCAGCTCAGCACGCTAATGGAATCCATTTCCCAGGGGCTGGATTCCCACGAGCCAAACGACAGCATCTGATTATTAATTGTATCCTGTTCCTAATTCACATTCTGAAATGTGAACTAATGATGCAACTGAACTGAAGATGCTACACATGCGAACCCTTCATTCCCTGTTGTAAATGTATTCTCTCACAAGAATGTACTGCTTCATGCATTCTTGGAAGTTGAAAATTAGAAAGGACCCCACCACAATGTGATAAATGTATTCGGTTACTGTAACAGCCAGCATAACGGCCGGCCATACAGCCATTACGATACGGGCTGTAATAGCTGTTATGGCCCCCATAATGGCCGTCACAGCTTCATAACGGTTGAAACTTTTTCAGAGGAAAAAATTGATTTGGCCTGTTATGGGTCTGCATCAGCCTTTTACAGCCATTTTTTTTAAGACTGGGCATCATAGACTTGTATTGCATTAAAGGGTCCCACCAATGCCGTCACCGTTTTATAGTACCTTGAATGTGATATGAATGCGCATATTCTCCACACAAACATTAAAGGATAGTGTAATGTAATATCACATCCAGTGATAATTTTGCAGCTTAATTTGGGTCTGTGCTTCAATAGTAAATGCTTAAATGCTGTATCAGTTCTCACGAACGGCCAGCACACGATTTTGTGCAAATCTGCTGGCAAATTCTCGCATTTACTTTAGTAACCATGATGGTTTCGAGCCTGCAACTCAGCGGTAGACAGCGTGCATTACAACACCGACTTCTCGGGTTTGAGCCTAGCTTCCCCAGCAAAAAATGATGAAAAGAAGCAGCTTTGCTTGCTGACTTCTTTTCCATATTCATCCAGGATATAAATGCGAGAGCTAGATAGATCTGAATAATTACAATGAATAACCAATCTTCTTTAGAGCGATTTTTCTTCTATTGGATTTTTTTTGTGCCTTGATTGTGTGATGCAAGCTTTTTATTTTTGTATAATTGGTGCAGGGTAGTTATGTTTACGACACCAATGGGAAAAAATATCTAGATAGCCTTGCTGGATTATGGTGCACAGCTTTAGGTATGCAACTGATAGCCCAAATTATCAAGGTGGTCACTTCTTTTCTGATGTTATTGGCATATCTCATAAGTACTTGTTGCCCCATATTCCTATCTTAAGAAAAATTACAGATTATTTCCGAAATCATGTTGTTTTCTGTGTTTTTGTTTCTGGCTAACATTTGCACCTTTTCATTTATCATTTCACAGTTTAGCATACATTGAATGTTAGGGCCTGTTTGGATACCACCAAATAAGTTACTTTTCCTACTTACAAGTTACAGCAGTAGATAAGTAACTTATTTCAGATAAGTAAATTTGGTTTGTGGTTAGTGTTGCAGTTCTGGCTCTTATCTCACACCACTACGATGTAATCCCGAGCCACGACAAACCCGGATCAACCCTAGGTATTAGAAATTTGGATCTAACACCACCACTAATCTGTGCGCTTTGCGGAAGCACGTTCCACGAAGATAGAATAATCACAATAAACAGAATAACCAAACAATCAAGCAATCACACGCAAAACACAAGATATTTTACGTGGAAAATCCTTGCGGGAAAAAACCATGGCACAAAGCAACAAAGATTCACTATAATCAAAACCTTAGAGTTTACACCGCTCATCTTCTTCAATTACAGAAGCACCCGATTTCCCCTTGCGATATGCAACCCTAGGAAAAACCCTAGCCCCTTGAGAAAATCTCTTCCCAAGCCCTTACAAGTGTTTAAAACCTTCTCACCTTGCAAAACCTTGCCCTTAGAGAGAAAGCACTCGTATTAACCAAGCCCTAATCGCGATCAGGCTCAAATAGCTCGATTTCCACACATCTGCGTAACCCATCGGTCTGACCGAATGGAACCTTCGGTCAGACCGAACCAAACCGACTCACACATTTTTTGTCAAACCGAAAATGTGCAAATCTTCACAGCGTGCACTATGAGATTCACCCACTAATTCGGTTGGACCGATGGGATTCCAGTCAACCCGAATGTGGCCTTCTCTGCACTATCAGATTGGCAGAATCCAATGAATCTTGCACAACAATTAGTTGTAAGTAACTTTTTTACTTAAAATTACTTAATCACGTCAATTAGTTTTTTTAAGCTTTTCTACTTATTGTGAGTTGTTAAAGAGAGGCATCAAGATTGGAGAGACGAAAGAGAGGAGAAGTTGATAAGTGTGTTGTTTGCCAGACATACTTATCTGCTTAATAAGTAAAAAATAAGATAAGATACTTGAGGCATAAGTAGCTCATCTTAAGCAACTTATGATCCAAACGCCCCGTTAGCGAAATTAATGAGGTTTCATGAAAAAATCCCAACTCTCTCGTTGTCTCATGCATTTGAGGAAAGCCAACAATGGTTATTGATAACAAGACAACCAACAAAGATCGATTCATCTTATGCTGTTATTGTGTTTTTTAATATATATTTTTAAGATAGTTACCGTGGCTCCGAACTAGCTACAATTGTCGTTGTGCACTTGTTAAGTATCGTCAAGTATTCATCTAGGGGATGTTTCAATATTCTCTTTGCCTTGACAGCTTTTAGGGGGAATGAGTTTCAACTTTCATCATTCTAACGAGTTGAGCAATTCACACATCTTTTTTTTTTTTTTTTGGAAGAATGCAATTCACACATCTTAAAGGGCCATCTTCTTCTCAATAATAGCCATTGAATCCACAAGGAGACAAAAATATTTAAAAGCAATAAATAAAAGTGATATTATTGATGAAAAGTCTATTTACAAAGCCCTTTCATATAACTTATATAAGTCCTAAACTCTAAATTCATAACTTTCCTAAAATAGTTAACTTGCTTAAAACAATAAACTTACTAAAAATAGTAAACAACTTCTAAACTAACTCAAACTCTTTCATATGACTCAGATAAGGACTTTAATCTATCATAGGGATCTTGAAACTCTAAAACACTAAAAAAAAGTGTAACTTGCTAAAAATTAGTAAAATTTGACTTAAAAACTCACCTTTAACCCCACAAACAATGTATTTTTCGAAATTGTTCAAGGGCCAATGGCCTTTGGCAATGGCCAGCATGTAGAGCTCATTGATAACTTTCTAACGACATATTATACGTGCTAAATGGATAACTGGTCGTAATATTATGGTTGTCGGAAGCTATAATGAATAGTAGACCCTAGGATCGAACTTTGTAGCCTAATGTCTATCCTAACCGTCCATATGATTGTCCTTGACGTTGTCCTCCAAACCGTCCATATGATTGTCCTTGACTTTGTCCTAACGCCTATATCACTTTTGAAGGCCTAGGGGAATTCATAGAGGTAATATCCCTTAATCATAGGTTTGTATATTTAGTTGTGCTTGTGGCGATTTAGTCCCAAGTTGTTAGTGTGTCTATTGTTAGACAGGCCACATTCCTTGTATATAAGATTTTGTATTTATCATCTTACCTTGTATAGTCGTTGTAAAACTCTATATATTCAACCCTTTAGGGTTGTCTGAAATACAGAAAGGAAAAGGAGAATCATTCTCCCTAAAGCCTTCATTGTTTTTTGTTTGTTTTCATGGTATCAGAGCCATACCGATCCTAATCTGGCATCTCTTCATCACCGGCCCCACTGTCTGTCAGATCCGGCCCTCCCCTGTTCGATCCGGCTTGTCCCCTATCAGATCTGTCCCTGCTACACCTGCGCACGTCCCTGCGCACGTTCGCCCCTCCCCACGCTCGTCCGATCTTCCCTAAGCCTGTCCGCACGTCCTTGCGCACGTCCGATCCCTGCTACACTTGCTGCATCCGACCCCTCCTGCTGCGCTCGCCCCTGCTGTATCCGATCACTTCTGTCCGCACGTACGTCTGTACCTACTATGTCCGCACGTACATCCGATCCCTACTGCACCTCCCGTTGCATCCGATCATCTCCTACTGCGCGCGTCCTGCTGTCTCTGTCCAAACCCTTTTGCTGTTCTGATCTATTGCCGTTTGCTGGTTACGGTTCTGATCTGTTTGGTGGTGATATAAATCCTGTTGCTGATTGTTGTTCTGCTCTATTGCTGTTTGCTGATTGCTGTTCTGATCTGTTTGGTGGTGATATAAACCCTTTTGCTGATTGTTGTTCTGATCTGTTGCTGTTCTATTGCCTGCAACCAACTCTCCTGCTGCAAGGTACCTTCTTCCTTGGCGTAGTTTATATCTCGTCCTATCTATGGACAAAGATCCCCTTTCAGAGGCCTCACGATGTAGTTTCGATGGCACCAACTATATCGTGGCAGTATCATCAGTTCGCTCTTGGTCCCTCACTCAGATGGACGTGAAAAATTCTTTTCTTCATGGAGACCTTCTAGAAACAGTCTATTTGAAACGTCCTCCTGGATCTTTAATCCCTGCCAATAAAGTTTGTCTCCTGAAGAAAGCTCTATACAGTCTCAACCAAGCCCCTCAGGCATGGTTCCAACGTTTTCATGATGTTGTTACAGGAGCTGGCTTTACTCAAAGTGGTCATGATCCATCATTATTCTTGCGCACCTCTGAGCATGAAATCGTCATTGTTCTCGTATATGTTGATGACCTACTTCTGATTGGTAGCGATGATACTGACATCTCAGCTTTAAAGGAAGTTCTGAAGTTATCCTTTAAGATGAAGGACCTGGGTCATCTAACATACTTTCTTGGACTTGAATTTTTGCGTTCTATACGTGGAATCCTAGTCAGCCAGCATAAATATACCAAGGATCTTCTCGCCTTGGCCTCTTAACAGATCAGAAGATAGTTTAGACTCCCTTAGAACTTAACATTCAATATGGCCATGACGATGGTGAACTCCTTGCGGATCCCGCCTCATACCGTCGTTTGGTTGAGAGTTTGATTTACTTAACAATGACTCGTCTTAATATTGCCTTCGCGGTCCAAGTTGTCAGCCAATTTGTTTCTGCTCCTCGAACCCTTCATATGACTGCAATATTGCGCATCTTACGGTATCTATGTGGAACTCTGGATCGATCTCCGTTCTTCTCCTCCACGGCCCCTCTGGACCTTCGTGCTTATTTAGATGCTGACTGGGCTGGTTGTACTCTCACACGCAGATCTACCACTGGCTACTGTGTTTTTCTCGGCACTTCTCTCATCTCTTGGAAATGTAAGAAGCAGGCCACTATTGCCAAATCAAGCACGGAAGCCGAGTATAGAGTAATGTCAGCAGCTTGTAGTGAGATTATCTGGTTACGTGGACTTCTTTCTGACTCGGGCGTTCATCTACAAGATCCTACTCCACTGCATGTAGATAATCTGAGTGCTATTCAGATTGCCTCAAATCCGGTTTTTCCTGAACGGACAAAGCATATTGAAGTTGACTGTCACTTCATCTGTGAGAAGTTTCAGTCTCGGATCATTTCGTTACCACATGTCGCATCCCATGATCAGCTTGTCGACATTCTCTCGAAGTCCCTCACTTCTGCACGACACTCATTTCTAGTTAGCAAACTATTACTTGTTGATGACAAGCATTAGTTTGAGGGGGGATGTTAGACAGGCCACATTCCTTGTATAGAAGATTTTGTATTTATCATCTTACCTTGTATAGTCGTTATAAAACTCTATATATTCAACCTTTTAGGGTTGTCTGAAATACAGAAAAGAAAAGGAGAATCATTCTCTCCAAAGCCTTCATTGTTTTTGGTTTGTTTTCATCTATGACACTGGTCCTCTTTACTTTTCATCCTTCATTTATTCTAATTTTGGAGTGAGGATCAATGTCGTGCTCATGGAATGCATTCATGAATCGATTCGCTCGGGTTTCTTCCATTTCTTGTGGGTAGTGGAATGGTGAAGTTTTCCGGGTCTTGAACTGTTTATTATGCACCTTGTAGGTTGAGTTCACCTTTCTAGCGAGGCTAAAATGACATGAGTGCAAACTCGACCTGAAAATTGATCGGGTCATACATGTTAGGCTCAGGCCTAACCCACAGAACAAACTAACAGGTCCAAGCCTGGTCCAGAGCTGGTCTGCCAGTTTGTTTGATCAATTGCTAACCCTAGGCTTAACCTACAACGAGATGTGTGGGGCCCACCCTTATGTGCACATGACATCCAATCTGTCCATCATGTTTGCCATCTCATGTTCTCCTTGGCATCCACAAATTGGGTCGTTATAAACCTCAAGCAGGCCACATCATATGGAATAGTTGGGATGGTGACATTCACCATTAAAAACCTTCCAATTATGTGTGGTGTTACTGTGTTTTGCATCTTCCATCCAATCCATTTAGAAGTTGCATAGTACGAGGATGAATGGGCACCCAAAAGTTAGGCCATTCCAAGACTTAGGTGGGCCACACCACATGATTTTAGCTGTTTTAGGCATGATTGACATGGTGGCCCACTCAAGTTTTGGATCAGCCTGATTTTTGGGCTCTGAGGAGAACATGAGGGGCGCACATGATGGATGCGTTGGATGTCATGCACACATCACGGTGGGTCCGACACAGTATTGTAGGTTAAGCTTAACCTACAAAGCTTTGTAGTGGGTCTAGCCTCTAACTAATAATTTTGTTGGTTCATCGTTTTTTTTTTTTTTTTTTGTTGGTTCACTTTTCTTCATTGCATTTAATTCATATCATCATCATCATCAAAGCCTTATACCAATTAATTTTGGTTTGCTACGTGAATCTTGTTCCACAATTTCCTTCTATCATGGACCATAACTTCAGTTAGACTATAGGTCTTAAAGTCTTTCATATTACCTCCATCCACATCCTTTTGGACCTTCCCCTTACCCTTTTAGAGGCTTCAACTTGTACCAAGTACCAACTCACTCCTAACCAGTTCAGATTTTGTTCTTCGTCGCACATGACTAAACCGTCTAAGTCTACTTTCCCTCATCTTATTTACCTATTGGTGCTACTCCTAAGTTCCCTCAAATGCATTCATTTCTAATTCTATCCTTTCTCATCTTGCCACTCATCCATCTCAACATCCTCATTTCAACCACAATTATGCTTTAAACATGTTGTTCCTTAACTACCCGACATTCTGCCCATTAAGCATGGCTGATCTTATAGCTATCCTATGAAATCTTCTTTTCGGTTTGAGTGGTTCACGAGGATAACATAAAACTCCAGAGGGACATATCCATTTCTTTCACCCAGTTTGAATATTATGGGCAACATCCTTCTCGATCTCTACACTCTCATGACCTATCAAGTGGAGATATTGACAGTGATCATTTTGGAGAACGTCTTGGTCAACAATCTTAACTAATTCCTCATTTCCAATCCTATTGTTACTGAAATTTCATTCTATATACTCTTTTAGTTTAACCAATTTTAAATCCTTTAGATTCGAAAGCACCCCTCCATAAATCTAGCTTTGTTTTTATGCCCTCCCTTGTCATTTCAATCAAAACTATGTCATATGCAAACAACATACACTATGGGATCTCTTCCTGCAAATGCCTTGTTTACTCATTCACAACAAATGCAAAATGGTACAAGCTGGTGCAAGCCTACAACAATTGGGTACTCACTTGTCTCTCCACTATTTGTCCTCACATTTGTTATTGCTTCTTCATACATATCCTTAACCATGTCAATATATCCTCTTAAAACTCCTTTCCCAACACCGACTGGATTAACTCTTTCGGGCCCCTATCGTATGATTTCTCTAAGTCAATAAAGACCATGTGGAGATCCTTCCTCTCCTTATATTTCTCCATTGATGTGGAGATCCTTCCTCCTCCCTATTCTTCTGCATCGATTGTCTAAGTAGGAAAATAGCTTCAGTGGTAGACCTCCAAGGCATGAAACCAAACTGATTTTTTGATACATTTGTCTCATGCCTCAGTCTTTGCTCAATCTCTCTCCCAAAGTTTTGTAGTATGGCTCATAAGTTTAATCCCATGATTGTTAGTGCAACTTTGTAAATCTCCTTTATGCTTATAAATTGGTACCAGTGTTCGAAATATCGGTATCGCACAATGTATCGCACCCTTGGGATACAGATACGTATCGGTTATCGCATGGGATATATCGTTTGTATCGCATAATTTATTGCACTTTTTGAGAAACATGGGGAAACATTGGGAAAACGGTTGAATTTTTCAATGAAACTTCAGGGATTATTAAAAAAGATCTTAATACACACTTTTAAATCATAAAATCTTAAAAAAGAAGTGCACGTAATAGGTTTCCTTTGTATAGGGTCTAAGCTATGCATTGTCCTATCGAACTCAGACAACTATATTCAGTATCCACCCCATCCATCTGTTTTTCCATATCATTTTAGGACATTATCCAAAAATTGAAGCAGATCTAATAATTAGGTAGACCATACCATAGGTAACAATGGTTATTGACCATTAGTGGGCCACAAAAGTTTTGGATCAAGCTGATAATTGTTTTTTCTCTTCATTCAAACTTATGTGAAGTTATCAGCGGATTGGATGCCTAATAAAATATAGGAAAAATTAAGGTGCACCTCAAGAAGTTTTTAATGGTACCATGTTCAACTAATATTGTTTCCTTGAGTATAGTCCACCTGATAATTGGATCTTCTTTATTATTAGGATCATGTTGTAAAATGATCTGAAAAAACAGATGGATGAAGTGGGCACAGAATACACACGTCAAGTTGGGCCCCACGGTACAGTTGTATGGTCTTGGGTGAGGCGGGGTCTCACCTAATCCACTCCTATAGTACTGAGTAAACTTATTGGGTCCACCGTAAATGTACATGGTTTATCCATGCAGTTCATCTATTTTTTCGGCTTATTTTAGGGTTGAGCACAAATTTGAAACATATCCAAATGTCAAGTGGACCATACCGCAGGAAACAATAGGAATAATGATTTGCACCGTTGAAACCTCCCTTAGGGCCTACAGTGATGTTTATTTTTCATCCAACCTCTTCATAAGATCACAAAGATATGGATAAAGGAAAAGAACAAATATCAGCTTGATCCAAAACTTCTTTGGCTCCCAAGGATTTTTTTTAATGGTAGATGTTTAATTCGCACCATTTTCTGTGGTGTGGTCCACTTGAGCTTTGGATATGCTTAATTTTTTGGGCTAAAAATCATAAAATTATATGGTAAAATGGATGGATGGAGTGGATAAAATACATGAATTATGGTGGGCCCCACAGAGTTTATGTAGTACACTACTCACTACGCCCGCTTCTTACCACACTACGAAGACGGCAGTGCTGCTCCTGCAACTCGAGTGGTACCAACGGTTCAAAGTTACATGGCCCCACAATAATGTATTTATTATATCTACACCGTTCATGAATTTGGAGAGATCATTTTAGATCATGAGCCCAAAAATGAGCCATATTCAAAGCTCAACTGGACCACACCACAAATAGCAGTGGGGCTGATTCTCACCGTTAAAATATTCGTAGGGCCCACTATAATGTTTATTTTCCATCCAATCTGTTCATTAGGTCACACAGACCTAGACCTGGATGAAGAGGAAAAACAAATATCATATTGATCCAAAACTCCTGTGACCCCAAGAGGAAAAATGTTTCAATGGTAAACGTTTAATCTCCCACTCTTGTTTGCAGTGTGGTCCACTTGATCTTTGGATCTGTCTTATTTTTCGGCTCAAGCCTTACAACGAGATTGCCAAATTGACGAACGGTTTGGATATAACACATACCTTATGATGGGACCCATGGAACTTGGTGACGTCAACACACCAGTCAACTCGGTGGTGTGTAGTACACCTGCCACCTCGATTTCCATAAAAAAAGGGATTGAACGCCTTTTTTTTTTGAAGCAGAGAGGGTTCCGGCCTTCCAGAACCCTAAAATCTCTCCAAAATCTCACAAATCTTCGGATTTTGGCGAGGATTTCTCCGGATTTCAGCGAGGATTTTGCCGGATTTCGCCTAAATACTTGGATTTCTCCAGATTCGATGGATTTCTCTTCCAAATCGGAGATTTTGTTTGCACTAACCTACGGACGACGCTTTGATTCGAATGGCCCACCAAAGGGAAGCTTCCGATCATAAAAATCTCTTGTACAGGTATCGAAATCCACCTGTTGAAAGTCTCTCTATAGATATTTTTAATTTTTCCAATTTTTTTTTGGATAATGACACTGTCCCGGACGATATTTGGTGAATTTTTTTTTTCTTGGTATCTTTCGACGATATATCGCGCGATATCGACGATAATATCGTGCGATATCTGAAGTTTTGGATTTTTGGTATCTTCCGAGTGTTATCGGAGGAGTTTCGTCTTGCAGTGGTGCGATAACGATAATATCGGCCGATAGTATCGATATTTCAAACACTGATTGGTACCACTGTATTTCTTCTCCACTTCACTGCATTTAATTGTGCTGATGATAAGAGAATCACCCCATGAAGAAACATCTGTCTATGAAAAGAACTACTTTATTTTCCCAATGATCCTATATATAAATCTTGGTCCATCATTAAAACCATGAAAGTCTTACATTGTACTAAGATGACATAGATTCTATATAGAGAATTTTACAACATTCTTCTTTTAAAAATTAATGATATGGCTGCTTTCTTTTTATCCCTTGCAAGCAATACATTGTTGTGTGCATTATGTGATAAATATTCCTAGCTCCATGAACTTAATTTCTGAAAACATTTTCAGGTGGAAATGAACCTCGACTTGTTGCGGCTGCAACTGCACAGTTAAATACCTTGCCATTTTATCACTCTTTTTGGAATCGTACCACAAAACCCTCCTTGGTAATCATAAGTTGCATTGCTTTTGTTGGCTGTTCTTAATGCATGTATTTTTGGATTGCATTTTCTCTCATTTTGCTTATTGCAGGTGCAACTTGGGCAGGTTGAGGGTCAACCTGAGCCCAACCTGACCTCAAGTGGACACAATTTGCAACCCAAGCCAACCCTAGGTGCCTAATCTGAACACAACCCAAGTTTCCTTTGTACCAAACCCAACCCGATCCAAATACATGTGATTATTTCCAACTGACCCCAACCCAAATTTGCTCAACCCGAATCCAACCTGATTTGAAACCATTCCACCCAAACCTGGCCTGAGGACCTTGACAACCTGACCCGAACTCGGGCTGGGTGAATCGAGTTTGGGTTGATCTGAACCCAACTTGCAGCCCTACTGTTCATGGTAGGCTATTGGGTTATCACCTAATTTCTTTGTTGACCACTGCAACTTCTTTCAAGTTGATTGGCCTCCGTTTGGAATAGTGTCCAAATTGCCATTGACCCAATTTAAATGGTGCTGATTATGCATTTGATATTGAGTTTTTTGGGGAAGTGTGTGGAAGCTCCATTCCATATAGAGAGGGATTGAGAATTCCAAACTGGCTCCAAACAGCAAGTTGGATCAATGTAGCAAAGAACCGAATTGAGCAAATTGGCTGTTTCTGCTCAATGCAAATATAATAACTATTTCTCCAGATAATATTTTGAAGATTCTTTTGATCTGCATGAATGCTTTTTCTGATGCCGAGCAGGATCTTGCAAAGGAACTTCTTGAATTTTTTACTGCAAAGAAAATGGGAAAGGTCTTCTTTACAAACAGCGGTTCAGAAGCCAATGACTCTCAGGTTTGTTGTTCATTTTCTGTAACTCATGGGAATGCATTTCATAAAATGATGGTTAAACTTTGTATTTATTAGCCTTCTTACTAAAATGTCACCTGAAAAAAAATGATGCAAATGTTTCTCCATTTGGTGAATTCACAAATCCTGGCTAGTTGATTCAGCCGAATCAACACTGGAATCGGCTGAGTCTGATGAATTAACAGAAAATGGTTACAACATGATAAAAATAGAAAATTAAACCAAGTCAAAATTTATAATGTGTATTTGCATCTGGCACGTGGATCGGGGTGAGTTCTGGGGAAAAAGAAGTGGAGGGTTCTTATGGCAGTCTTATGGGCTGTGTGTTCTGAGAGGAACAATCGTTGTTTTAGAAACCTTAAGGTTTCATCTGCTAGGGTGTTTTCTAGAGTCCTTGTTTTATTTAGGGATTGGGCTCCTTAGTCCTATTCTTGGGGTTCCTCGCCAGTTTGGGGTCGGCTGTTTTCTTTTTTTATTTTTGTTTTTGTTTGTTTTCTTTGTTCTGTGGTCTTCCTTTCGGCTCTGCCAAATAAAGTTCATTTTTTTTAAAAAAAAAGTGTATTTGTCGTTACTTTGGCATTTTATTATTTGAATGGGCATATTTGTCCAATTTTTTGAGATGGATTTACCAATAACATGTCAAAAGGTCTGATTACTGTGGTAAAGATATGCTGGTGGTGGTGGTTGTAATGATGACGATAATGACAGTGATGATTATATAGAAATGCTTGCCGTAGAAGTTAACTGGCCGAAATGTTAAACAGCGCGCGGTTGCAGGATCCTTCTAACAAGGTGCTGCTCCTGCATGCCAATCACGAATGTCTGCCTGTGTTGTATGGCAAATGAAGAATCTGTGGACCATCTATTCATTCACTGCCCGTTCCTCAGTCATATCTGGTCTGCAATTCTGTCCCGTTTTGGCATGCATTGGACGTTTCCTGAGTCTACTGATCGGCTATTCAAGGCCTGGCAAGGTGCTCAAGTAGGTAACAACAGAAAAGATATTTGGAGAATGACTCTTCTAGCTGTCTGGTGGTTCGTTTGGGAGGAAAGAAATGGGAGGTGCTTCAGGGATAACTCTATCTCGGCGGAGTCCCTGCTTAACAGGGTGATTTTTCTGATAGTTGAATGGGCCTCTAATGACATTTCCCTTAAGGGGTGTAATCTTTCTTTCCTAAGCGAGTAGTCTTTCCTCTATCTCAGCGGCCTGACTCTCCCTGCTTTTGTAATCCCCTTTTTATCTAATATACACTCGTAATCTTTCAAAAAAAAAAAAACGAGGTGCTGCTCCTGCTTCAAATTCTGCTTAGGACTCAAGCTCTGGCTCTGCTTCCTAGCTATTTATATTTTAACATTTTAAAACAAATGCTTCCCCGCTCCGGCACCCGAATATGTTGCTGCTTTGCTTCTTCTTTGTGCAACTATAGTCTTGGTGTATTTGCAGATTTGGTCAGTGAGTTCTAAGTCAAGTTCATTCCTTGAATTTATTGATCGAGCTGGAAGGTGATAACCCTGTTTAGGATTTGTTTTTTGAAAGATAACTGAACTTTTGTTTAAAAAAGGTGGTGGTATATCAGGATATCGGAATTGAATTCCTACAGTAATGTTTAGGAAGGGCTAAACCATCTGATAGAAAATTTGCCTCTCTGCCAACATGAGCATATAGAATATTTAGCCTGCAGGCAAGAAGGTGAATTTCGTTAAACACAAATGACAATTCGGCCCTATTTACATTAGTGAGCATGTCTGAGAACTTCAATATTTTAGTGTTGTGGGGTGACTTCTTGGCTCACATGTACATTGGGAAGCTAGCAAACGAGCAAGCAAGCCATGAGTTCTCTCTGGTGCTTGATGCTTAGGGGATGAATTTGTTAAGTGTTGTTCTTTTAGTCCTTACTCTGTTTTTAGTCATGGCAATTTTCAGTTTATAAGAGAAGTGATTAAGGGCGCATTCTGATTTTATCTAAACCATGGTAGGCTGCATTTCCCAGATATGCGTAATGTGCTCGGTGTTTTGGGTGATGTGGAAAATGGGATCTACATTAAGCTGGCTTCTGTTTTCCCACTTTTTCTGTGACAAATAGTGATTGAGATCTAGAATGTAATCTCAATCAACCATGTTTTATGTTTATGCGGTAGTGTATCCTGTCCATATTGAGACCCACAAACACCCAAAGAGTGTTCCCTAGTTTGCTCATCTGAGTCCCCATTAACCAACTGTGTTTTGGAATATACTGGTGATATTGGTGCATTTTTTATGTTGTTTTTAGCTGAATGAAGTCAATGTTTGACTATAAACTCCTAGGTTTAGTTGCTTGGTGGTGGTTGTGGACCTTGTGATATTCAATAATCTTATGCTTGGGCATAGTTAGCATAACTTTGCTTTAAAATCCGTATTTTTTTTTTAAAAAAATTTGTACAATTGATTAAGTGTATAAAACTATATTTTGGGAAGATAGGCAAAAAAAAAAAAAAAAAAAAAAACTCAATTTTTTTGGGCAAACTGAATTAAACTCGCTAACATGTTTTATTTTTATTTTTTGAAAAGGAACTTTCGGAGACTCGGAGGCAATTTAAAAATAGAGATCGGTGGTACTTTTCATCACCAATTGATAAAATTGAGTAGAAGGTGAAAATATTTTAAAAAAGGACTGATTTATATGAGGATTGCTTGAAAAGGAAGGATTTGAGAGAGGCAAAGAACCTCATTCAACTGTCTATATGCATTATTGTTTATACATATAGAAATTCTAATATTTTAATTGAAGTTTTCTATTTGAACCTTCTTTATATATAATATGTAGACACATATAGCCAGTTTTCTTTTTGCTCCATTTTTTTTTGTAAACCTGAATTTTATTTTATTTTTTTGACCGAATTCGTAACAATCAAGACCAAATAACATGAACATTTCTGGTACATTGTTTTTTTCTGTATGCTGTTTGCTAACAATGGGCTCAAGTCATTGATTTGTGAGGAACACGTTGTTAGTATATAATTTAGTTGGGCGTCAAGCTAAATGTTCTCTTTAAGTCTTAAATGTCAAAACTGTTTGCTCTCTTCATGTGTGAATTACTTGCTTGCAGGTGAAACTGGTTTGGTATTATAACAATGCATTGGGAAGGCCAAATAAGAAGAAATTCATAGCACGGATGAAATCGTATGTTCATATTCTTAAATAACTAACTGATAAGATTTTCCATCAATGGGTACCTATAGGATCGTTTCTCTTAACCTTGTGTTGTGTTTTCACTTTGACAGATACCATGGATCGACCTTAATCTCAGCCAGTCTTTCTGGGTAAATTTCTGTGATGTATTATCTCTTAGGATAAAATGGGTAGGACTTAATTGGTTCCCTTATCTATAGAGGAACCATATTCTCCTCAGCGCAAGGATATCCATAGGCTTTGAATCCATACAAGTGGGGGCCTCATTCTTGTGATCTAGACTATTGATCTGGTGAGCCCCATTGTGGATGGCACACGCCCCAAACATCTCCCCAATTGGAACATTGTAGCCATCCCGTCTCTGATCTTCTATGTTGAATGCGGACGATTGCTGTATTTTCTCTTAATTGACAATTGGCAGGCCAACAATCCAACATATAAGACTGCCTAATTTGGGTTTTTTTTTTTTTTTTTTTTTTTTGGCATGGTTCATCCATGCTTGGGCCAATCAGATCAATAGACACCATGCTGTGAGCCCCACTTGTATGAATTCAGGGTCCAAGGACTGTAAATATCCCGAGGTTGAGGGTCCTATATTTCCTCTTCCATATTGCCTACCTCTACCCAGAACTAGCACTGAAAGGCCATTTCCTTCTGTTCCTTAACACATTGATTTTACAGTCTTCCAGCTCTACATCAGAAGTTCGATCTTCCCGCACCATTTGTATTGCATACAGACTGCCCGCACTACTGGCGCTTTCATTTACCAGGTTCTTATCCTATGCACAATATCTGGCATTTGTGCTATTTTCATCAGTTTTTGTCAGTCAAAACATGCTAAACATTGTATACCAGGTGAGACTGAGGAGGAGTTTTCTACCAGATTAGCCAATAACTTAGAGAATCTTATCCTCAAAGAGGGTCCAGAGACGGTATATGCTTCTTATAATATCTCACATTTATGGGAATCTATTGTACAATTCACAAGGTTAGTTCTGTTACTGAGCATCTACCGTTATCATGTTAGATTGCTGCTTTCATTGCTGAGCCCGTCATGGGTGCTGGAGGCGTGATTCTTCCCCCAAAGACATATTTCGACAAGGTGAATCTTTTTCTTTCTTATATTCTTGTAGAAGATTGTGAAACAAAACCATCCATCAACATATTTATCCAATCATCCATTCACTGATTCATTAGAACTGTGAACTATGTCGTAGCGTCATTAAAATCTCTCTCTCTCTCTCTCTCTCCCCCCCCCCCCCCCCCCCCCCCCCCCCCCCCCCCCCCCCCCCCCCCCCCCCCCCATTGTGACCTGTATAGACATGTATTTGGATGGGGTAAGACCCCCCCCCCCCCCCCCCCCCCCCCACCCCCCATTGTGACCTGTATAGACATGTATTTGGATGGGGTAAGAGGTGTCTATTCAGGAGAAGGAAAAAATAGCGGAAATATAATTGAGGGAAGGGAAGGAATAATGGTGGTTTGGGATAGTTCTTTTCTTTTTTCTTCTTCTTCATCTGTTTGGTAAGTTGGGCTCTAACCCAAGACTTCAACATTGCAAGTTGCAACAAACCAAGCTGCCATTTGAGCTACCGGCTCGTACTGGTGCATTGCAACCATTGTGCCAAATCACGAATAAAAGGGAGATTTTTCTGAGTCAACAATAAAATTTGTGAACTAGAGACATCATTAGCTTTTTGTTAGTTGTGGAATATCCAAACAGTATCTACCCAAATAAATGCATAAATTTTTTGTTCAAAAGGTTACACTTCTTGTTTTCTTATTTACTGGATCATTTAGATCTTAACTGTCCATCCATTGGGAAGGGAAGGCCATGGATTTATGAGACATGGGCAAAATGATGGCGTTGTAACCGTTGAATATCTTTTAAGAAAAAAAGGGCAACGTAATTAATTAAGGTGTTTCCATCTGTTTCTCATAATATTTATTACTTCAAGTTGCGACCCTCTCATTAAACTATGTAACAAGAAAACCCTGGCCTAGATTGATGTTACTGTCATAATTTCCTTCTCCTCATAGTCTGTCTAATGGATGAAAGCTAAAGATGTAAGCAGTGAGCCTTGTGGTTACACGCATGAAAAATCCATCTTTTGATGTCGATACAAAAAAAAAGAGGAGCCATCCTTGGTGGTTTGTTAATTTAATGTATGTGTAGATTCCAGCCTATCTAAACTTGGCTATGAGTGCTAATATGCATATGTGTGAGATTGAGGTGTCCATCAGGTGGGCACATCATGTCTGCACCATCACCCAAGAATAAAGCCATCCAACTAATCAGGTAGGCTACAATGCATGCAGAGAAGTTGACGGTTACTGAAATGCCAGAGAATGGTTCACTTTCAACGTACACGCATGGCCCAACTTGGGTCTTGGCACAGGGCACATAACCAATTGGTCACATCTGATGGACGTGGTATTTTGCACACGCACCACATTGATCCATGTAGTTGTGTAGATGTCCTAAGCTCGACCTAAATGTTGAATTAGCATAAAAAGAAAGAAATTGGATCTGATTCTGTTGTGGAAATGACTAAATAGGAGGTCTAAAGATTCTTTAGGTGTAGCAGTTGCAGGGGTTTCAAGTGTAAATATGGTTGATCTGCATGGGCTGTGCTTTGGGTGGGATTCCACTGTTAGCTTGATCTTTGTACCATGCCCATCCCACCTTGACATGATTTCTCTAGCACTAAATGTTGATCTATTGGTACTGTTGTAACTATTGGTTCTTTTTCTTTTTTTTTTTTTGGGTTTGTAGATAGACTTCCAACACCATTTTAATTCTCCATGGCATGGAAAGTTACCAGGCTCTCCATTCCATGATTTAAAACATTATTTGAGGTGTTGATTGCCACAGATTTCAAACACCACCAAAAAAAAAAATAAAAAAAAATCCTGCAAGATCCCCCTCATATTGGTTTCTTGACTGGCAATACACATCTTGATTTTGGGGATGACTATCTGAGCACCTCTTGTGAGTTGTGAGGAAGTTTTCCTTGTTTTCATATAAGCAATATTGGAATATTTTGTTGTGTTATATGTTTGCAGGCTATATGTTTTCCTAGAGATTGGTGTTATTCACATATGGACAAAAGCTCCCTTGTAACTGTCATGGGAGTGTGACTGACAAAATGCAGACCATATGTAGAACTTAAAAAAAGAAAAGAGAAAAGCTTAGACAATGTTGATGGATAACAATGTTGCTCTCTACTCTCTAGTGTATAAGACTGCAACCAAGAAACTGATAGGATCCAGTGAAATTAATACGTCCCAATACAGTGCTATTAGAAGCATTTCGATTGCGAAAAATTTTATTTGTTATATTTAAAAAATTGTCTTCTCATCATGCCTTTTTAAAAAAATCTTCCTCTTCTAAATCGTCTCTTTGCAGATTCAAGCTGTCGTAAAAAAATATGACATCCTTTTCATTGCTGATGAGGTATTGTATTATTCCCTTCTTCCAAGTTTGCAATATATTGAAAAATCTTCATGGCATCTTCATCATCTTTTTGCAGATGATCTTTGATTGCTCCAACATCAATAGTAAATATTCTTTCCTCTATTTGGTCAGGTCATCTGTGCATTCGGAAGGTTAGGAACGATGTTTGGATGTGACAAGTACAATATAAAGCCTGACCTTGTCTCATTTGCAAAAGTGAGCTCAGCTAGGATTTCACGAGTAGTTCAACACCTATTAGAAAAAGAATTGATTATGTTGATTGCTTTTCCAGGCTCTTTCATCCGCATATATGCCGATCGGTGCAGTTCTTGTAAGCCCCGAAGTTTCAGACGTCATAGATACTCAAAGCAATGAACTTGGTATTTATAGTTCTTTTCATTGGGGACCCTCTCACTGGAATCTGTTGGTCTATGAATGATCAAAATTCTGAGTTTTGCATCCTACTAATCTTGTGATTTTCAGGTACGTTCTCTCATGGGTTTACTTATTCTGGCCATCCCGTATCATGTGCGGTTGCTTTAGAAGCACTCAAGATCTATAAGTATGTGATCTCTTGTCACTTACCATCATTTCATTCTTTTAAGCACATAAAAGACTCGGCCACTCAACCTGACTCGTTCGCCCCTGAGTAGAGTCATGACTCATCCGGGTTAGGGGTGGCTCGTGGTATCAAACTGGATTGGGTCTGACCAAGTCCAATTCAACTTGGACCAGTCGCATTAGGCTTGTTCGAGTCCTAAAATCATGGTTAAGCATCTACTTGGCCATTTGTACTCTTTTCAGTTGTCAAGTGCTCACCTTTACCTATAAATAAAGTTTCTGTCAAAGAAAAGAAAAGAATTCGAAAGGTAAATTCTAAGGTGCCCAGCACAGCAGTTTACTTATCTGGTGTGGTGGACGTGTTGCACAACTGTCCGTAATCTGAAATGTCCGTCGGGTGGATCTGGAGTGGATTGGCCATGGTAGAAAGGTATTTCCGATCTGACACTTAATTGTCCAGCTGGTGAGCTTTGAACTGGAAAAGGTCCCACAAATTGAATAGGTAAGAACCAATTGGACAGGTAAGATTGTCAATTATGTATGATTTACTGAGAGTGGCCCAAGCATGGTGAGACCCACCCAAGTAACGGTTCAGATCAAGGACCCTGTTGGGTCACTTCCATGACTCCAATTTGAGTGCAGCGTAATAGTGCATTGGCACTTCTTGGTCATCTTAGATTTTCCCATCATTGAATGCTCTAGTGAGCAGGAAAATTTGACACTATTTAAATGTAGTCTAAAACATCGTTCAAAAACCCAAAAACTTGAAAAAAAAAAAAAAAGGAAAAAGAAAAAGTAAAAACCAAAAACTCGACTTGACTCGATGTCTAGCTGGATCTGGTTGACTTGAAGAATTGATAGTCTTGTATGACTTCCCCCAATATTTACTAATAATATTAAAATATTAGGAATAGTAATGAATGTTTGAAATATAGTAAAGGATATAAAATAGCAAAAGTTGATAAAAGTCATGCTTAGTGCAATGGTATAATACTGTGGTTCTGCTAAAAGAGGTCTAGTTTCCAAAACTCTCCCACCACCCATAGTTTGCCAAAAGAAAAGTAAAAAAAAAGAAAGAAAAGAAATTAAAAGAAAAGAAAAAGGAAAGGAAAGAAAAAAAAAAGGAAAAAAAGAAAAGAAAACAAAAGAAAACAAAAGAATGCTTGACTCGGTGAGTGACTTGGCCAAGCCATTATGAGTCACGTCGAGTCAATCTAGTTTAGAAGTCAACTTGACAGGTCTCCCTAAAACTCGCTTATTCATACTTAAAAGTCTATTTTCTCAATAACTCAGCTCAAAAGCTTGCTGATTCAAGTTGACTTAGCTGAGCTTCGGATCAAGTCATTTTAGAACTATGATCTAATATGTCCCATTTGTTGTTTGGGATCTACTCATGCGTGTTCTTCGTGAGTCTCAGGGAACGAAATATTGTCGAGCAAGTCCGGAGCATATCTCCAAGGTTTCAAGATGGCATTAGAACATTTTCGGACAGTCCCATAATTGGAGAAGTACTATTTAAGTTTTTCTTTGATATGCGAAGGCTAATTTTTCTTTTTAAGTCGTACAAAGCATCTTAAGGGCCCATTGGACGCACTTCCACAAAAGGGGGTTTCCAAGCCTGCCTTTTCGGTTGACCTAACAAAAGCCAATTAGATTGGTTTTCGTCAAGTCGGCTTTTTTTGTGCCTACTTTAATGAGTGGGAGATGTGAGTTTGCAATGCGCATCCAAATGCACGACATTGACCCCATGTGGCTCAAAATGGGGTTAAGGCCTCAAATCCCCTTTTCGAGGGTGTGCCCAAATGGGCCCTTATAATTGATTATAGAGGTGGTTAGGCATCTGTATGCCATACTTAATGAGAGTGACTTGTTCACATGCAGATAAGAGGGACTGGGTTGATTCTTGGGACTGAGTTCACTGACAACAAGTCGCCTAATGATTTATTCCCTCCTGAGTGGGGTAAGGTCCAGATTTTATGTTGTTTCATTTGCATCTGAATGGGAGAAACATGATGTTGATGTTGATGAAACCAGAGATAAATAGCTTGCATTAATAGATATGCATAAAGATTGTTTCCTTCAACAGTAGCTGTAAAGTTATACCAAGAGTCCATTTGGATGTGCTGCAGAATGTGAATGCAATCGAATGCAGCTCCAGCCCACATGAGCTTTGTGTGAGAGTTGTTTCTCACATCCTGCAAAATGCAGATGATGGAAGTGCCAATCGCTCCTATATGCTCCCAAAAATGAGAATATGATGGTAGCAGGCTGGATTTTTTCTTATAATCCCTGTCTTATTCGGGTTAGATGATTGCGACGGTCTGCACTCAGAGGACATTCCAAATGGGCCCCAAAAGTTTCTTTTGTTATCACAGGAGGGGCTAGGATAACTCCTTATGGTTACCCACTTGAATAAACTTGGGCTTCAGAATCCCGGTCCACGCGATCACTGTACAGTCTCTGGCATAACTCTTCATGATAATGAAGATGTTTTACTACATTGACATTGACTCTTTATGATTTACATACATATGCATGGACTCCGTTTGTAATCCTAGCATGTATATTTCAGTACTCTCTATATCATAATTCATAATATAGGTATTGAATTTTATCTACACCGACTAGAGACTAAGGGAATGTGAAAATTTTTGTTAATCCATCACCGAAATCTTATCAATTTACAGGCAACATAGTGGAAACCGAAACAAAAAGAAGTTAGAAGAGGAGGAAATGACTACAATATTTCCTCACAGGAATACCATGTTAAGAAAACCAAATTCTCTCAACACAACTCATGCTCAACCTTTTGCTAGAATGCACCTCTTTTCTCTCTCAAATCCTACAATAGCCCAAACTGCTTTTTTCCTTTATAAATTTTGAGAAAGGTAACTCCATTATAAAAGAACAACGAGCAACAAGAACCAAAAGGACAAAGGAAGCATCAGACCTACTCATAATTTCTAAGATACCCTTTTACTGGAATGCATTTGCCATCATAAATTTCTAACCAAGTAACTAGCAAGCTACTTAAATTTTTATTATTTTTTAATTGGATATGAATAACATATGATAGGTAGGGTTGCATGAATACGTAGTTGAAGTGTAGAGTCTTTGTAAGCTCAATGGAGATTAATCTTCCCACTTTCTTCATTCATTTCAGAGAATTATAGTTACATGGAATTTGGATGTGATAAGAAATAAAGCTATGACTTGTTGTAGCAAAAATTTGCTCGTTCTAAGTGTTTCCATCTTTCAATGAATTTGTGGTTAGTTTTCCAAGAACAAACAAAGCTAAACCCTTATGCACAGTAATAGCACCTCGTGAAAGAAAAAAATCATGTATCAACAAAAGAGGGAATGATAGGAAGATTTGCCCTCAACTATAGGTGAATCATCGGTTATTTATGTATTGATTGAGACATAAAGTGCATTGATATTCCCAGAATGTCGAAGTAGGGCCCAACATTAAGTGATCCCAATATCTGATGTGACTCCACTGTGTATGGGTGATGCCCCAAAACATCTCCTAAATGGGAGATTGGAACCTCTCAATTAATGGCCTATGAATAGATGATTGAGAAGGCAAAGGTCCAAAAAAAAAAAAAGCTAACCAAAACCCGACAAACCCAACCCAAGTTTGGTTGGGGTTGACAAGGTCCTCAAGTCAGGTTAGGGTTGTAAAGCCCCAACTTGATTTGAAATTGGTTTCAGTTCAGGTTGGGTTGGGAATAATGACATGTATTTGGGTCGAGTTGGGTTGGGCCAGTTAAGGGTTGAGTGTGGAGGAATTCAAGTTGGGTTTGGGTTGGGCATCTTGGGTTGGGTCCTCTTGAGGTTGGGTCGGGCTCTGGTTGACCTTCAACCCGACTCATCCGCCAAAGTTGCACCCATAATGGCTAGGATCTTCTGTTTATAGAAACTTTTGGCATATTGTCCATCCAAAACTCTCGATCACTAGTCATATGCCCCACTTGTCGTCTTAATGCCTCAGGACCTATAATTTCTCATGAGAAGAATACTCAAATACTTCCCAGACCAACTTCTTAAGGCTTATGCATTTCCTCAAGATAGGTTTTGGGGTCTTGCCTTCTGCCTTTTTGAAAATATTGACTACGTGCCCTATTCTTGTAATCAATGTTTGCAAATTGACCGATACGTCAATATTGCATGGGTCCAAGGGGGATTATAAAATTCCCCCGGATTGATGAAAATATTGCAGTTGTCGTTTATATATCATCTATTCATGGATATATCACAAAATACCCCATTGCTCCCTTACAAATATTCCTTGATATCATTGATATATGCAATATGTATGGACCATATCGAGGCAGGACGCTGCTTTTCTGAAAAACTGAAAAATATGAAAAAAAATAAAATCCCAAAACTCCATTTCTCTTCTTCTTCTTTTTTTTTTCTTTTTTTTTTTTTTTTTTTTTTTTTTTTTTTTTTTTTTTTTTTTGTGGAATCCTCTATAGTAGGATTTAGACAACTTATTTTGAGTTGTTTAGAGAGAAATCAAAGTTTGGGTGGAGAAATTG